>PVHT020000083.1:52764-72062 GCA_004024745.2 Catagonus wagneri
CAGTGGGTTAAGGATCTGGTGTTGCCGTGAGCTGTGGTGTAGGTTGCAGACGCGGCTCGGATCCTGTGTTGTTGTGGCTGTGGCGAAGGCCGGCGGCTACAGCTCCTGTTAGACCCCTAGCCTGGGAACCTCCATATGCCACGCGTGCGGCTCTAGATAAAGGCAAAAAAGACAAAAAAAAAAAGGATCAAATTGAAGCTACAGCCGCCGGTCTACACCACAGCCACAGCAATGCGGGATCCGAGCCGTGTCTGCAATCTACACCACAGCTCACGGCAACGCCGGATCCTTAACCCACTGAGCGAGGCCAAGGATCGAACCCACATCCTCATGGATACTAGTCAGGTTCGTTACTTCAGAGCCACAATGGGAACTCCAAACAACATTACATTTTAAAAAGCAATCTCTGCAAATCAAAAATAAAACAAATGGACCTAAATGCATAGCCGCTTGGTGGCATAATGACACGGAAGGGGCTTCTCTGAGAGAACTGAAAAGACACTAGTTTGACTCCTTGAACCCAGTGGCATGTTCCCGAAGGATAAAAAGACCTGCTCAAATGTCAAGTTTTTGGATATCATGTTGGCGATAGTGTTGGTGTTACTATTCTGAGACCATCATGAGTGTGTTTGAGATCAAGCAAATGAGTAATTAAATTATGCTCTAATTCTCTTTCTACCCAAAGCTCTTCAGAACAGGATTCTTGGTGGGAGAGAAGGGAGACACAGAGGTCGAACCCAATGGGCTCCAGTGGGAAACCAAGTCATTATTTTGAACTGGGAGAAAGGAAAGGAAAGACTATGGAGCAAAGTCGGAAGTGGGAGAGTCTGGGGCTAACGATGCGTCTTCGTCAACAAATAAATTGCAAAAGGAGGTTGAAGGAAAACCTCTAAATTCAAAGAAGATAAAAGGATGTGTTAGTGGGTGCGAATGCGGGACCCTATCCGAGCCCTGATTCAAGCCAGCTGAACAAGGAAGTATGAGCTTGTGCTTATGTTTGCTAAAGAGTCCTTTCCTCTTAGAGGCACCTCCTGTGGTGAGATGCCCTGGATCTGGTTCCAGAAATCAGGAGGGGCGACTCGGGGGGCAGATGAAATAAGGCAAGTGCTGGATTTTGCACATTGATGATGATGGGTGCGAACAATCAGGTCAAGGTCAACTTCAGGGCTTTCAACCAGTTTGGATCAGGAGCCCTGTTGCTGGTGCTGCTGTGGCCGCAGTCAAAGGGCTGCTGTGACTTCTGGAAACTGTGGCAAGTGAGATATTCTTGAGGGAACCGAAGCTCTTTGGTTTGAAAGAGGGACCGGGAGGGGGGGTGCAGGGACTGGGGGTCATTAATGTTCTCGGCCGTCTGAAGGGTTTGCACGCCAAGCCTTTTTGCTTTTTAGGGCCACACCAAAGGCATATGGAGGTTCCCAGGCTAGTGGTCTAACAGGAGCTGCAGCCGCCGACCTACACCACAGCCACAGCAACGCCAGATCCGAGCCGCGTCTACGACCTACACCACAGCTCACGGCAACACCGGATCCCCCACGCACTGAGCAAGACCAGGGATCGAACCCGCATCCTCATGAATACTAGTCAGATTTGTTTCCACTGAGCCATGATGGGAACTCCATGCAAAGCTCTTTGTCTGGGCCACTCCTAGGGAAAAACTTGAGGTGCCTTGACGGAGTTTTCAGCTTTCTGTTGGGCCTAAGCCCTTCTCTCTTGGGATGGCTCACAGCTGAACACCTGCCCTGGGGGCCAAGCCAGCCTCTTCCCCCAGGACGTGCGACCAGAGGTCATGGGCTCCGGGCATGAACTTGGATCAGATGCTACCAGTTTCCTCTAACCCTTAGGCTCTCAAAGTGACTCTCTCTCCTCTGGCCGGCCCAGCCTCCCACTCCTGGTGTTTGTCTCCTTTGGCTCTGGGCCATGCAGCAGGGCCGGTTCCTTCCCCAGGAAACCCAGGGCAGTGCCACCAGATAGATGCAACGGAACTGGGTGTGATGGGCTTCTGGGGCCACAAGGAAAGAGTTAATGAACTGTCCTGGGACGCGAATTCTCAAAGGGTCTGGGAAGCCCATGTGGTTTGAAAATGCATAGTCAATATTATGGTGTCCTTTTGTATTCAGAAGGGAACCCCCCATCCGTGTTGTCATAAAAGCTGAGCGAGGAGACTGGCTCGGCTCCGCTATGTGCGAGGAGAGGCTCGCTGGGGAGCAGTGGGCCGGCCGGTAGCCCCTCTCTCGGCCACGCAGGCCTGGATCCCCGGAGGGCCGTCCCAGCGGTGTGGCCCAGCCTCGGCACCTGCTCGCTCACCTCTGGTGGCGTTGCTGTTGGTGTAGGTGAAGATGCTCCCCGGGGTGCTGTCCTCAAAGCCGGACTGCGCTTGCCCACCTGCGAGCCTTCGGGGGCCCCACTGCTGGGCCATGGCTCCGGAAAGCCCAGTCCCCGACACCTGCCAGCCTGGGGTTCACAGGCTTTATACCAGCCTGCAGGATCAGCCCGGGCCTCCTCACCTTAAAAGCTCCCAAACCCTTCACCATCTGATCTCTTAATTGGGCCTGGGACTTAGACCTGCTCCCCCCCGGCCCCTGGCCTCCTGGATCCTTAGGCGAGCCCACGAGGGCGGCTCAGAGGGATTTGCTGGCAACCAAATTCAGAGCCAAGGGGGCCGTGGGAGCGGCCATGGGCCCCCGCTCACGTTGACGTGGCCTCTCTTCCCATCTACTGCCCTGTGTCTGCTGCTAGGTCAGGCCGGGCCACGGGTGAGGAAGGAGCCCAAAGCCCCAGTCCTAGTCTCGCAGCGGGTTCTCTCTGGAGACTTTGCAGGGATGAGGCCTGGAACCGGGCCCTCCCTGTGGGTCCAGCCGGCCCGGGGCGCGGGGGGCCCCAAATGGATGCAAGGTGGGCCTATGCAGGGCCTCGCCCAGGAAGGACCGGACTGGGTGGACTCCACCATGCATCCTGCTTGCCACTCTGCCCTCCACCTCGTCCCCCGACCTGCCGCGGTCACCGGGGAGCTCCCCCGGGCCCTCCCGAGGCACTCAGATGCCACCTGCTCAAATCTCCCTCCTCTGAGTTCACAACCTTCCCTTGGAGCTGCCTTCAAAAGCAAACCTCTGGACAGAGCGTTCCCTTTTCGCCCACTGCAGTCTGGCTGCTGCGGGCTTAGCGCTTGGCAGGGGCACCGATGACCTGCTAATTGCTCAGTTCTGTAGCCTTGCGTGTTTCCACACAAAAGTCGTATAGGGCTGCTCAAAGCAGCATTATTCACAAGAGGTCGAGAGGCAGAAACAGTGCAAAAGTGAAATCAACAGGGCATGAGGTTGTGACACATATGACAACACGAATGAACCTCGAAAACAGGATGCTAAGTGAAAGGAGCCAGACCCCAAAGACCACATGACCTGTGATTCCATTTACATGAAAGCTCTCCAGAAGTGGCGGGTCCACAGAGGCGGGAAGCAGATGGATGGGTGCCAGGGGCCGGGCTGGGGGGCAGTGGAGAGTGACTGCTGATGGGGATGGGGGTTCTTTCGGGGGTGATGAAAATATTCTAAAATTAGATTGTGATGGAGCAGACACTGTGAAAAACAGTTGGGCAGTTCCAAAGATTGAAAAAAAAAATTACCATGTGATCCAGCAATTTTACTTCAAGAGCTTAAAGGGGTTTCGAAGGGCTCACGGCATGAACATAGCATGTTCAAGTGGCTCCGCGTAACAGGATCACAGCCCCAGTACTCAGCCCGGGTCTTTCTGACTTCACGTCCGTGTTTTTCCCTCCTCCTGGACTGCAGGGGCTTTGTCTCCCTGTTCCCACCAGAATCAAAGAATCGGAGCATCGGAGACCATGTGCGCTGGGAGTGGGTCTTCTCTGAGATCACCTGCTCAGCCTGTCCCTTGTGACCGCCTCTTCCCGGCACTGCCATGGACTGGCTGGGTGGCCTCGAGCGGGGCGACCCCTCCCTCACAGGCCAGGTTCATCTTCTGTCTACAGGGAGATGAGCAATCCTGCCTGCTCCCACCCACTCCACCCCAGACATGGCTGGGGGGGGGGCTTCCAGCCTGAGTTCTGGGGCTGGCCCACTGCAGGCCCGCCCAGCCCTCGCAGCATTACATTCATGACCAGGCTCAGTGGTGGATGGGCCCCAAGACCCTGGGGGAGGGGAGCGGAGGGGCACTGAGTCCTGGACCGGCACTGCAGACTAGGCTCTAATTGATGATTAGGGTTAACAGAAGATCAAGTCCCATTTTAGCCGAAAGCAGCTTACTGCCCCAGAAAGTCACCCAGCACCTGGGCGCACACGTGCACTCCCGGAGGCCCAGCAAAAGCCCACTTGGGCCAAGGCTGGAGGAAAGGGGGGGGCCCCTGGAGAGGGAGCCCGGGCGGGGGCGGGGCCAGGGGAGGGGCAGCGGGGGGAAGCAGGAGGGGCCCGGAGCCAGGGCCCAGCCGGAGGCTGCGGGAGGGGGGGCTAAGGCCGCCCTCTGCTCTGCCCTGGGTCTCCCGCCCTTGGCACCAGCTGGGGCCACCCCAGGACAGGCTGGAAGATGAGGTGCCGGACTTGTCTCTAATCTGACTGCTCCGAAGTGACTTGGGACACTGATTAAGAGCCCTGGGGCGCTGACTGTCACCTTGATTCTGCGCTTGGCTCTGGCCAGCAGACCACGGGCTTTGTCATTAACGGCCAGTGGCTGCTACAGCTCCAGGGCAAAGGAATCCTTCGGCCATTTGTCTTTGACCTTTTTTAATTGTGATAAAATATACATAACAGCCAATTTACCATCTGAGGGAGTTCCTGTCGTGGCTCAGCAGTGAGGGAACCCGACTAGGATCCATGAAGATGAGGGTTCGATCCCTGCCCTCGCTTAGTGGGTTAAGGATCTGGCGTTGCCGTGAACTGTAGTGTAGGTCACAGATGCGGCTCAGATCCCACATTGCTGTGGCAGCCATTGGCTACAGCTCCGACAGAAAAAAAAAAAAAAAGAAGAGCCATCACCTTAGCTCACAGCTGTTATTCAAAGAGAACAAGCTGACGACTTTATCCCAATCAACGTGAGAATTGTGATGAAATGGACAAGCTCCTAGAGAAACACAAATGACCAAAATGAGCCCTGTATCTATTAAGACTCTGAAGACCTAAGTTCAAAGCTGCTCACGAGGAAGGACTCCGTTCTTCTGATCCCAAAGGCTTAAGCTGATTTTCAGCCTGGGTTTGACTTCCTCTGTATTGTCCTCACCAGTAATTCTCATGCCTTTGCAACTCCGCTCCAGAACTCTTTATTCCCACGCAAACATTAGAATTAACGAGTGGTGCTAGAAAGTTTTGGTGCAAGTATCTGAAATTTGAATGGATTACGACTTGCCAGGCCTGTGCCCCCAGTCCTGCTGGCTGTGGGAGCCTCGTGATCACTGCTGAGAAGAAATACACAGTTTTATTTGTTTACAATATTCTGAAATTTTACTCTAGAAAAACCTGTTGGACTTTTGTTGCTTTTTCTATCTTTGTCTCTTTTCCCTTGTCTTTTAAATTTTATTTTTCTTCTTTTTACTTGGAAAACAAAAGGATTTTACTTGCAATCTCATCCATAGTTACAATCCAGTTCAGAGCCAAGCCTGAAACTATACAAAATTTCCACTGTAATTAAACGATTTAGTTTGGATATAAAGAGCCTTCAAAAATATATTCTCTGGGGAGTTCCCGTCGTGGCGCAGTGGTTAACGAATCCTACCAGGAACCATGAGGATGAGGGTTCGATCCTTGGCCTCGCTCAGTGGGTTAAGGATCTGGCATTGCCGTGAGCTGTGGTGTAGGTCGCAGATGTGGCTCGGATCCCGCGTGGCTGTAGCTGTGGAGTAGGCCGGTGGCTACAGCCCCTGTTAGACCCCTAGCCTGGGAACCTCCATATGCCGCGGATGCGGCCCTAAAGAGACAATAATTAAATACATTAATAATTTCTCTTTGGAAACAGTGAACCGTCTCGCCATCCAGGGAGAAGCTCCGTCAGTCCCTGCGTCTAAGAGAAACCTCCAGGAGCACGGAGGTGTTAAACCGTTGGCACTGAGGGCCCTGATGGGGCAACGGTGTGGGTCTCTGACGACCGCACTGCCCCTTCTCAGGTCTCGGTGTCCACATTGTCACCACTCCAAAGAGGCCAACCATGCATTTGGCTTTCGGCTCGAAGCTGCTTTGCCCCAGGGCCAGGCACTTCTGATCCCCCTGGGGCGTGTGGGAGCAGCCTCTGCACACCTGAGGCCAGGCTTAAGCCCGTGGGCCGCAGGAAGCCAGATGGGAGCGGGGCTCAGGCTGCCCCGCGAGCGGCTGTGGATGAGACCCCGGGAAGAGGACGCAGGAGCCAGCTGGAGGGGGCGTCCCCTGGCCAAGCTTGCGACACATCGATCCTCAGAAGGAATCTCTGGCAGCAGTGGAGTGTGTGCAAGTCTCTGACTCCATCCTGGCGCACAGAATGTTTCACCGCTGGAGAACGACTTCGGTGTTCCTACCTCTCGGCCCTGGGGACCTTTGGGGACCCACCTGACCTGCGCGTCGGCTCTCGGGCGCCCTCTGCTGGCGCCGCCGCGCAGCGGGATCCGCGGCCGCTTCCGCTTTCTCGGCTCCCCCGTGGGGGCCCCGCCCCGGGCTGCGTCCTGACCAAGCTCAGATCGCGCACGGCTTCCCCACGCAGGATCCGACTCTGTCCTGCGGGGGTGGAGCCCAGTCGGTGCATCCTGGGGACGACGGGGACACTGCCACACCATAGTGGCTTATGGTCCTTCCGATTGGTCTGGTTGCCAGCTATCTGTGCTTCCCGGTTCTACGAAACGTGTAAATTGGGGGTGGGGGAGTTTCGTTCGTTTTTCTGCTTTCCGAAGTGGGGGGTTCGAATTTTTGCTGCCTCCCTGGTTCCTATCTGAACCCAGCAATCTCTTCGTTAGCTTTTTTTTTTTCTTTTTAAAAAATTAGTTTTTAAATCATGGTAAAATACTCATAACAAAATTTACCATCAGAACCATTTCTAAGTGTACAATTTAGTGGTATTAGCGCATTAGGTGATTGTCTTCACTGTCATTTTTGTACTAAGATCATTAATTCCATGTGTGGTCCAATTAATTTTTTTTTTTTAATTTTCACTATCACAGACAGTGGAAATCAGACAAGCTTACACCGTCTACGTGCGATCACAGTCGTCAACGAGATGCGCGTGTAACCGTCTGTCCCCGTTAGGGAAGAAACACCAAACAGAAACCCTTTTAACTGTAGTCTTTCCAGCAGCTCAGGGCTCTGTGGTTTTATTGTGTGTGTTCACTTTATCGGACACTGTGTGTGTTCCTTTTGTCTGTCCCACCTTTTATACACAGTGCAACAAGAGATACGCTGCTTTGTTTCCATTGTTCTGGAAAGGTTTTTACTTTTGATTCAGGGAGCCAAAGACAGGAAGCTTGTCCCCACTGGGCCCAACCGAAGGCGCCCCTCTTTCTCAGGGGGCATGACAGGCTTGCTTCCCTGTCGCTAGGGAACACCGCAAGCCGTATTCTGCGAGGTCCATTCCGGCTTTCTTCCGTAAGGCTGGGTGTCTCAATCTGGTAAATTACACCTTACCTTTATAAGTGACATTTCTGGGGAGGTGGTGATTACAAATTCCGTTTATCCGGAGGACCAACTCGGATTGACTGATGCAAATAACGCGCACCGCCTTCGGGCCCACGGTGTTTAGGGATGAGCCAACTGCCTTAGGTCAAGTTCCCCGCTGACTTGTTGTAAATTGCACCGGAGGCTAGTTCTGCGGCTCTTAGAGCTCCGCTGTGACCTGAATGTTTGCGCGCCCCCCCCCCCAATGCATATGCTGAAATCCTAATGGCCAATGTGCTGATATTAGGAGGGGAGGCCTTTGGACCGTGATTAAATCATAAGGGTGGAAACTTCGTGGCCTGAGAGAGACCGCCTCCCCTGTGCCAGTTGAGGCTACGACGAGAAGTCTGAGACCCCAAAGAGGGTCCCACCCGACCACGCGGGTGCCCTCGCCTCTGACATCCAGCTCCTGGCTCTGTGGGAAAGCAACATCTGTGGTTACAGCTCCAGGAGGCTGGTAGCGGAGAGCGGGGTGCTGCTGTAACAAACACCTAAAGATGTGGCAGCAGCTTGGGAACTCCGTAAAGAGAAGAGGCTGGAAGAGCTTGGGGCGATTCTGATGAGTGCTCGTGAGCAGGATGTTCGTAGAAGCGTGTCTGGGAAAGTCCATTATGATGGGGCCTCAAGTGGAAATGTGGAAGCGAGGCCATCCTTGTTATAAAATGCCAAAGAACTTGGCTGAACTGGGTTCCTGTTCCAGTGTTTTGAGGAAGGTACAATTTGTGAGCAATGAAATTGGATATTTGGTTGAGGAAATATCCAAGCTTGGTTAATCAAAAGGGAAGCAGCGCTTAAACCGCCGGAAAATTCTCAGCCTGCCCTCGCTGCCAAAAACGAGAAAGTGCGTTCGGAAGAGAATGGCCATGCGAGTCTAAAGACGGGACCATAGAATTAGTCACCAAGACAAGGGAGGGACCCCGGAGGCTGCTGCAGGATCATCAGCACCGCTTCCAGGTTTCACGGCAGGGGTGGCACTGCCTGGGTTTCATCAGGCCAGGTGGCCCCCACCCAAAGCTGTGGGGATAGCACCAGCACGGCTCTGGGGGTGTGGCTCCCTCCGCCGGGATTTCCAAGGATGGGAACCACATGGTGCTGCAGGCACGAGACCCAGTGGAGCGGGTTGCGGGTGCCCGCGGAGCCCCAAACTGTAGCCCAGGAGAGCTGCTGCACCCAGCAAAGCCCTGAGGACAGAGATGCCCCAGGGTGTCTGGAAGGCAGGACTCCCGCTCCAGTGGGCCTGGTGGGCAGAGTATCATGTTCAAAAAGACGGTTCTCCACGAGTTCCCGTCGTGGTGCAGCCGAAACGAATCCCACTAGGAACCATGATGGTTGCAGGTTTGATCTCTGGCCTTGTTCAGTGGGTTAAGGATCTGGCGTTGCCGTGAGCTGCGGTGTAGGTCAAAGACGTGGCTCGGATCTGGCATTGCTGTGGTGTGGTGTAGGCCGGCAGCTGTAGCTCTGATTAGACTCCTAGCCTGGGAACTTCCAAATGCCGCGTGTGTGGCCCTAAAAAACAAAAACAAACAAACAAAAAGACATGGTTCTCCAAATTTAACCTCAAGCCTCTCATTTATCTCAAATTTCTACTCTCTTTTTTGTTTTGTTTTTTGTATTTTTTTGTTTTTAAAGAGTGAAAAATCTTACCAGGTAATATATGAATGACACTGTTTATTGATCCTTTTTTTTTTTTTTGTCTTTTTGCCTTTATGTAGAGCCGCACCTGCGGCATATGGAGGTTCCCAGGCTAGGGGTCTAACAGGAGCCGTAGCTGCCGGCCTTCGCCACAGCCATAGCAACGCGGGATCCGAGCCGCGTCTGCGACCTACACCACAGCTCACGGCAACGCCGGATCCTTAACCCACTGAGCAAGGCCAGGGATCGAATCTGCAACCTCATGGTTCTTAGTTGGATTTGTTAACCACTGAGCCACGAAGGGAACTCCCTCTTTTGATAAATGTGATAAAGTCATGCTGCTTTTGGAAAGGGGAAAAAAAAACAACAAAAAAGACAGTTCTCGAAGTTCCCTTGTGGTGCAGGGGGTTAAGAGGACTGGCGTTGTCACTGCTGCGACTTGGGTCGCTGCTGTGGCACAGGTTCCACCCCTGGCCCGGGATCTTCCACATGCTTCGAGTGCAGCCAAAAAAGAGAACACAGACAATTCTCCAGCCTTAGTATTTAATGTCCGTCCTGCTGAGTCTTGCACTGGCTGGGGACCTGTCGCCCTCTCTGACGTCCCCCTTCGTGCGTGGGAGCGTCTGTCCTGCACTTGGGAAGCACAGAACTTGTTTGATTTATAGCTTCATAGCTGGAGAGGAATTTCCCGCAGGAAGACCTGGCCGTCCTTAGGACCCGCGTCTGATTTAGGAGCTATTTAGATGAGGCTTCGGGCCCTAGACTTCTGAGTCTGAGCTGGAACTGCTTAGGACTCTGAGGGCCAGTTGGGATGGAATGAATGTATTTTGCATGTGAGAAGGACATGGATTTGAGGCGCCCAGGGGCAGACTGCTAAGACAAATGTGAATGAGTAAAAGCCAAGGTGAACACACTGCCAACCTACACTGCTCTATCAAAACGCACTTGTGGGGCTTGTGATGCTGTGGCTCTGAATCTCCATCTGCAGTCATTGGCTTCAGGTTTTCTCGGGCATCCGCCGCACTGCAGTCCTGCCCTTTCCCCTGGTGTCCCCAGGGAGATCGGATGGGACCCTGATGTCAGCGGGCTGCGTAATCCGGTCCACACCGGGGAAGCTGTGAAGTGGAGAACGAGCAAGAGGGAAAGGCTTCAGGATGTGACCGGCGGAGCTGGACGCCAAGGACGGCGCCCCCGCTGCCAGGACAGGTAATGAGAGCTGGCGCCTCACCGATTCTGCTTGTTCCCTGAACGTCTTTTCGCGGTCTTGCTCCGCCGGGCTCTGGCCAGCAGCTCGCCCCAGGAGGTCCTCTGCGGGCTAAGCAGGTGGATTCGGGCTACTCTTGGGAGTTGACATACATTCTGTGACTTGGTCTGGCTCTCAGGTGTGTCTGCTCTAGTGCTGCCTAAGAAGTCGCCCGAAAACCACAGTGGTTTGTTGTTTCAGATGTGTTGCCGTGTGGGCTGAGCTCTGGGGTAGGTGGCTCTTTGCACTACCAGGTATTGGTTGGGGTTCCTCATGTGTCTTTTTTTTTTTGACAAATTAATTGTATTTTTAAAATTTATTTATTTATTTATTTATTTTTTGCTTTTTAGGGCCGCACCCGTGGCATATGGAGGTTCCCAGGCTAGGGGTCTAATCAGAGCTGTTGCTGCCGGCCTACACCACAGCCACAGCAACGCCGGATCCGAGCCGCGTCTGCGACCTACACCACAGCTCACGGCAACGCCGGATCCTTAACCCACTGAGCAAGGCCAGAGATTGAACCCGCAACCTCATGGTTCCTAGTCAGATTTGTTTCTGCTGCATCATGACGGAAACTCCTATTATTTTTTTATTTAGTGATTTTTAGTTTTGTCCGTGATAGCTGCTACTCATGTGTCTTTATTCAGCGGGAACATCCAGATGTCTGGCACTTGGTGCTGGCTGTCCGCTACGTTCTATTATTCTCTTCCATGTGGCAAATCATCCTTCAGTGCCTTTCTCTCCGCAGGGCCTCTCAAGCAAAACAGCCCACATTTCTTTCCAAGGGACTGAATTTCAAGAGGGCAAATACAGAAACTGCAAAGACTCTTTTGCTTTGGCCTGCAAGTCGCCCAGTGTCACTTCTGCCACAATCTATTAGAGCAAGTTGTAGGGCCAGCCCTGGTCAAGAGAAGGGGAAATAGAAGTTTCTGTTGTGGCTCAGTGGTAACGAACCCAACTAGTATCCATTAGGACATGGGTTTGATCCCTGGCCTTGCTCAGTGGGTTAAGGATCTGGTATTGCCGCGAGCTGTTGTGTAGGTTGCAGACGCGGCTCGGATCCGGCGTTGCTGTGGCTGTGGCGTAGGCCAGTGGCTACAGCTCCGATTAGACCCCTAGCCTGGGAACCTCCACATGCTGCGGGTGCGGCCCTAGATAAGGCAAAAAGACAAAAAAAAATCCTTGATATGAATTCAGTTTTCTTAAATTTACCAAGGTTTCCTTTTTTTTTTTTTTTTTTTTTGTGCCACAACTGTGGCATGTAGAAGCTCACGGGCCAGGGACTGAGCCTACACCCCAGCAGTGACCCAAGATACTACAGTGACAATGCTGGCCCCTCCACACACTGTGCCACAAGAGAACTGCACAAGAGGCTTGCTTTGTAGCCCAGCATGTGACTATCTTAGAGAATCTTCTGTGTGCACTTGAAAAGAATATGAATTCTGGTGCTTTCAAACCCAACTAGTATCCATGAGGATTCTGGTTCAAATCCTGGCCTCACTCAGTCGGTTAAGGATCTGCAGCTGCAGCTCCGATTCAACCCCTAGCCTGGGAATTTCTATATGCCACAGGTGCAGCCCTAAGAAAGCAAGAGAGAGAGCGAAATCAAGAGATCAGCAACTTGAAATAAGCACATATACGTATACATTGCTAAACAAAAATCTCATGGTAACAGCTAAACAAAAATCTGTGATAGGAATTCCTTTATGTCACAGCAGGTTGAGGATCCAGCCTTGTCACCATTGCAGTGACGAGGCTTGGGTTGCTGCTGTGGCTCAGGTTTGATCCCTAGCCCTGGAATCTCCACATGCCATGGGCGCCGTCAAAAAAACATCTATAATAGATATGCACACACACCCCAAAGGGAATCCCAACTTACCACTAAAGATAGTCATCAAATCAAAATAGATCAAGAGAAGAAAGGGAAAAAAATACCTATAAAAACAAATTCAAAACAATGAAAAAAATGGCTACAGGAATATACACATGGCGCATTCTCCTCCCTCCCCAGCCTTTTTGGCCGAACCCACAACTTCTATAAGTTCTCAGGCCAAGGATGGAATCCGAGCTGCATCTGCGACTTATGCCACAGCTGCGGCAACGCTGGCTCTTTAACCCACTGCACCACAGTGGGAACTCCACATATGGCGCATTTTCTGATCACGCCTCATTATCCTCACTTGCCCTTTATTCATGTATGCTGAATAGTGGGTCCCCCAAGCTGGGCAAAGGGGATGACCTTGACCAGCATCGTCATTCATTTGAGGACTGTGAGAGGAGACTTGGCAACTGCTTGATAAGAGCACAAGTGCCCTAGAACGAGAAATGCCCAGGGCCTTGGCAGTGCGGGATAACCAGAGAGAGTCACAGTATTTGATAACAGCCCACAGGAGAAAGTGACACGATAACCAGTAGGAATTTTAGTTTCTCCGTTAAGGAAGGGCCCTGGCTACTTGTTTTGTTTGTTAGGTCTTAGTTGTAAAATAACCATACCACTTGTAAAATAACGGGGGTGGGGGTGAGGGTGGGCCAGAAAGCTCCTCTGTTAGGATTCTGAGCTGGCAGTTCCTACTAAGGTGAGAAAAAAAACCTCTGCCCTCTGGGTAGAATGAATACCTGCGCTGAAAGGATATTGATTTCTAAAGGTCGAATTTCTTTTGAGTGCCCAGGCCGCACTGCTCTTTTATGTATATGATTTACAACATTTATGGACCTAAAACACCTTTATGTGTAATGTGCGAACTTTATGCTACTGTATACAGTGACAGTGAAAGATATTCAGGTGGAAGTGTTATTTAAAGCTTAAAGATTTTAAGTTTTCAGGAGTTCTCTCTTCTGGTGGTTCAGCAGGTTAAAGATCCAGTGTTGTCACTGCTGTGGCTCAGGTGGCTGCTGTGGCACGGGTTTGATCCCTGACCCAGGAACTTCCACATGCTGCAGGTGTGGCCACAAAAAAGAGAAAAAAAATATAATGAAAACCACCAGGCAGAGCACAAAATAGCACTTATCCTACAGGGGCAATTGTGTTTATTATACACAGACAAGAATATATCAGCAAAAACTGATCATGTACTTCTGGGAGTTCCTGTTGTGACTCCCAGCAGAAACGAACCTGACTAGTATCCATGAGGATATGGGTTCAATCCCTGGCCTCACTTAGTGGGTTAAGGGTCCGTCGTTACCGTGAGCTGTGATGTAGGTTGCAGACACGGTTTGGATCTGGCGTTGCTTTGACTGTGACATAGGCCTGCATATATACCTCCCATTTGGCCCTTAGCCTGGGAGCTTCCATATGCTGCAACTGTGGCCCTAAAAAAAAAAAACAAAACAACAAAACTCTCATTGTCTTCAGTGAAAACATGAAAAATAACAAAAGCCAGCAAAACTCTACTTTTGTTGCCATATTACAATTTCTACTTGACCCGGCTGTATGATCTTTTCCTCCCTTTATTTTGGCTGCATACTCTTCGATCCCATCTTTATATAACAATAATTTCTCTTTAATTGTCTTGGCTGTGCCTGCAACATGCAGGAGTTCCTGGGCCAGTGGTGGAACCTGAGCCACAACAATGACAGTGCTGCAGCCTTAACTGCTAGGCCACCAAAACCTATATGACAATAATTTTGAAACGTGATCTTCTGTAGAGGGAATAGAATGTTAAATTCAACAGTCTTTTTTTTTTTTTTTGTCTTTTTACCTTTTCTAGTGTCACACTCGTGGCATATGGAGGTTCCCAGACTAGGGGTGGGAGCTGCAGCCGCCGGCCTTCACCACAGCCACAGCAATGCGGGATCCGAGCCGCGTCTGCAACCTACAGCACAGCTCACGGCAACGCCGGATCCTTAACCCACTGAGCAAGGCCAGGGATCGAACCCACAGCCTCATGGTTCCTGGTCGGATTCGTTAACCACTGAGCCACGACTGGAACGCCCTCCTGGGAGTCTTTGAGACCAGTGGGAATAGGAGTTGTCTTGGCTTTCAGAGCCTCGGTGTCCTCATTTGTTCATTTCCTCTGAAAGTAGGCAGAAGTCGCTTTCAAAGGAGCTGCTTCCCACTGATACGCATACTGTGGAAAAAACCTTAACCTCAGCTAGCCGAAGAATCTTCTCGAACTCTCTGGCATGTTGGAGATTGTCAAGAAGGCTTCCTATGAGGACAGGAGTCCCCACACTGCAACTATGCCTGTACCGGGGGTCCTCGTTGGGTGTGGTGGTTCACTCCTGGGAGTCTGTCTGTCCCGACAGAGAGGCACACACACGCTCCGAGACCTTTGCAGCAGAACCTTTGACTCTGTGTCATGAGCAAAAACTGGAAACCACCTAAACGCCCATCAGCAGCAGAATGGAGAAATAAACTATGGCATAGTCACACACTGAAATATCATATACAAGGGCCTGACACTGTAAATCAGCTACACTTTAATTTTAAAAAACCAGAAAAAAAGGAATATACAGGAATGCAAATGAAGTATAGCTTTGCTGAGTAACATAAGTAAATCTCATCAATATAATTTTGAGTAAAAGAAGAGAGACGCGACCTAACCCGTACTGCATCACTCCGTTCGTGCACAGTCCCCAAATAGGGCCACACTAAACTGTTGTTTGGGGAGGCTTCTTCAGGGGGCAAAACTCTAAAGAAAAATGCAAACATGATTATTACGAAAATGAAGACAGGCATGACGCGGGCTGTGGGTAGAGGACTGTGGCTGAGCAAAGGGCACGATGGTGAGTTACTGAGCCGCCAAGTGGTTGCCCGGGTGTTTGCTTCGGAACTGTCTTTGAACTGTAGAATATATTTCATGGGCTTTATTTCAAACAGTATACTTTTTTTTTTTTTTTTTAATGGCCGCACCCACAGCATATGGAAGTTTCCCGGGCCAGGGACTGAATCCAAGCGACCGAGGCCAGAACTTTTAACCCACTGCGCCAGGCCAGCGATGGCAGCAACGCCCCCTTGCTCTTAACCCGCTGTGCTGCGGCGGGGGTCCCCAAAGTACACTCCATGAAGCGCACCATGTGACAGATTTGGGCACACACCTATACACCTGCAAATCCAACACCATCAGGATAATGCGCACAGCCGTCGGCCCCGAAAATTCCTGGCACCCGCCCCCCCCAGCCCGTAAATCCTCCATGGAGTCCAGTCCCTGGGCAGCCATGGTCTGTTTTCTAACACTGTGTGTTAGTTCGCATTTTCTAGAGTTTTATAAAAATGGACTCATAGCATAGTCTTTTTCTTCGGGCTGCTTTCACTCAGCATGACGACTTGGAGAGGCATCCTGGTTGCTGCATGTTTTGATATTTCCTTCAGCTGAATATTATTCCATTGCACGGACGGACCACAGTTTGTTTCTTATTCACACCCAGAAGGACATCCGTGTTGTTTTCAGCTGGGGCTGATACAAGAAAAGCCACTGTGAGCGTGGAAATGCACAGAATATGGAGTTTCCTGTTGGCCTAGTAATTAAGGAAAAAAAGAAACAAGAAGAAAAGAAAGAAAGAAAAGAAAGAAACAGTAAGCCAGAAAGGATCTTCAAGAAATTTCAAAAAATAGAAAAGAAAGTAAAACAGAACACTTGCTTGGCATCACACATGAACAACAAAAACGGAAAAAAGAAAAGAAAACAAAAGCCTACTTTTGGAATTTTGAGCTCCCTTTCAAAAAAAAATCTTCTGTTTAAAAAAAAGTCAAAGGAAAAATTGCAGAATGTCTCGAAAACAAGAATGAGAACAGAAAAGTCAGAGAATTAGCAAATCAAGCCCTAAGCTTTTTCTTTGAGAACAAAAACAAGACAAAAGGATAAAACATTGGCCAACCTAAGCAAGGGGAAAAAACCTCAAAGTTAAAAACCCAAAGTATGAAATAACTCACAGCGCCAGGGCCACAAGCAACTTGTGATTGAGGCAACAGAAAAAAAGTAGTTCTGGCAGGGGACCCATTCACCACAGGAGCAGTTCTATAAAGTGACCCTGATGCCTGATGGAGCTGCTGCCACCTTCAGACTCAACCCAGTCCAAGGGGAGCCGAAGGGCCAAGGTTGCTCCGAAGCCCCTGAACTTCACGTCGGCTGGAACTAGGTCACGAACCTCCACGGTTCCTCGCAGCAGGATTTCTTCCTGAATCACACCAGAAGAGTGGGGTTCCAAATCTAACCGGGGCTCTGCTGAGAGGCGGAAGGGGGATCTGCTTGACCGGGTCTGGGTCTCTTCAGGGCTTAACTGGGTTCTGCGGATCATTTGTGTTATTTCAGAGCGTGTTTTGGTAGGTGGGAAGGCAAGTCTTCCCTGCGGTCGACATTTTCTTGACCCAGCTTGTGCATTGACTCTGATGAGCCTTAGAATCATATCGTCAAGTTTCATGACAATCAGGTAGGAAAAAAGTGGATATCATTTACTGGGCCTTTTCAAATTCCAGTATATGCCTTTTTTTTTTTTTTTTAGGGCTGTGCATATGGAGGTTCCCAGGCTAGGGGTCGAATTGGAGCTACAGCTGCCGGCCTACACCACAGCTCATGGCATCACCGGATCCTTAACCCACTGAGTGAGGCCAGGTGATCGAACCCGCAACTTCATGGCTCCTAGTTGGATTCGTTTCTGCGGCGCCATGACGGGAACTCCTCCAGTGTATGCTTTTGTTCTCCAAACTTCCTCCACTTGCCCACCTCTCCCTCAGTGATTATTGTTTCATGCTTCTTTATCAGGGTGGTATGTAAAAGCAAAGTAGAGCTGATACCGAGTGGTTGTAGAAACATGATTACTGAAAGCTAATGGCTCAAGAGGTTTGAGTCTATTAGGTAAGCTTACAAAGAACCACCCTCAGCAACGTGCAGGACCGCAAGTTAACCCTTTACTACACATGAGGACAAGACGGCTGTGTCCCACCCTGTAACAAAACCTATCCTCCCATGTTTTGTGCACAGGTTGACTCTAAAAGCTGAAAAACCAGGAGTGCCTGTGTGGCACAGTGGGTTAGGGATCCAGTGTTGTCACTGATGTGGCGCAGGTCTGACCCCTGACCTGGGTGCAGATACACAAACACATACGTGTGCGCGTGCGCACACACACACGTTGAAAAACCAAAGTCGAAAACTTACATTATGATGTTTCTGTAAATATTTTTTAATGCCAGGTCAAGAAGCGGCATACCAGGATTACTTTGCCTCCTTATAAATCTAACTGGATGACCCTTGTTGCCATCTGAGAAACAGTGTGCGCCGAATCCTAACCACGAAAACACCAGGGACCCCTGTGCCATTTGAAAAGAGAATTTTCTTTTTTTGTCTTTTCAGGGCTGCACCCGTGGCATTTGGAAGTCCCCAGGCTAGGGATCTAATCAGAGCTGTAGCCACTGGCCTACACCACAGTCAGAGCAATGCCAGATCCAAGCCGCGTCTGCGACCTACACCACAGCTCATGGCAACGCCAGATCCTTAACCCACTGAACGAGGCCAGGGATCGAACCTGCAACCTCATGGTTCCTAGTCGGATTCATTTCTGCTGCTCCACGAAGAGAACTCCTGAAAAGAGAATTTTCTTAGCATCAAGGGCCACGAATCCGCTTTTCTTAAACATCATCAATTGGTAGACTTATATTTTAGTTTGCTTCTTTTTTTTTTTTTTTTGCCTTTTGTCATTTTAGGGCCGCACCTGCGGCATGTGGAGGTTCCCAGGCTAGGGGTCTAATCGGAGCTGTAGCCGCCGGCCTACGCCAGAGCCACAGCAACGCAGGATCCGAGCTGCGTCTGCGACCTACACGGCAACGCCGGATCGTTAACCCACTGAGCAAGGCCAGGGATCGAACCCACAACCTCATGGTTCCTAGTCGGATTCGTTAACCGCTGCGCCACGACGGGAACTCCCTAGTTTGCTTCTTAATTTGATCATAACTTTCTGGTAGTTCCATTTTTCCTGCTGTTTGTATTGCTTTCCTTATTTTCTTGAATTAATTACCATCTTCACATTCAATTTTCTTCAGACTCCCAACCACACCATCTGATATGTTGAGTTCACAAGCATATACTTTTAAAATATATATGCATATTTTCTTCTCTCCCAGAGCCTGCCACTCTCACACTCCAATCTGGACTGATGGCCAAACAGGCCTTCTGCCCACTTGGCATCCGTGGTATTTCCTACCACTGCTCTCCTGGATTAGATCCATTGTCTTGAGAATCCCACATCTTCCTTCTTTTTGGCTTACACCCTTGTCTTGCTGGAGCAGATCCTTAAGTAGTTTCCTAAGAAAGTACATTTGGGAGGTAAATTTTCTTTGGTCTTGCACATTTTAAAATATTTTTATTTCTTTGTCACACGGTGAATATTTTGGCTGGTGTAGAATTCTAAGCTGAAAATCACTTTCTCTTGGAATTTTGAAAGCATTGACCTATTATCTTTTTTTAATTGTTGTTCCATTTTCTGTTATCATCCAGTGTTATTATGAGGTCTGATGCAATTTATTCTGATTCCTATCCCTTTTTCTTTCAAACTTACTAGAATACTTGTCAAAGTCCTTGTATTTTCTCTTATATTTTTAGTCTGCATTGCTTTGTTCTGTTTTCTAGGAGATTTCTTCAATTTTATCTTCCAATATTTCAATTGGAGTTTGAACTTCAATAGTTGCATTTAATTCCCAAGAATTCTTTCTTGTTCTCCATTCCTTTTATATAATATTCTGTTCTTGTTCTGAGGATACACTGTTTTCCTAGTTCTCTAAATACGCTAATTACACTTTTAAAATTTCCTATATTTTCCTTTGTATTTTCTGGGATTCTCCCAAGTTCATTTTCTCCATATAGGTTCTATTTGCC
>PVHT020000083.1:72162-119486 GCA_004024745.2 Catagonus wagneri
TCCCAAGAATTCTTTCTTGTTCTCCATTCCTTTTATATAATATTCTGTTCTTGTTCTGAGGATACACTGTTTTCCTAGTTCTCTAAATACGCTAATTACACTTTTAAAATTTCCTATATTTTCCTTTGTATTTTCTGGGATTCTCCCAAGTTCATTTTCTCCATATAGGTTCTATTTGCCTTTTTTTTTTTTTTTTTTTTTTTTTTTTTTTTTTTTGGTCTTTTGTCATTTTAGGGCCACGCATGTGGAGGTTCCCAGGCCAGGGGTCTAATCGGAGCTACAGCCACCGGCCTACACCACAGCCACAGCAACGTGGGGTCCGAGCCACGTCTGCAGTCTACACCACAGCTCACGGCAATGCTGGATCCTTAACCCACTGAGCAAGGCCAGGGATCGAACCCGCAACCTCGTGGTTCCTAGTCGGATTTGTTCACCACTGAGCCATGACAGGAACTCCTGGGTGGAGTGAGGAGCTGAGGAAAGTATTGCTCAGGAGTTGACAACATCCGTGCTGGAAGCCCTAGTTCTCTACAGACATTTCATTTAATTTCTTGAGAGAACTGTCAGGTATTTCCCCTGCGGGCGCACCAGCTGCCAGCTCAGCTGTCTCCTGGTGGAGAGGAGGTTTGAAATGCTGCCTTCAGTGAATCCCATGTCTTCAGAATCTACTTTCCGGTGTTGGAGCCGGCAAACTGGCCCCCACCTCCTCTTTAGTACCTTTGTTGAATATTCTAGGTTGCATTTTTTCCTGCCTGTTTTATTCATCAACCAAATACCATCCGCTTTCCAAAAAATTGTTGAGATCTGACGATTAAGGATATAACCTCCCGTCCTTATCACATTCTCTTCACTCTGATGAGTTCATTCCTTTCTGTTCCTAGATACTTTTCTTGTAGTGAGCGTCAAAGGCTAAAGAAAGAAAATTCCAGAATTCCCGCTGTGGTGCAACAGGACGCAGGTTCAACCCCCAGCCAGGCACAGTGGGTTAAAGGATCCAGCACTGGAGTTCCCATCATGGCTCAGCCGTTAACGAACTCCACTAGCATCCATGAGGACACAGGTTCGATCCCTGGCCTCACTCATTGGGTTAAGGATCCGGCATTGCCATGAGCTGTGGTGTACGTCGCAGAGGCGGCTTGGATCCCATGTAGCTGTGACTGCGGTGTAGGCCGGCGGCTACAGCTCTGATTCAGCCCCTAGCCTGGGAACCTCCATATGCTAAGGGTGCGGTCCTAAAAATAATAATAATAATAAATAAATAAATAAATGATCTCGTGTTGCCACAGCTGTGACTGCTTGGTTCTGATCCTGGCTGGGGAACCACCATGTACACGGGATGTGGCCAAAAAAAGAAAGAAAAGTCCCTGTGTGTGTGTGTGCACACGCGCGTGCACTCACACATATAAATATGAGTATGATGTACCAGAATCGATTCATTTCTTAGCTATTTTCCTCTTTTCTAATAAATGTAGTTAAGGTTATTAATTTTTCCAGATGACCCCACTTTGGCCACACAGCATAGGGTTTAATATTGCAGGGCTCTCATCGTCTCATTTCTGAAGAGTTTATAATTTTAGTTTATGTTTCCTTCTTAACCAGAGAGTTATTTTGAAGCTTGTTTTAAAACTTCCAAGAGGAAACTGCTTTTTTGGTTTGCTTTTGTTTTACTTTTGCCCATTCTTGTGTTCCTACTTTTTTAATTGTATTGTACTGGGGCCAGAGACTGAACTGCATGATTTCTACATTTTGGAATTTACTGAGTCTTTTTTTTTTTTTTTTTGGAGAGGTCTAATTCATAAGCAACTCTAGGAAATGTTCCATAGTGTTTGAAATATATTTGTATGTTTTATGGTATCATTTGGGATGTTAATTCTAAAACTTTGAACTGTTTTACCCTTCTCATTTTGCATTGTTATTTTGGATTTGTTCATATATATATATATATATATTTTTTTAATATCAATTCAAGTGATTTTTAGGCATTCCTGTCGTGGCTCAGTGGTTAACGAACCCAACTAGTATCCATGAGGATGTGGGTTCCATCCCTGGCCTCGCTCAGTGGGTTAAGGATCCAGAGTTGCTGTGCTGTGGCTGTGGTGTAGGCCGGTAGCTGTGATTCGACCCCTAGCCTAGGAACCTCCATATGCTGCAGGTGCGGCCCTAAAAAAAAAAAAAGAGAGAGAGAGAATTTTCGGCAGAGTAGATGTTTGTACTCTGTCTGACATATCGATAAAATCCTTCTGATTGTAAGCTTTCTGTCAATTCCTTCCTATGTTTTTCTTGTTTTTATCTTCTATAGTCCCATTTTCAAGGAGATGTACTTTAAAACTGTTCTCGAAGTCCCATTTTAAAAATGGCCCACTTCAAATTTTACTAGTAAATATTTTAAATTCTGGTATATTTTTCTACTTTTCAATGGCAAAGTGAAATTTTATCATTTGTCTCATTTATTCAAACTAAGGATTTTGGCAAGACCCTCTTGGTTTTCTCTTTCAAAAATGTTTTGACCTCTAGGAGTTCCCGTTGTGGCGCAAAGGGATCAGCAGCCTCTTGGGAACTCTGGGTCGCAGGTTCCATCCCCCACCTGGCACAGTGGTCGTGACTGTGACTGTGACTGTGGCTCGGATGTGATCCCTGGCCCCAGAACTCAATGTGCTGCAGGGTGGCCAAAAACGAACGACAAAAAAAGGTTTTTGACTTCTAGTTTTGTGCACTTTCTCTTCTCCATCTAGAATTAACTTGTTACAGTCCAGAAAAATGCCTAAATTTGACTTAGGCAAAGAATTTCCAGATTAATTCACAAAGAATTGACATCTTCATTATATCAGCTCTTCTCTTCTAAGATCATGGTAGTTTCTTTTTTTTTTTCAGGTCTTGTTTTAGATTTTTCAGTAAAGTTTTATAGTCTTTTGGCATTTCTTATTAACTTTGTTCCCGGCTGTTTTATAATTTTTGTAGCTAGACTGGGTTGAATCTTTTTTTTTTTTTCTTTCTATGGCCGCACCCGTGGCATATGGAGGTTCCCAGGCCAGGGAGCCAGATCCAAGCCGCGGCTGTGACCTATGCCGAAGCTGCAGCAACACTGGCTCCTTTCATCCGCTGTGCCGGGCCAGAGACAGAACCCATGTCCCGACGCTGCGGAGATGCTACAGATCCTGCTGCGCTAAGAATAGATCTTATCCTGTTTTTTGTTTTGTTCCCACTTATCACCATTAAATATTATATTTGCTTTACGTTTTTTAATAGGTACCTTTGATCAGATTAATGAAATTCCCTTCTATTCCTAGTTCTCAAGTCGTTGCTGTTTTTCTTTTTTTAAAATCATAAGTAGGTGTTGAATTTTGTCAAAGGCTTTTCCTGTATCTATGGACATAATCATATAACTTGTTCCCCTTTAACTTAACAGTAAGTTTGATTTTCTAAATTTTTTTTTGGCCACACCTGGGGCACGTGGAAGTTCCCAGGCCAGGGATGGAACCTGCACCACAGCAGCAAGCCAAGCCACAGCAATGACAACACCGGATCCTGAACCCAGTGTACCACAAGACAACTCCTGATTTTCTAATTTCAAACCATCCTTGCATTCTTAGAAGAAAACTCAACTTTGTTGGGATATATCAATACATACTGTTGGATTCAGCTTATTTGTTTACAGTTTTTACATCTATGTCCACATCCTGCATCTTCCTTTCATTGGCTTGTTATAATAGTCATATTAGTCAGAAAATAAGTTTGGAGATATTTCTTTCTTTTGTGCTTATGATTGGAATTACCCAATCATCAAAGATTTGGTAGAACTCATCTGTAAAGCTCTCTGAACTTTTTCTTGGAGAAGGAGGGTAGATTTTTAAAAAAAAAACATAGTCAATTGCTTTGCGGCCACAGGGAGTCTATCCAGGCTCCTCGTTTTCCAAAGTCAGTTTGGTAAGCTGTGCTTTTCTAGGAACTTTTTCATTTCACTTATGTTTTCCAGTTATGACATATAGTTGTTTATAATACCTTTTTAGAAAATTTATCTGTTTTATCTATTATCTACAGTATAATCTATTGTATCTGTCGTGTTTCCTTTTTATTGCTAATATAACTTACTTGTGTCTTCTCTATATGTATCTAGCTTGTTAGAGGGTTGGCTTTTGTTTCCAGCTTTTCAATTAATCAGCCTTTTTTTTTTTTTTTTGGCTGCACTCCTGGCATGCCAAAGTTCTAGGGGCAAGGATCGAACCTGTGCCACAGTACCAACCGGAGCTGCATGAGAGCCACCAGGGAACTCCTGAAATAATCAGCTTTTGATGTTCTAAATCTCCTTGATCATTCCTTTCTGTTTTATCAATCTCTGCTTGTCATTTTTTTTTTTTTTTTTTTTTGCTTTTTAAGGGCGGCACCTGTGGCATATGGGAGTCCCCAGGCTAGGGGTCAAATCAGAGTTTCCACAGCCATGGCAACATGGGATCTGAGCTGTGTCTGCAACCTACACACACAGTAGCTCATGGCAACGCCGGATCCTTAACCCACTGAGTGAGGCCAGGGATCAAACCCGAATCCCTGTGGTTACTAGTTGGGTTCATTACTGCCAAGCCACAATGGAATGCCCTCTGCTTGTCATTTTTTTGCTTCTATTTTATCCAGGTTTACTCTGCTGTTCCTTTTATACATTCTTGCACTGGATGTTCAGTTTGTCGACTTACTAACTGCTTGTCTGCCCACCTGCCCACTCAACATCTCAACAGTGCATGTCTAATAGGCACCCCAAGCTTAATACGGCCAAAACAGAATCCTTGATCTGTACCTCCAAAAATGTACCTTTTCACAGTTTTCCCTATCGTGGTGAAAGCTCCTGTTCTCTCAGGTGCTCAGGCCCAAACTTCAGGACGCATCCTTGTTTCTTCTCTTTCTTTATACCCTACATCCAATCTTTTCTGCTCAATTTTGAAAATATAGCTTGGATTGCACAACTTCTCAGAACCTCCACTGCTACCACCCTGGTTCAATGCCACTGTCACCTCTCCTAGACTGTTGTCAGGGCCTCCTGCCTGGGCTCTTGCTCCTAATTTTGTCTCACAGATTTCCACACTGCACCTGCATTAGACATCTGATGATGGCAGCTCCCAGAACAAAATCCTGCAAAGACTTCTCGTCTCAGTAGAAGTTTCCAGTTTCTATGGCAGCTCCAGTTGCCTCTCCAATGACATATACCCTATCACCCTTCCAGCCACATCAACTTACTTGTTAGACCTCAACATACCAGGCATAGTCTCTCCTCAGGGCCTTTGAACTTGTCTGGCATCTTCTCTCCCCAGATATCCACATGCGGGAACAATATGTGAGCAAAAGCCTGTGGTTATATAAACAACACTCCCTTTACCCTTGCTCTAGCTGTCTGAAAGCTCTTATCACTGGGTGACATATTATATACTTATTTGCACATATCGTTTTCTATGAAACTTCCCCCACAAGAATGTTAGTTTTGCAGTTTGTCTTCCATAACAGGTATTTAATAATAAATTAATAGAGGGCAGGGAGCCACATCAGAATTAGAGGGTTCCTTGTCAAGCATAGAGGTAGCACAAGGGTCACTGGATGAATTGGATGATAGCTGAAATCGGAGTAAGGCCGCCTAAGACAAACAGTCCTATCCTGAACACTCCATTAGCTAAAAGTTTTCTCATACACTTAAATATTTTTCTTACCAGCACTCTAGATCTTAGCTCCCAAATCACTTCTTCTAGAAGTCTTCCCTCTCCCGTCCAGGCAGTTAAGTGCTGTTTCCTTTGTGCTTCCATTGTGCCTTCTGCCCACCTCCACCAAACTATCTGCAGCCTTGGCGCTTCTCCCATCAGAGTTTCAAGAAGATCAAGGCTGTGATTTGTTGTTCAGTTTATTCCCTGCCCCTGTGATTGTGTGGCACACTACAGGTCAGATGAAAGAATGCATTGGGTAGGCCTCTTAAACCAAGGTCCCTCGGCTGGAACAATGTCAGGCAACTTTGCTGCCTGTACTGAAGGTGGTGATATTGAGAAAATGCGGGTGCGGTGAAACACATACAGCGGCGTACTTTGTGTGTTTGTGGACAGCGGGTCAGGGGCTCGGCATGGCCGCGCAAACAAGCGTCCCAAGCTTAGGCCTAGCTTGCCCCAGGATCCGCAAGGGCCCATTAATCCTTAATATTCAAATTCCGCCCACTAAACCAGCCCCTCGGAGCCCAAGCCGCTTCTTTTTCCCAAATGACGGCCGTTGGCAGCCAATCCGCAGCTAGACGGGGCGTCCGCCCCCTTTTCCCTTGCCGGAATGGACACGATCTCCCGCCAATTGGCGGCGTCGCCGCCGAGGCCCCGCCCTCCCCGGACGCCGCACCCAATGGCGTGCGGGCTCGCGGCGGCGCTGGGGGCCGGGCGCGGGTGCGCAGGTGCAGCAGCGCGCAGGCCGGCCGGGAGGGCGGGGCGCGACGTCGGCCGTGCGGGGTCTCGGCGTCGGCGGCGCGCGCGCTCCCTCCTCTCGGAGAGAGGGCTGTGGTAAAAGCCGTCCGGAAAATGGCCGCCGCCGCTGCTGCCGCGCCGAGCGGAGGAGGAGGAGGAGGCGAGGAGGAGAGACTGTGAGTGGGACCGCTGCGGCCGCGGGCGGGGACCCTTGCTGGGGGGCGGGGGGTAGGGGCGGGACGTGGCGCGGGAGGGGCCCGCGGGGTCGGGCGACACGGCTGGCGGATGGCGTCCCTCCTCTCTTACCCTCCCCCTCCCGTTGGTGACGGCCCCCCCCCCCCGGCCCGTTACCCGCACTTGCGGGTGACCGTCCTCGACGCAGCCTCCCAGGGCTGCCTTCGCCTGGCTCCCCCCTCCCTCTCGCCTTCGGCGCGCATCCCGGCCCCCGGCCCCGCGGGCGCCCCTCTCGCCGGGGCTTCGCCTGTCGGGGCTGCGCGCGCGTCGTGCCCTTCGCGGGGCTTCGGGCCCGCGGCGCCGTCGCGCGCCCGCGGCCCCGGCCTCTCCCTGGATCGCGCTTTCGCGTCTCCCTCCCTCGCGCGCCCCCTCTCCCGTTACTCGGCCCCCCCACCGGCGCGCGTGCGCAGTCCGTCTCCCGTCGGGAGAGTGCGCCACAAGGGCTCCGGCGCTCTCACCCCCATCTCCAGCTTTGCCTCCCCCTCCTTCTCGCCCATTCCATGACTTTCTGCCCCCACTGCGAGCGAGTTCCTTTCGCATCTAGCAGGAACAAGTAGGTGGGAATTATTGTCCACCCACAAAAGGCGCTAGACATTGTGTTCCTGGTCCCACAGCTCATCATAAAGAGGCGGTTATAGTTACCATCAGGAGCCGTGGGTAGGGGACTGTGTGTCCGGCGGCACCTGAGGCTCTTCGGTGGGAGCGCGCCCCCAGGGTCTTTGGGGGTGCTGTGGCCTCAGAATATGAGCGCCCTCCTCTCCTCCCCCCATTCGCCGGCGATCTTCCAGTTACATAAGTGGAGTGGGACATAGTATGTGACCGGCTTCCATAGCCGTGGAGCGCGCCTTGCTCAAGATCACCAGCCCCAGATGGGGCAATTTCATCGCCTCTCTGTGGTTCCTAACCGTTCTCCCCGAAAGTTTCTTTTCTTTTTAGTGTGGTTCTGACCGAATCACTCAGGTGACTTGTACGTGGCGTGGCAATGTTTTTTGTGGTTTTGCACTGAAGACTTAAGGTCATTGTGAAGAGTCTAAAGATTGCTTTTACGGAGGAGACCGTTTTTGGCTTTACCAAGTATGGATCCACGGGGTGGGGGGCAGCTTGCTCTGGAACATACCTCTGTGGCCGTCGCTTCTGTTGTGTGTTTGGTGTAGATTGGTCACAGCAGAAATGGGCTCCACCACAAAAATGATATTCCTGACTCATGGTCAGGCAGATGTGTGCTTCTGATTATTTTTCCAGGAACAGGAACGGGCTCTGCAGAGCCATTCCCATGTTGTGTCTGCTGTGCGGGATCAGTGCCCCAAATTGCGAGACTGTAGGATCCAATTCAGGGAGTGCTTGGTGATCGTGGAACCAAACCTACTAGCCCATGAGGCTGACTGCCTTAGACTTTGTAGGACTCTCACAACTTTTAGGCGTTTTGTTATTCCACAAAAAGGAAGCATATTCAGGCCTTGGGAGGAGAATTCATTGTTAATGGACAGTTACTCTAGGGGAGAAATTTGGGTTTTGCAGCTGGAATTTTCAGCTGCATCTTAGTGATTTCACTTAACAATGAGATTAACTGCTCCTCTTGGATTTTTTGACATATGCTGGATCCTTATTGCAAACAACCAACCAACCAGATCTGGATTTTTTAGGTCTTTTGGAAATTTCCACCAGGGATTTAGGGAAATAGGCTTATTTATGGACTTTTTAGGACTTCTACTTAAAATTCCAGTCAGGGAGCCTAGGAAGCATTTGCTAACCCAGACCATGTCAGAACCTTAAAGGACACAGTCAGTCTAGTAGAAGTACAGGATTAGATAAGTTGTCACAGAACACCCATTCATGGCACGGCCCTGACGTACATTCCCGTCCACACACAGACACACAAGCCTCACTTGACAAAGCTTCCAGGGTTTGTACATCTGAGCCTGAGATGTGACAGGACAGGGGCTCTGCTTTGTTTTGTATCCTTGGCAGCGCGTTAGCCCTCCCGACTGCCCCTCCAGTTAGCTGTTCCATCCTACCACTATCCCTTTAAACTGCACAGCTTCCAGAATGTAGTTTCTCTGCAGAGTGCCTGGTGGCATCTGAAGTCATTGTGTCCTAACACCTTGAAGAAACCTTCTATGGCTTTCTTGCCAGTACTGGCCTATCACACCGTGTTCTTTCTTGTTGCTACAAACTTGCCTGGAATGCCTTAAACCTAGAGCTCGGGGTCTTTGTTTTACCCGATAGACCATCGCATAGTCAGATCGCACTCCAGCTTTTGTACTTGCTTATGTTAGGATTAGAATACAATTTTGCATATTCTCTTTGCAATTTCCAGCCAGAGCCGTTGTTTCCCTGTCTGCTCTGCCTCTTTATGGCTGAATCTAGTGGGGCGGGGAGGCAGGCTGTGCAATACGACAGAAAAGCTGATTAGCGGCTGTTGCCCCCACCCAAATACTCCTTCCTCTACATTGAGATGGAATGAGAAGCTTGCTTCACTAGAATAAAGAGCAGATGTAAAGGTGTTACTTTCTTACTTCAGACCAGTTTCCACCACTCAGACACCTGCCCGGAATTATTTGCATGATAAATGATGTCTCCTGGAACCCGTAATCTTTTATAAAGGTGAATATCAGTGGAAATCTTTTACTTGGCTAAGAGCACTTTGTGGCCAAGCTGCCCGAGTTATCTGTGAGAAGAAGAGACGCAGAGAAAATGTTTGACATTTGTAGTAACAAGTGTTTTAAACGCACTGGAGGGTAAAACATAGTCTAGACTGGCAGTTGCGGGGAGTGTGGCAGGACACCTGCTTGTTCTCACCCCCCTCTGCCGTGGTAACAGGCATGCAGACCATCTCGTGTGGTCAGCACACACAGCCTTTTTTCTTGGGTAGAGTTATTGCCCCTCCAGTGGATGCACCTTGTCTTCAGTGCTTCGGTACCAGCCCTCTCCAGTCAAACTGCCATTGTCACCACTGTGCCTTTTCCTCATTTCGGGTAGGACAGATGTAAACGAGTTCGTTTTCCTTGTACTCTCTCACACAAAAGTGCTCTTGTGCCTTTCTCTTGCAAGGAACCTATTCCTTCCTGTTGAAAGCTTGATTTGCATGCCATTGCTTAAATTCTTGGTTCCACCCCTTTGATGGTAGGTATGGTGTGTGCGGGAACTGAGTGGGAATGGGAATTTGGGGGCTGGCAGGGCATGCCCACTCCCACATTTAAGGGGGATTGTGACCACTCCGTTACAGAATAAAGCTTGGCCTTTTTCACTTCTTCAAGGCACACTTGTGTTCGTTCTGCTAGCTTATGGACGTGTCTTTAGCATAGCTGTTCTGCAGTACTGCAGAAGTCTGGACTCTGGGGAGCAAGCCTTCGAGAGAGTTCAGCTGGCTTCCTAGCCTGAGACCTGGGGGCACTGTATGTATGTATGTATGTGTATATATATATATATATATGTGTATATATATATATATATATATATATATATATATATATACCTGCAAATCACTACTTTATTGGGTCTTCACCTAATTGCTCTCATTTGCTGGCTCTTTTTTCCTCTCCATGAAATCCTAATCAAAGATCTTAAACTTTCAGAGCTGAAGGATCCTTAGTCCGGCCTCCTCAACTTACAAATAAAAATGCAACTTACCCCAAAAATGCAGGGCCTCCCAGCCAGGATACCAGTTTGCTTTTTATTGTATAGCTAACTGAGTAATACTGTTACCTTGACTTCTGGGATTTCAAAGCATTCTATGATTGGACTGTTTAAGGGAATTATAAGGCCTCATGTATCTCAGATAATTCCAGGTACCATCCTGGTAGGTATAGACCGGCAGTAAAAGATTTGATCGGTGTTGCCTTTCCTCTGGGCTTCATTACATGAGCAATTGTGTGAATAGTCTCTAAGTTGAACACTCTAGGATTTTTCTAGTCTAAAGATAAAAGTGCTACTCTTAGGCCAGCAAGGTATCAGAGAGTGACTAGTATGGGGCAATTTTGGTTTTAACAAGGAATTGATGAAAAATAGTGACAAAAGACCTTTTCTGAACATGTGTTCAAAAGCAAAAGAGAAACTGTCAAACTATTAACTCAATTTGTTGAACATTCGATTTACGATGATCTGAGAGGCTTAAAAGCGATTGCTCTGAGACAGAAGTGTGTTATTTTTAAGGATGCCTTTGGATCTCCCCGGGCACTTAGTTTCTGTTGGTGCTGCCTTTTTTCTCTCAGGGTTAAAAGCCCCTTTATGTGATGTTACAACAGATTGTTGCAACTTCAGCAGCTTGGAAAAAAAGAAGGGAGACTTTGCCTCTGGATTTCACACCTTCTTTTGGGGAAGACATTCCTGTGTTGCATGTTCTCTTGAACATGTCTTCTCTCCCTGAGTATTTCTGTATGATGTGGTGCAAGAAATACAGAGATCATTACTAATGATATGCTTTCTGGTGTCAAAATGTCCCTCAGAGGTGACAAGGCCTGTGATAGTGTCAGTCCTAACACGCACGAATCTTGCCTTTATTTGAGCACTGTGTGTGTTATGTGCCACTCAGTTGCAGTGTATCCTTTGTTTCTAGCTAGGTAAGCCGGGAACTAGCATAGTACTTTGTCTGTATGTTTATCTTCAAAATGTCCCAAATAGCCCTGGGAAAAAGGTCGTGCAGCACAATGGGGGCTTTCAACTTACGATTTTCTTTGTTTTAGGCTCCATAAAAATACAGACTCACCAGTTCCTGCTTTGATGTGACATGTGACTCCCCAGAATACATCTTGCTTCTGTAGACCAGCTCCAACAAGATTCCATGGTAGCTGGAATGTTAGGGCTCAGGTAAGTAACCTTCCTTTTTTTTTTTTTAGTATATGTCCTGGTTTGGCCATCTGTTTTTAAAAAAAAAAAAAAAAGGAATAAAACAAGATATACTACTCTTGGACAGTATGAAAGTACCCCAAAGACTAAAGACATAACTGTGCCAAACTGTGCCATATAATAAAAAAAAGTCACTTCCCTGAGCCCTGAAAAGTCAGTTTGGGTAGGGTTACTTGGTAGCCACAGCGTGATCTGGGGGCGGGTGTCAGATTAGAGCTGGAACTGGTGATCTGCACCTTCAGTTCACCTTTAGGCAGTTCAGCTGAGCTGGGAGCGCTTTGACTGAGCTCTTCTCCTGCCGCCGCCTCCGCTGTTGCCTAGCGGCCTACAGCATGGCTCTTTGTTTGCTTTGGTCTTGGGTAAATGACTTCCTGGTCAACAGTAGTGAGCTCTGGTAATGCATTTTCGGATGTGGGAACTGGTGCGCGGTCCCCTAGAAGGATGGCCTCCTGAAAGCTGTTGCGTGTGCTTGCTGCACTCCTCCCACGGGAACTAAAGAGAGCGCCCAGATGCACCTCTGGCTCCTGAGACTAGAGCGGAATGAATGCCTTTGAAAAAGCTGGGAGTAATCGAAACCATTTGAAGCCTGACACTCAGGTGCTCTATCAGCTACACTGAGGGCTACTCTAGTGCCATTGCGTGGACTTTAATTTTGTAAAAATGAGCAGTTCCTTAATTTCTCAGCCGTCGGGCTCAATATCTTAAGCTTTTTTAAAGTCGGGTCACTCCACGGTTGATGTTTTGACACCTGGATTTCAAACATTCCGTGTGGTAAGACAGAATGTTCTAATTTAATTTTTCCATTTCTTTTCCTAAGGAAAAAATGTGAGTTTACACACATGCTCTGATTGTGATTCTAGCTGAGACCCTCAAGTAACAGTTAGTTGTTTCTCTCTGGTGGATTCTGACACCTCAGTATAAAGTTGTGTGGGCATCCTTACCAGCCCGTTTAGGGACTGTGTGAGGGGCAGAGTCTGGGTGGAGGAGGAAAAGGTGTGGAAGGAGGTGGAGGGCACCACACTGCCTCCAAGTCCCAAATTTGGTTCCACTCCTGATCCTGTGACTCAAATTGTCATTCCCATTTACTGCTGCGGGGTGTGCTCTGGGCCCTGCTGACAGGGCGTTCTTTGTACGCCGCTTATTTACGCTGGTGGGAGTTCTGTGGCTGGTGCTTTGTGTATTGTCTCGGAAATTGTGTGGCCTAAATGTAATATGTGATGGCAGTGAATGGGTTTCTTCTGCTAGGTATTAGGACTGAGGGGGTGATTTATGTTTTTAATAGTCTTTTTTGCAGATTAGGAATGGATTTTATTAAACAGACAGTGGTGACCCTATATAGTTTCTTTTAAGGAATGTAGAAAGGAAGAGATGTTTTTAAAAATACCGCTTATTACTTATGAATAGGAAAAAGACTCAGCCATTTGAGCCTCAAGGAACTTTGAAAGAAATTCTCAAAGAACGGAACCTCTCTTTAATAGATGAGTGCTTGATATCTTGCTACTTTTCGTTTCCTTCTAAAGAGATTATAAAAATAGGAGTTCCCATTGTGGCTCAGTGGGTTAAGAATCCAACCAGAGGAATTCCCGTCGTGGCTCAGTGGAAATGAATCCGACTGGGAACCATGAGGTTGCGGGTTCGATCCCTGACCTCGCTCAGTGGGTTAAGGATCCGGCATTGTCATGAGCTGTGGTGTTGGTCTCGGACGAGGCTCAGATCCTGCGTTGCTGTGGCTGTGGTGTAGGCTGGCAGCTGTAGCTCTGATTCGACCCCTAGCCTGGGAACCTCCATATGCCATGGGTGTAGCCTGAACAAAAAAAAAAAATTATAAAAGTGATACATGCTTTTGATAGAAAATTCAAAGCAGTTTAAAGTATATCAAGTAAAACAGCAAAAGCTCCCCATTACTCTCCAATCCCACTACCCAGAGTAATTGCTGTTAATAGCTTAAGGTAGATCCTTCTGAATCTTCTTCTCAGGCTATACAAATATGTACTTTTGTATTTTTGACAAAACAAGGATTGTATTATATGTATTCTGCATCTATCTGTGTGGTATGTTTCTCTTCCTTCATTTCTCTTAAATAGCAATGTAGTCTGGGGCTGATTTACTGTCATGCATTGTCCCCCTATTGGTTTTGCCAGTGGTTTACTATTAAAGACGCTACTGGACTGAACTTCCTCATGTGCCAGTCTTTTTGAAGAATGGCTGCCTAGAATTGGAGTTGCTGGTGGGGTACTACACACCACTTTCCAGAATGGTTACCCAGTTCCTACGGCAGTCTTAGAAGGTGTCACTTCCCATACAGTCCTCGAGTTGGATATCCATCTTTTAAATATGTACTTCTGGGGTTTTTGCTGAGGCTGAACCTCAGTAGTCTTTGGCCATTCGTATTTGGTCTTTTTGAATTGCGTGTTTACGTTCTGCATTCCTTCTTCTATCAGGATCTTCTTTTTAGGTCAGTTTATAAGAACTCAACACAATAAGGATATTAATTCTTTATCATTATGCAGTTATTTTTCCTACTTTGTCATTGTCTTTTGATTCTGCTTGTCTTTTTGATATATAAAATTCCTGATATGATATCTTCTTTTGCTGTCATACTTACGAAGTCCTTTCCTACTCCAAGAACATGATGATATTCATCTATATTTTCTTTCATCCTAAAAATCTTGATGATGTGCTATATTCATGATACGTATTCGATATATGCAAAAGAATCTTATAGATAAGTTGTCCAGTTTTTTGGTATGGTATTTAAAATACTTGTTTTTGAAAAAGTTTTTTTTTTTTTTGGTTGCACCTGCAGCTTGTGGAAGTTCCTGGGCCAGGGGTTGAACTCCCACCACAGCAGTGACCTGAGCTGCAGCAGTGACAATACTGGATCCTTAACTTGCTGAGCCACCAGGGAACTCCTGAAGTGCTTGTTTTTGTATTTAACTTTGGGATGGGATGAGGTCTGGAGCCCACTTAGCCAGTTGTGTTGTAGTTTTTCGGTGAGCCAGTCACCTGGTCTTCACTTTATCATATGCTGACTTCAAGTGAACAAAGCGTCTCTTACTTTTTTCTTTCTGAATTTTTTCTTTCTGAGGCTTCACGGCAAGCCTGTTAGCAGATAATCATTTATTTATTCACCCAACAAATATTTTATTCCCTGCTTTGAGCCACCGGTGCTGCTGGGCCCTGCAAGTGCTGCCTTCTTGACTGGGTGAGGGACGCGGGAAGAGGCTACAGAGGTCATGATGCAGGCTGCATGGCTGCAGTGCTCATTCTGGAAGACTCAAGAAAATAGTGGATCTTCACAAAAGTAGGTTTTAGATAAATTAGCAGGAATCCAGAGGGAGTGTGTGTGTGTGTGTGTGTGTGTGTGTGTGCTCGCACACGCACGTATGCACATGTGCATGTGTTTTAAATTCTGACATAGAAGTTACAGCTTTAGGGTAGACTGCAGCATAGGCATAGTTTGTTTTCTAACTCGTGTAATTGCAGGCTGATTTGTGTCTTGATTTATGATGAGGGCTTTTTGCTGTTAAAAGAGCTCTATATTCGGCTGGCTTGGTTGTGATGGCATAAAAGTTGTGTACTGATAGAAATGGTAATTTTCTTCTATGATGATTTTGAAGATTTCTATAATAGCTGATAAAAATAAAGACAGGATTTTGGTGAATATATTCTTAGGGGAACAAGTGTAATGTTTTGCAACTTGCATCATTTAAATCTAATATCCTCAAAACTGAAGTGGAATCCAGATTTTTTTAAATTAAAGGATATAAATGGCTTGTGATTAAGGAAAAGGCTTCTTGCATAAGGTTGAGCTTCTCAATGATATTTTGATCAGGTATGTAGTGCAGAATGAAAAAGGTGGTCTAAAAGGTTATGTGGTGTAAGATCTCCTGCCACCCTGTCCTGAAACATCCATTTCTCTTCCTGAAGGAAACTATCATAACCACTTTCTTATTAATCTGTGTGTTATTTTTAAATTGTGGTAAAGTATCCATAATGCTCAATTTACCATTTTAGCTATTTTAAGTGTACAGTTTAGTAACATTAAGTACATTCTTATCGTTGTGCAACCATCACCACTGTGTATCTCGAGCCTTTTTTTTAATCTTTTGCAAAACTGAAATGGTCCCCATTAAACCCTAACTCCCCATTCCTCCCTCCTCCCCAGCTCCTCTTCTACTTTCTCTGTCTCATGTGAAACTGACTATTCTAGGAGTTCCCGCTGTGGTGCAGTGGGTTAAAGATCTGGCATTGTCTCTGTGGCAGCAAAGATTCAATCCTGGCCCAGCACAGTGGGTTGGTGTTGCTGCAGCTGTGGTGTAGGTCACAGCTGCAGCTTGGATTTGACCCCTGGTCTAGGAACTTCCATATGCCATGGGTGCAGCCAAAAAAAAAATTTGCCTATTCCAGATAACTCATATTATTATATTCTTTTTTTTTTTTTTTTTGGTCTTTTTAGGGCCACACACGTGGCATATGGAAGTTCTCAGACCAGGGGTCCGATTGGAGCTGTAGCTACCAGCCACAGCCATAGCAATGCCAGATCCGAGCTGCGTATGTGACCTACACCACAGCTTGTGGCAACACCAGATCCTTTAACTCACTGAGCGAGGCCAGGGATCAAACCCATGTCCTCATGGATACTAGTCGGGTTTGTTACCGCTGAGCCATGATGGGAACTCCTATTACGTATATCTTTATGTATATATTTATGTGTGTTTGCGCGCACACACACACACACACACGCACAAAGGGGTGTGTGTGTGTGTGTTTACCAAACGGTAAAATACTATGCACATTTTCAAAGTTTGCTCTTAAAATCTTAGTGATTGTTTGGTATCAGTTCCTATAGAGCCATGTCACTTTTTAAGGCTTGAGTTAGTAGTCCCTTATGGATGCACTGTAATGTATTTAACCAGTTTTCTTTATGTTCCCATTGTTTTTTAATTAGTTTCATTAATACTATAGTGAATGGTCTCTTATGCACACCGTTTTGGTCACAGCCAAGACTTATCTGTAGGAGAAATTCCTAGTGATGGAACTTGCTTGGGTCATAGGGCAGGTGCATTTTAAATTTTTGACAAATGTTTCTAAATCAAGGATGGCCTTTTAATTGCACAATTTTGAGGAAAAGACCACGTATTAGATAAGCACAAAAATTTATGACTGCAACACAATTTGTAGAGATTAGCAAGCTGCTCATTAGGCTACGAAGAAATCATTTTCAGCAGTTAGCACTAGAAAGCCAAACTTTGAAAGCTTCTGTTTCATGACCTCATGTGAGCAGAGGATGAGACGGGACCCTTCGCAAGGGGAACTTCAGCAGGTTCTTGTTTGTGGATCTTGAAGAAAATGGAGCATTTTAATTTTGGTACGGTTTTGAGTTGCAGTAGCCCCTTGAAACTTGGGGTTGAAGAGTCTGCCACAGCTGCTGGACGTTCTGTCTTGTGTGTAATATGCATAAGGAACATCCTGGAAGTATTTAGGACCATATTGCTTTCGCTTCATTTGGTCCTTTGACTTTGGTCCTCTTTGTATTGAGATGCTTCATTCATTTCCCCTGTACTGACTGAGTATCTGTTATTTGTCAGTTACTGTCCTTGATGCTGGAGACTTTTCCTGCCCTCAGTGATTTTCTGCTCTGAAGGAAGACAGACAGGCAAATAGACCATTTTTTTTTGCAAGGGGCCTGATGCTGCAATGGAGAAGTACTGGCCACTGAGGGTGCACATAAACATTAGAAGGATCCCATGTAGACTTGGCGGGTGGGTCCGGGTAGAGACTTCTTTGAAAAGTGACCCCTCCAAGAACTGAAGGATAAGGCAGCATTAGCTGGTCCAGGAGAAAGTGTGCGTGGGGGAGAGACCAGGGCATATGGAGGCTCAGAAGAGAGAGAACTATTTGGCTGGGTTCAAGGGTTCAGAATATGGAGATGAGACAGGCGGAGCAAGGCAGGCCAGGGTTCGAGGAGCAGTTCTGTTTGCAGAGTGTGCTAGTAGGAAGTCAGACAGCTGCATCAGCTGCGCCAGATAGGCTTGGCTTTCTTTCCAAGCTGCATCGCTCTCTGAGAGGTGCCTGGGCCCCAGAAGGCAGTGCCAGGCGCTCTGGTCATCCATCCTGTCCCCTGTCCACCCTGCACTGCTCTGGAGGCCATCTGCCCTGAGCTGACTTGCCACTTAGCCATCTGGCCCCTGGGGCTCCCACTCCAGATCTCTTCATGGAACCTTCCTTCTCTCCACTTCTGTCCCAGGGAGGCATGAGGAGAGGCTGCTTCTCGCACACACTTCCCTTTCTGATAGTCATTACCTAGAGGAGGGCAAGGGCTTGCATGGTGTACGAGTCAACTGTGGCACCAGATGCGCTGCTTAGTTCTTCTGATTTTTAGCATCTTTTTGCCAAGATATCTTTTCATGGTGAAGGAAGCAGTGCATAAGCAAGCTCGCTCCTGGGCGTTCCTGCTGGGGCACAGCGGGTTAATAATACGGCTGCAGGCGTTCCCATTGTGGCTCAGCAGTTAGCAAACCCGACTAGCATCCTTGAGGACGTGGGTCCAATCCCTGGCCTTGCTCAGTGGGTTAAGGATCCAGTGTTGGGGTGAGCTGAGGTGTAGGTCGCAGATGCGGCTTGGATCCCGCGTTGCTGTGGCTGTGGAGTAGGCCGGCAGCTACAGCTCCGATTGGACCCCTAGCCTGGGAACCTCCATATGCCACAGGTGCGGCCCTGAAAAGACAAAAAGACCGAAAAAAAAAAAAAAAGGATATGACTGCAGCAGCTCGGGTTCAGTCCCCTGTCCGGGAACTTGTGGGTGCTGTGGGTATGGCCAAAAAAAATGAGGAAAAAAAAGGGAAAACAAAAAAGAGAGACGCAAGCTCACTCCTGTCTTGTTAAGGACCAGGTCCACTTTGGTGAGCCACTGTGGACAGCATCTCGGTCATTCCCTCAAGCCCGGGCTCGGGAGGTGAGATCAGAGCTGTCCTCTGTGCGCCTGCTCCTCTGCCCTGTCTCAGGCCATCCCAACCCTTCTGCCTTTGAGGTCCTGCCTTCCCACACTCCTCCCGGCCTTCTTCCTTGGCATCTGCACTCTGTTCATGCGGTAGACTCAGGGACTTTCTCTTCAGACTTTGGAAATGTTAGCAGTTGGCCCTATTCAGTCTCCTTTTTTGGAACTCGAATGTGACAGCTCCAGTGAAAGCCACGCCCATAGTTGCACTTGCTGCCCTGCCTCCCAGAGATGATGGCGATACTCTTCATGCAAGCTGCATGCGTGTTACCCAGGACAATTCGGAACACTTGACAGCGTTCTGCAGAGCTATAGGATGGTACCCTACCGTATGTGATGTTCTGCAACTCACTGTTTTCACATTGTACTTGGCTTTTGAGCCTGTCCATGTTGCTCTGTGCAGACCTTCATTTAACATGTCTGCTTGTGCTGTGGAAGCATCTTTACAACAAAAGTCCCACCAGAGCCCTGAGGGAGAATGGAATTGTAGAGAAACAAGGATTGACATCTGGTTTATGTTTACATCTTTTGGGTCTGTTAAATGACAAGATATTTTTATTTCTGTGTTTGCGAAAGCTTTCCACAAAAAAGGCATCCATTTTCTAGACTTATTAATAGAGTAGTCCGAAGCTTTTATTTTTAGATTTGAAAGAAATCAAAGCAGGCTTCTAAGATCTGCACATTTCCCTTCATTCCCGTCTCCTCTGCAGCATTCCACATTGCTGCTAAGACACCAGCTTGAGCACTTTTCAGCATGAGCTTTCTGTTTGTCTATGATTTTTGAAAAAATAAAAGCATTTTTGGTTTTTTTGGACTTTCTAATGGTACTTAAGTTTTCACATTACTTTGAAAAGTTGTATGTTAATTTTGTGTACACATACTAACTTATTTTTAAAATATAAATTTCCCTGTGTTTCTTAGTTTTGTGTTTTGATAAACAGCAGAAGGTATTAGTCCATATTAAGTACTAATTTGTTCTAATATTTTCAGCTGTTTTTGGCAAAAAACAGACAAATGTCTGCCATTATGACAGTTTGTCTTTTTGTTCCTTTTAACTCTAGAATGAATAATTTTGGTGAAATTTTTTCTAGGCTTGTAGAAACACAGGAATGATTAAAGTCGTCATAATAAGTACTTAGGGAAAGTTGAAAGTCTTTATTTTTTTTCTTCCTCTCTTTCTTTCTTTTTAGGGCCACACCTGCAGCATATGGAGTTTCCCAGGCTAGGGGTCAAATAGGAGCTGCAGCCGCCAACCTACGACATAGCCACAGCAGTGCAGGATCTGAGCCTTGTCTGCGACCTACACTGCAGCTCACAGCAACGCCAGATCCTTAACCCACTGAGCGAGGCCAGGGATCGAACCCGCAACCTCATGGTTCCTGGTCAGATTCATTTCCAACTGTGCCAGGATGGGAACTCCTGAAAATCTTTTTTTTAAGCAGTATCACCCTATAAGAAAATATTAATGTAGTTTGAAAGCAACTGTATAAAATTGCTTAGCCACTCTTCCAGGTTGTTTAAGACAAAACAAAATGAACAAATAAAAACATAGTATTCGTTAAGCTCTTTATTTTTTAATTACATAAGGAAAGCATCATTGTAGAAAATTTACAAACTGCATATGGAAATCACTCTGGAAATTCCACCATGCAGAGAGTACTGCTATTACTGTTTGATGTATATCTTTCTAGACTGAGGGTTCCATCTCAGGGTTGAAAAGTCAGGGGTTCAGTAACCTTGCATGGGGAAAGCACTAATCTCTCACTGAAAATTCAGTGACCAATGTAAGCAACAGACCGTGATAGCATTAGGAGTACCTGTGACTTTGTCACCAACAGAGATCAAAGATACGTTCATATCATATTGTAGTTACAGATATTTTGAAATATCACTCGTGTTCATCACAGTTCAAACTTAGGTATTTTACCCACCTCTAGATCTGATTATTCAATGGTTTACTAAAGGAGTACGTGTTACTCTAGCGTCAGTTCTTAAAGTAAATTGTTATTCAGCTTTTATGCATTTTATCTTATGCATTTCAAAACATTCTTCTGAGGAGGGATTCAGAGGCCCAGAAGGACCCATGATAGAAAAAGGTTAAGAACACCTATTATACCGTGCAACTACAAATACAAGAACAGCCAGCATTTCAACAATGTAAATCAATTATACTCCAATTAAATTAAATTTAAAAAAACATACATACTACTATATATAAAATAGGTAACAAGGTCCTACGGTATAGCATAGGGTAATCTACTCAATACTGTGTAGTAACCAATATGGGAAAAGAATCTGAAAAAGAAAGGATGTATGTATATGTTAAATATATGCATATGTATAGATAATTGACGAGAACCTACTGTATAGCACAGGAAAATCTACTCAGTTGTTTATAAAAACCTAGATGGGAAAAAAAGCATAGATATTGATTTATTTTGCTGTATACCTGAAACTAATACAACACTGTGATTCAACTAAACTCCAGTACAATAAAATTAAAAAAAAAAAAAAAACAGCTAGCACTTGTGAAGTCACTTGGAAGAGACCAAGGAATGCCCCCAAGTACAGGTACAATAAAGAGACAAAATGACATTAAATCTTAGTTCAGGAGTTCCCACCGTGGTGCAACGGGATCAGCAGCATCTCTGCAACGCCAGGATGCAGGTTTGATCCCTGGCTGGCCCAGTGGGTTAAGGATCCAGTGTTGCTGCTGCTGCGGTGTAGGTTGCAACTGTGGCTTGGATCTGATTACTGGCCTGGGACTCCGTATGCCATGGGGGCGGCTGAAAAAGAAAAAAAACAAACAGTTCAAATTATTATATCAGATATTTTTATGGACACATTTAGTGTTTCCTAGATACCATGCAAACAAAGTTAATGCAACTACAACTGGCAAATATAGCCTAAAAGTTACCTTTGCTATTGGCATTTTAAACATCCTTCTAGAGTTTTCCTTATGCACCTGTGTGTATGCATACATGGGGTTTTAGATAAATGGGATCATGTGTGCTGTTGTAGCTTGCCTTCTTTCCTTAAAGGTAATGTTACAGAGATCTTTCTATGTCAGTAAAAATATGTCATTACTTCTCCCCCAAGTGAAAATAACTTGTGTGTTTCCTGACTGTAGAAGTAATATCTGTTCAGCAAAAGAAAAAGTTTTTTTAGAAAATATGGAAAGTTGAAAAGTAAGACTTGCCCATAAATTTGTCGTCTACAGATAGATAATGTCTGGATAATGATTTTACGCCACCCTTTTTAATGACCACCTGGCATTTTATTGGTGGTGATGCCTTGATTTAATTAGAGGTGTTTCCATTGTTTCTGTGGTTTCATTTCTTTGAATGGTGGGTACATCTGTGTGCTGACCGTTCCACTCTCTGCCTGTGTGTCTGGCTCGCGTCTCTAAGCTCCCTCTGGAGCCCCGCCTTGCACGGCCTCTTCAGTATTTCCCATTGTTGCTTATAGACATCTCAAGCATTAGAAGTCCCAAATAGAACTCTTGCTTTTTTCCCCCCCTTCAGATCCACTTCTCTTCTTAGTTTCTATCACATTTCTTAAATAACATCAATATCCACCCAGTTACCCAGTCTAAAATTCTAGGAGTTATTTTTAATTCTGCTCTTTTCTTCACCTTCCTGTAATTCACCAGCAAGTCCTCTGGGCCTCTACAAGAAAAATGTACCCCAGGGAGTTCCCGTCGTGGCTCAGCAGAAACGAACCCAACTAGTCCATGAGGACACGGCTTCGATCCCTGGCCCCACTCAGTGGGTTAAAGGATCCGGCACTGCTGTGAGCTATGGTGTAGGTCACAGGTACGGCTCGGATCCTGCGTGGCTGAGGCTGTGGTACAGGCTGGGACCTGTAGCTCCAGTTGAACCCCTAGCCTGGGAATATGCATATGCCGCGGGTGCAGCCCTGAAAAAGCAAAAAAAAAAAGTACCCCAGAACAACTGCTTCTCACCATCTCCACTAAGACTTCAGTCCAAACCACAAGTCACTTCTCATATGGTTGCAGTGGGACTTTGGGTGACATATTGAACAGCTTCCTCACCGACATTCATGAAACATTACATTTTTCATTAGGCCAGTTTGTTACAGTGACACTCAGCTCTAAATGAAGGCCTGTTGCACATTTTGTAACTTCTTCATCTAATACAGCCAGGTTCCTTGGTGCCCCTGCTGAAGGGTCTGCAGTTCATGGGGCTGTGGTCCAGCCACTCGTTCCCTTGGCCGAGTCGGGTGTCTGCAGTGGCCGAGGCTCTGCGGGGGCAGGCGGTACAGTGCCTGACAGGCTGGGGTCTTTCCTCGCGGAGCTCAAGTTCAGCTGGAGAGACGGACTTTAGGTAGTCCACCAGTAACTGTGAGAAACAGTCGGAGGTGCTCTAAAGGACCTGCATGGGGGGGGGGGTGGCTGCTCACTGAGGCCGTGTGCAATGGAGGAACGGCCCAGCCTTGGGTGGAATACGGAGGCCCGCCCTGAGGAGGTAGTGCTGAAGCCGAAACCAAGGGCTGTCAGCAGATGCGGGGAAGGCACAGAGTGAAGGGGGCTTTCCCAGTGGAGAAGAGCAGGTGTCACAGCCTGAGACTGGCAGGGGCTGAGCTAGCTGAGGTACTTAGGAAGGCCTGTGTGGCTGCAGTGGAGTGGGGATGGGGTGTGTATGACAGAGGCAGACTGAGAGCTTGACAAGCTGGGTGCAAGAAGTTTTTTTTTTTGGATTTTTAGGGCTGCACCCATGGCATATGGAGGTTCCCAAGGCGGGATCCAAGCCACGTCTGCCACCTACACTGCAGCTCACAGGGATGTGGGATCCTTAACCCACTGAGCAGGGCCAGGGATCAAACCTGCATCCTCCTGGATACTAGTCGGATTCGTTAACTGCTGAGCCACGAAGGAAACTCCTCAGTTCAGGATTTTTGATGTTAATGAAGAGGAAACTATTGAAAGTTTAGGTCTTTTGAAATTTGATTTCTTTATCAAAATATTACAGCCACTGAATAGCAACATAACTTCTCAAAGGAGGTTATGATAAAAACAACATTCTGCCCCTCCTCCTTCCTGTTCCATATCCTGGAGATACCAGCTTTTAACGGCTTCTACTTTTAGTTTCTTTGATGGTTACCATCAAAACTAAATTGTATGCTGGAGTTTGCTTGGTGGCTCAGTGGTTAACAAATCCAACTAAGAACCATGAGGTTGCGGGTTCGATCCCTGGCCTTGCTCAGTGGGTTAAGGATCCGGTGTTGCCGTGAGCTGCGGTGTAGGTTGCAGATGTGGCTCGGATCCCGCGTGGCTGTGGCTGTGGCGAAGGCCGGTGGCTACAGCTCCTGTTAGACCCCTAGCCTGGGAACCTCCATATGCCGCAGGTGCGGCTCTACATAAAGGCAAAAAGACAAAAATAAAAAAAAAACTAAATTGTGTGCTTACGCATCTTTCTTGATTTGATAGTGTTGAAGAGTTGTCTTCTTAATTTAGCTTACATCACTTTCCTTGGGATTAATATTCACATTTTCTCTGTAACTTTAAACAGTGGTGCCTATTCTGTCACCATTATCCATATGGCACTTCCCTGCTATATGAAGGGATATAAGGAAATTTAACATTTGAGGGTCTGTCATTAACTTTTATCTTTATATATCTTTTTCTTACACAAAAAGTTCATTCCTGGAATTCCCATCGTGGTGCAGTGGTTAACGAATCCGACTAGGAACCATGAGGTTGCAGGTTCAATCCCTGGCCTCGCTCAGTGGGTTAAGGATCCGGCGTTGCCATGAGCTGTGGTGTAGGTCGCAGACGCGGCTCGGATCCCGCGTTTCTGTGGCTGTGGTGTAGGCCGGCAGCGTAGCTCCGATTAGACTCCTAGCCTGGGAATCTCTACATGCTGCAAGTGTGGCCATAAAAAGCAAAAAAAAAAAAAAGCTCATTCCTAATTAACATTAACAGAAACTTATTTGCTCTATGTTGTAATATACATAAAATAATTATAAAATTAAAATACTTATATTACTACCATCAATAAAACTCCGGAATGAAGTTTAGAGGTTGTTTTGACCTTATGTAGAAATCAAGATTCTTGTGTTCAGAAATCACCTGGGGGATTTGCTTCTGGCATTAGTGAGGTAGCTTGTTTTGGACTACCCAGCCTGCAGATTACAGCCAGAGACTCTAGACAAAAATAAAAAATAGCTATTTAAAGACACTAAATGCACTGGGAGTTCCTGTTGTGGTTCAGTGGATTATGATCCCAACTAGTATCCATGAGGATGCAGGTTTGATCCCTGGCCTCACTGAGCGGCTGTAGGATCCCGCTGTTGCCATGAGCAGTGGTTTAGATCGTACACATGCTCAGATCCCGCTTTGCTTTGGCCGTGGTATAGGCTGGCAGCTGCAGCTCCAGTTCAACCCATAGCCTGGGAACTTCCATATACTGCAGGTGTGGCCCTAAAAAAAAATGGCAAAAAATAAAAGATACTAAATGCAGGCAGAAACTGGAGAGAAGTTGATACTTGGAGGAAGGCAACTGCATTAGTTGAATTTCCTGTTTGTAACAGCTTTTGCATCCAAGGGCAGTCCTGGTCATTGTGCTGCAAGGAGACTGAGATGCAGGCCTGCAGTCTCAGGGCTTGAGGAGTCAGAGGACTGAGGGCAGAAATCCTGGAAAGCAGATAGCCATGGGCAAGGCGGTGGTGATGCTGATTCTTCATATAAACTCTGCTAAACTCCATTTAAGGCAAAAGAAATGAACAGAGATTTCAATTGCTTCCCACGGCAGGGAAGACAATTTGGAGTCTGAGTTCCACCAGATTAACTGCCTGCTAAAATAAAACATCAGTACTCATTTTTTTTTTTTTTTTATTGGCTACCCTGCAGCATACGGAGTTCCTAGGCCAGGGATCAGGTCCAGGCTGCAGTTGTGGCCTACGCTGCAGCTGTGGCAACACTGGATCCTTAACCCAGTGTGCCAGGCTGGGGAATGAACCTGCGTGCCAGTGCCCCAGAGATGCCCGCTAGTCCTGTTGTGCTAAGCAGGAACTCCCACATCAGTACTCTTCATTGGAACATCATAGAATCCAAAGTTTGACAGTTATCACTCCTAGTATCTAGACGTTTGAAGAAATAGGAAAAATGTGGCCCTTATTCGTGAGCAGGAATAAGCAAAATTTTTTCTGCATGTAGTAACTATTTTAGGTTTTGCAGACCATACAAATATGTCACAACTATACAACTTTGCTTTCGTAGTGCAGAAATAGCCAAAGATAGGGTATGTGAACAAATGGGCATAGCTGCAGTTTTTAATGTAAAGACACAGCTAGGTTAAAAACGAAAGAATGTAAAACAATATATGCTGCAGAGAGTAATAAGCATAGGAAAGCTGGAGTGGCAATACTAGTGTCAGCAACAACAAAAGACTTCAAAACAAAAGATACCTACCAGAGATAAAAAGACAGATTTCATAATGATAAAAGGGTCAGCTCATCAGAAATACATGAACAGGGAGTTCCCGTTGTGGTGCAGTGGTTAACGAATCTGACTAGGAACCATAAGGTTGCAGGTTCAATCACTGGCCTTGGCTCAGTGGGTTAAGGATCCAGCGTTGCCGTGAGCTGTGGTGTAGATCACAGGCGTGGCTCGGATCTGGCATTGCTGTGGCTGTGTAGGCTGGTGGCTACAGCTCCGATTCGACCCGTAGCCTGAGAACCTCCATATGCCGCGGGTGCGGCCCTAAAAAGCAAAAGAAATACATGAACAGTAGTGAATGTGTATGTGCCTAATTACAGAGCTGCAGAATACATGCAGAAAAATTAGCAAAATTAAAGAAAGTAGACAAATCTCTAATTGTACATGGCAGTTTTAATACCCTTCTCAATAATTGGTAGAACTAGACCAAAAAATCAGTAAGGATGTAGATGATCTGGGAGTTCCCTTCGAGGCTCAGTGGTTAACGAATCCGACTAAGAACCATGAGGTTGCGGGTTCGATCCCTGGCCTTGCTCAGTGGGTTAAGGATCTGGCGTTGCCGTGAGCTGTGGTGTAGGTTGCAGACGCGGCTCGGATCCCGCGTTCCTGTGGCTGTGGCAAAGGCCGGCAGCTACAGCTCCTGTTAAACCCCTAGCCTGGGAACCTCCATATGCCGCGGGTGCGGCTCTACATAAAGGCAAAAAGACAAAAAAAAAAAAAAAGCATGTAGATGATCTGGGCATTACCAACCACATTTATAGAGTCACAGACTCAACAACTGCAGAACACATGTTTTCAAGTGTACATGATACAGTTCAGTAACCTATCATTTGCTGGACCATAAAACAAGTTCAGTAAACTTCAGAAGCTTGAGATCCTGCAGATTATGTTCTTTTTTCTTTGACTGCACACATGGCATGTGGAAATTCCTGGGCCAGGGATCGAACCTGAGCCACAGCAGTGACAATGCTGAGTCCTTAATCATTAGATCACTAGAGAACTCCCAGATTATATTCTTTGATCAGAATGGAATTAAATTAGAACTCATAATAAAAGATATAAAGAGAAAAAAAACCAAATATTTGACAATTAAATCACATATTTCTAGGAGTTCCCATTGTGGCTCAGTGGAAACAAATCTGAACGGTATCCATGAGGACGCAGGTTTGGTCCCTGGCTTTGTTCAGTGGGTTTAAGAAGATCCAGCGTTGCCAGAAGCTGTGGTCACAGACACAGCTCGGATCCCATGTGGCTATGGCTGTGGATGCGGACTAGGCCAGCTACTACAGCTCCAATTCGACCCCTAGCCTGGAAACCTCCATCTGCCACAGATATAGCCCTGAAAAGACAAGAAAAAAAAAATGCACATTTCTAAATAACCCATGGTTCAAAGAAGAAATCCACAAGAGAAATTAGAGATTTCAAGTCATAATGAATTGAAGAGAAAATACAACGTATTAAATTTTATAGGATGCAGCTAAAGGAATACTTAGAAACTTACAGCTTTAAGTGCATTTATTAGAAAAGGAAAAAGATAAAATTAGTAATCTTAAGATACCACCTTAAGAAGCTAGGAAAAGAGCAAAGTAAACACAAAGTAAATAGACATAAGAGGGGATATTACTAAAGCCTCTGCAGACATTAAAAGGACTGTAAGGGGATGTTATGAACAACTAAAATTGACAACTTGGACGAAATGGACAAATTTATTTAAAAACAGGACATATAACAACTAACATGTGAAAGGGAAAACAACAGCCCTTCATTTAGTAAAAAGATACAATTCATCTTCAAAAATTTTTCCACAAAGGAAACTCTAGGTCTAGATCATTTCACAGGTGAATTTTATTAAATATTTAAGAAATAACACCAATCTTACATAAACATGAATTTTTAGAAAATAGAGGAGGAAGAAATACCTGATAGCTGGTTTTTTGAGTCTCACATAACCCTGATACTAAATCTTACAAAGACATTACATAAAAAGAAAATTATAGCTCACTATCCCTCATGAACATAAATGTAAAAATCTTAATAAAATATTAGCAAATCAAATCCAAGAGTATATTGGGGCGTTCCCATTGTGGCGCAGTGGAAATGAGTCTGACTAGGAACCTTGAGATTGCAAGTTCGGTCCCTGGCCTCGCTCAGTGGGTTAAGGATCTGGCGTTGCCGTGAGCTGCAGTGTAGGTCGCAGACGCGGCTCGGATCCTGCGTTGCTGTGGCTGTGGTGTAGGCCGGTGGCTACATCTCCAATTCGACCCCTAGCCTGGGAACCTCCATATGCCACAGGTGTGGCCCTAAAAAGACCAAAAAAAAAAAAATCGAACAGTATATTAAAGGGATAATGGCATTCCCATCATGGCTTAGCAGTAATAAACCCAACTAGTATCCATGAGGATGCGGGTTCAGTCCCTGGCCCTGCTCAGTGGGTTAAGGATCCAGCGTTGCTGTGAGCTGTGGTGAAGGTCACAGATGTGGCTCGGACCCTGTGTGGCTGTGGCTGTGGCGTGGGTTGGCAGCTGCAGCTCCAATTCGACCCCTAGCCTGGGAACTTCATATGTCGCAGGTGTGGATGTAAAAAGAAAAAAAGTAAAGAGTCGTATATCTAACTAGGAGTTTTATATTCAGTATATATATAAAGAACTCTTACAACTCAGTAATAAAAAGACAAAAAATAATAATTTTTTAAAACAGGGGAATTCCCTTTGTGGCTCAGTGGGGAGTTCCCTTCGTGGCTCAGTGGTTAACGAATCCGACTGAGAACCATGAGGCTGCGGGTTCAATCCCTGGCTTTGCTCAGTGGGTTAAGGATCCGGCGTTGCCGTGAGCTGTGGTGTAGGTTGCAGACATGGCTCCGATCCCGCGTTGCTGTGGCTCTGGCGAAGGCCGGCAGCTACAGCTCCTGTTAGACCCCTAGCCTGGGAACCACCATATGCCACGGGTGCGGCTCTACATAAAGGCAAAAAGACCAAAAAATAAAAATAAAATAGGAAAAATTTTAGTAGATACTTCATTAAGGCAGGCATGCGAGTGATGTACCATGAGAAAGTGTTAACATTAGTCATCAGAAATGCACATTAAGGAGTTCCCTTCGTGGCTCAGTGGTTAACGAATCCGACTAAGAACCATGAGGTTGCGGGTTCGATCCCTGGCCTTGCTCAGTGGGTTAAGGTTCTGGTGTTGCCGTGAGCTGTGGTGTAGGTTGCAGACGCGGCTCGGATCCCGCGTTGCTGTGGCTGTGGCAAAGGCCAGCAGCTACAGCTCCTGTTAGACCCCTAGCCTGGGAACCTCCATATGCCGCGGGTGTGGCTCTACATAAAGGCAAAAAGACAAAAAAAAAAAAAAAGAAATGCACATTAAAACCACAATGAGGAGTTCTCCTCGTGGCTCATGGTTAACGAATCCAACTAGGAACGATGAGGTTGCGGGTTCGATCCCTGGTCTCGCGCAGTAGGTTAAGGATCCAGCATTGCCATGAGCTGTGGTGTAGGTCGCAGATGTGGCTCGGATCCCGCGTTGCTGTGCCTGTGGTATAGGCCAGCGGCTACAGCTCCGATTAGACCCCTAGCTTGGGAACCTCTGTGTGCCACGGGTGCAGTCCTAGAAAAAAATGCAAAAAAAAAAAAAAAAAAGAGAGATGGATTAGGGTTCCCTGGTGATTTAGTGGGTTAAGGATCTGGCGTTGTCACTGCTGTGGCTCTGGTTAAAGCTATCGCGTGGGTTCAGTCCCTGGCCCAGGAACTTCTGCGTGCTGAGGACACAGCCAAAAGCAAAAAATGGATTGATGGGTGGATGAATCATGTCAGAAATGGTGGAATCTGGATGATGAGTATGTGGGTGTTCTTTGTACAGTTTGTTCAATTTTTCTCTTTTTTTCGTTTTTTTTTTTTTGTGTGTGTGTCTTTTTGTGTTTTCTAGGGCCGCACCTGCGGCATATGGAGGCTCCCAGGCTAGGGGTCTAACAGGAGCTGTATCCGCTGGCCTTCACCACAGCCATAGCAACGCAGGATCCGAGCCGTGTCTGCAACCTACACCACAGCTCACGGCAACGCCAGATTCTTGACCCACTGAGCCATGCCAGGGATCGAACCCGCAACCTCATGGTTCCTAGTCAGATTTGTTAACCACTGAGCCACGATGGGAACTCCTGTTCAATTTTTCTGTATGTTTGAAATTTTTCTTTACAACATGGAAAAAAGTCACTTGTAATAATTCTTTTCTGTATGTTTGTGTTTCTGATTTTATATACAGTTAGGTTTATTTGATTTCAGTTTTGTGATTTGCTTTATTTTTTTCCATTTTTTGAAGTTTTATTGCAATGTTGTAATAATTTTTTTCTTTATTTTTGGAATATGTGAAGTGTTTAGTGGTTTAAAAGTCAAGCCTAATTTAACTGGAATTGCTACTTCACTGAACTTTCTTTAGTTCCCACTGTGAAATAACAAAAAGTTACGATTCTTTATATTAATAGCCTATATGCATGTTTTATGTACAGGTAAACAACGTGCATGGGTTTTGTAATTGTAATGTTATATGCTGAGTTTATTCAGTGAAATTCAATTTAGTGTCTGTTGAATCTAGTAAAACAGGCTTGAATTAAAAAAAAAAAAAAGCCAAGCCTTGGTTGGTAACTGGACTTGTAGTGGTGATCACTTTGTAACATATACAGATGTTGAATGCTGTACACCTGAAGCTTATGTAATTTTAAACAAGGCTGGAGTTCTTGCTGTGGTGCAGTGAGTTAAGAATCCTACTGTAGGAGTTCCTGTTGTGGCTCAGCAGTAATGAAACCGACTAGTATCCATGAGGATGTGGGTTCGATCCCTGGCCTTACTCATTGGGTTAAGGATCTGGCGTTGCCGTGAGCTGTGGTGTAGGTTGCAGATGCGGCTTGGATCCTGTCCTGCGTTGCTGTGGCTGTGGCCGGCAGCTGTAGCTCCAATTCAACCCCTAGCCTGGGAACCTCCATATGCTGCGGGTGCAGCCCTAAAAAAGAAAAAGAATCCTCTTGAATCCGGCCCAGCACAGTGGACTCAAGGATCTGGTGTTGCTGCACCTGCAGTGTTGGTCACAGATATGGCTCATGTTCAGTCCCTGGCCTGGGAACTTCCATATGTCGTGGGTGTGGCAATAAATAAGTGCAAAATTTTTTGAAGAAGTAAGCCTGTATAATACTTAGAAATTATTAGTTTCTTGCTCATCCTTCTAGTGTTTTCTCTTGCAAAGATAAACCAAAAAATACATGTATTATTTCACCTTTTCTTATAAAGAAAGCATATTTGATATGCTATTTTGCATCTTGTTTTTAGTTTGTTTTCACTTCCTCTCTCCTGGGAGATCGCTCTCTATCAAGATTCATACCCTCCTCGTTTTTGGTAGTGTGGAGCACTCCCTTCCTCAGGTTTTTTTTTTTTTTTTTTTTGGTTCCTGCTTCACAGACTCCATTATACAGATGAATGTGCTTTAGTTAGGCAGCTCCCTGTAGATGGACATTTGGGTACTTTTCAGTCTTTTCCTGTTGGAAACAGTGTCACAATGTTGTTTTGTATTTGTAGCTAACCCATTTTTAATTTCTAAACTCTTACTGTCATTCTCTTTCTTTTTTAAGAGTTTTATTGAAGTATAGTTAATTTCCAAGGCTGTGATCATTTCTGCTGCACAACAAAGTGATTCAGTCATACATATACACACATCCATTCTTTTTCAGATTCTTTTCCCACATAGATTATTACAGAAGACTGGATGGAGTTCTCTGTGCTCAACAGCAGGACCCCTTTCCTCAGTGTGCATCCGTCCCCCCACCCGCCACCTCGTCTTTTTCTTTAGGAGAGACCCTTTCCTTTCTTGCCTGTAGGGGGAAGCGGCACCTTGCCACTCCACGTGTGCCCAAGTGCCATCAGGTTCACTTGCGAGCTTGCTGAAAGTACCCTGCCCCCAAACTTCTGGATCAGTTTTATAATTTTAAAATTATAAAATCTGATGGTCAGTAGCCCCCCAGGGGACTTGTGTGTACATGAGAGTTCGAGGGGCACTGCTTGCCCTGGTCTGGTCTGCTCTGATCTGAGAGCCCTTTGGAGGTTGTGTCAGGCACATGCGCTCCTCTCCTCAGTAGCTCCCTTGCAGTACATTCACTCCATTCCGTTAGTCAACACCCTCCTGCTACTTCCAGCATCTGGAAATTTGTGAAATGTATCTCACCTATTGGGAAGTTCGCTCCTGCTCTTGTTTCTGGCATCTCTGTTGGAGGTTTCTTCCTTTTCACACATACGTACTTTGTCTCTTTGAGGTTTGAAGGCTAGGTAGCTAATGCATGTATACAGTTGGTTGTCCTTTCCTGAAAGATTTTAAGCAAGGAACTAGCTGTAATGTGGTAAACTTCATCAGAGGTGATGGGGACAAAAGCCAGATTAGAAGGGATGGGAGGTGAGGGAGTGGAGGCTGCGTGTAGACAGTTCTTTTTGAGAAGTTTTTTTGTTGTTGTTGTCTTTTTGCCTTTTTAGGGCTGCTCCCGCAGCACATGGAGGTTCCCAGGCCAGGGGTCCAATCGGAGCTGTAGCCGCTGGTCTTTGCCACAGCCACGAAGGAGCTGAGCCGCATCTGCAACCTACACCACAGCTTACGGCAACGCCGGATCCTTAACCCACTGAGCAAGGCCAGGGCTCGAGCCTGCATCCTCATGGATGCTAATCAGGTTCGCTAACCAATGAGCCCTGACAGGAACTCCTCTTTTTGAGAAGCTTTGTTGTGATAAGGACCAGAGAGATGGGGGTGGGGTCCAGGGCGACGTGGGATTGTAGAATATTTTGCAGGTGGGTGGCTACGAGAGCATGTTTGTGTGAGGAGGTGGAGGTGGAGGAGATGCATCCTGGAGGAGCAGAGTCCTTGCTTGGAGAGAGGCCGCAGAAGGGCAGGCTTTGGGTGGGTACTTCCTCTTTGAAAAAGGTGGAAGAGGGGCAGGGAGAAGGTATGTGGATCCTTTATTAGAGCCCAGGAGTCTAATGAGAATTAGAGCTCAAGTAGAAGCTGGTGAGTTTACAGCACAGCTGCAACAGAGTGCCCCAAAGTGGGTGGCTTACACTCCCAGCAACGTATTCTCGCACAGTGCTGGAGGCCAGAGTTCCAAAATCAAGGCGCCACATGGTCCAACTCCCTCTTCTAGCGGCTGGCAGCCTCCTGGAAATCCTAGATTTCCTTGGCTTCTGGTCACATCACTCCAGTCTCTGTTTGCATCTTCACTTCTGTGTGCATCTTCTCACCCTAAATGCAGGGGGACCTCATCTTGAGAGCCTTCGCTTAATTATATCTGCAAAGACCCTTTTTTAAAATAAGGTCACATTTGCAGGGTCCAGGAGATAAGACCTTTTGGGGGTTTTTACTGAACACACTATAGAAGTCTGTCCATCTCCAGGGTAGAAAGGCCCAGGAAAGGCCAGGAGTCCCCACAGAACAGTTGTTTTCAGTGGAACCAAGGCCACAAGTAGATGGGCAGTGGCGACTTGGTCCTGTTCTGTGTAGGCCAGCTGCAGTAGTTTAGCTAAAGGAGGTCATGGTAGATCTAATGAGATGCTCATCCTGTCCTAAGTAGTCTTCACGTAGCACCCGTATCGCTCCTGGCTGTCTGGTTACCACAGCTTGGCAGCTCTAACAGGACAACCCTCCTTATTCACTGGAAAGTTTGTGTAGGTGAAATCAGGTGTTCCTTTGTTATACTTCTGTACCTTGTTCTGTGATGAGACACGGAAATGAAACATTAAGAAGTGAAAGTACTTAAAATTGTATTCTTTGAGACAACTTTATTTTGGTCTGTGCCCATGGCACGTGGAAGTTCCTGAGCCAGGGGCTGAACCTGCCCACAGCAGTGACAGTGCTGCATCCTTGACGACTGGGCTACCAGGGAACTCCCTCGAGACAACTTTTTGAAGATGCTCATGCTCTGAAGAATAGGCACATGTTTTTATTCTTTCTCAGACTTTTACACTGGCGGTACTGATGCCAGACAACTTAGTCCTCGTTTTTCTTCTCTGCCTGTAGCTCACTGCCTCTAGGACCAGCTCCAGTGATCTTTTCCCCTCAGAGGCACGCGGGCGCCACTGATGTTCCCATCTTTGTCTGGCCCTTGCCTCTCTTGTGTTCTCACTCATCTCCTTGCCGGTGTAGATGGTGCGGCAGTCGCGACTGCTCCCTGGCATACCACCCCCGCAGCTTTACCACTTTCTGGCTTTGTCATACCCAGTTCACAAAGCCCCAGCCCTGGGAAAATGCAGTCATCCGCCTGCCTCACACCTGCTCTCCTGCTCCACCCTGCAGCTGTCTGTGGCCCCCTGGTTGCTCCCGTTTCAAGTTCATGTCCACTCCAGGAGAACTTCATGCTGCCGGACTGCAACTCCCTAGTCTCTCCTGGCCTCTCCCTCCTCATTGACTCTTACACCATCTTGAAGCTGATGGAAGTTCCTGGAGAGCAGGGAAGCGATCCAGAGAGGCCCAACATCTCCTCACCAGCAGCTGCCCCTGCTCCCCGCGCCCTGACTCCCTCTCCAGGCCATCTCTCCAGCCCCCTCACATATCAGACACGGCTCCCTCCGTGCCAGGTCCGTCCTGCCCCCTCATCCTGCTTCTCCCGCACCCCGCCAGCTTCTCTGCTGCCCTTTACTGGCAGGTCTCTGTCTCTCCGTATGCTCTCTTGAGCCCTTTTCAACTGGTCCTTTGCTGACACGAACGATGACCTTTATGTTTTAAAATCTGGGGGCCAGTCGTCACCTCCCCCCTTCCTGGACGTGTCAGCGTCAGTGACCCCGGCACCCAGTGAATCAGTTCCTTCCCTCCCTTGAGGCTTGGCCCCAGTGTGCCCCTTCTCAGCTTGGCCTACCCTGACTGTCCTGTTTTTTCCAAACCACAGCTTTGGTCCCTTTCTAATAGAAGAGGTGACTGACTGTGTCTTTCTTAACTGTTTGTTGTTGCCGCCGGGGCAGAAGTCTACTGGCTGCGGTGGTTCGCTGTATTCACGGAGGTAGCTCGGCGCCTAGGTCAGTGTCTGCTGTCCACAGGTCCTCGAGAAGCCCTCAGTGAGTGTGTGCCAGTTCTTCCTCTGTGCCCCCCGGACCCGTGCTCGGACTTCCCTCTGCCCTCGCTCCCAAGGGGATCCGATCCAGCCTTACGGCTCTCTATTCCATCCACAAGCCACTGGCTACCAGCCGGATATCTCCCTGCTGATCAGGCCCCTTGAACTCCAGACCAGTGTCAAGGAGCCACCTTGACATTTCTGCTCAGCTTCTGACAGCCTCTCCACCTGTACCCATTCAAGCTTGAGCTCCCAACCTCTCACGCCTTTTCTGTCCTTGGCCTTCCCTGCCCAGTGAACAGCAACTCCCATCTTCCTGCTCCTCAGGTCAGAAACCTGATGCCAGCGTCCCACAGCGCTCTCTCTCACACCACCTCCCACTTGTCCACAGACGCTGCTCATTCCCCCTGACTAGTTCTCCCCAGCTCCAAGGGCAGAGTGGGGTTTTTGCCTCTTCCCTGCCTGGAATCCTGCCTGTTTATTGGGTGAAAGAAGGGATGAATTCTGCAGTGGGACCTTGACCTAAGAATTCATCTTATGCTAAGAGGGGCAGGACAGTATGCAGCCTGCTCTGCTATGGGCTCATTAGCTTCTCTGTGGCCAAGAGGAACAATATTGTTTATGGTTTAATCAGACCTGCAGTCTGGAGTAGAAAATACACGTAACGAGAGGCCTTGTGGTATTAGAGTTTGAGTCACTTTGGGGGAGATTTGCAGTTATCCAAAAGCATGGCATGAATTGATGCAAGTCTAGATAGCACCCCCACTATTCCCCCACTTTTTGAGTATAAAGGCCTAGCCTGTTTTATTGTACTTCACTTTATTGCACTTCACAGATAGTGCATTTTTTACAAATTGCAGGTTTGTGCAGCCGTGCGTGCAACAAGACTGTTGGTGCTGTTTTTCCAACAGCATTTGCTCATTTTGCATTTCTGTGTTACATTTTGGTAATTCTCACAGTGTTTCAGACTTTTTCATTATTTTTCTACCTGTGATCAGTGGTCTTTGATATTACTGTTGCAGAGATTACTGCTGGTTGAAGGCCCACGTAATGGTTAGCATTTTTTAGCAATAAAGTATTTTTAAAATAAGGTTTGTACATTGGTGTTTTTTAGCCAAAATGCCGTTGCATACTTAATAGACTATAATCTAGTGTAAACATCACTTTTATAGGCACTGGGAAAGCAAAATAACCTCTTGTGACTCACTTTACCACGATATTTGCCGTTTTGTGGTGGTCTGGAACTGAACCCACAATATCTCTGAGGTTCGTCTGTACATCCTTTATGAGTGTCTAATTTAAAAGCATGATTTCCCAGTGCAGCTTTGCAAAAGAGGAGATCTGAATTTTAAAGGCTGTCAGGTGCCTTTGCCATCTGTGGCTTCATATTTGTGTAACGGTATTTGTATTTTGCCAGCAGATGTGCTGCTTAAAGTACTCATGAGAATGGCCTTTGTGGTTTTCTGCCTGACTGGATGGAAGCTCAGGAACTGATTCCTGAGAATAGGCTGGCACTGCCCACCCCAGCTCCAGGACCTGGGCCCTGACCACTCCTCCCTTGGGACCTTAGTGACCTCTGCGGACATCTGGGGCAGGCCCCGTAGCCAGAAGGACAGCGGTTTTCTGATATGTTGCTTTTCCCCAGTGGCTCATGAGCTTCTGGAGCAGAGACCCCATGAGACTCTAGGGTCTTCCACTGCATAGTACTGGCGGAGTCACTCCTGGGAGCTGTAAGGGGCAGGGTTTTTGGCTCAGTACACAGCCTCTGGGCACACATGTGTCTGTGCCTCCTCTCCCGCCACCCCCCCCCCCAGCCCCCAGCCCTGGTGTCCTGGCTTGCTCAGCAGGCTTGGACTGCTCATTTCCTTGCTCAGTGGCTGTGGTTTGGGAGAGCAGAATGCTCTGACTGATTGAGATTTTTGAGTCTCAGCAATTCAAGCACTGTTTTGTTTTTGTTCTGGTCAGGTTGTGACACCCACTACTATGAAGTAGGAAAGGAAAGGAATCTGGTGTTGTAGGAGGTAGTATGTTGTGTCATTAATTGTTATATTTTGAACCTTTTTATGTTTTGCAATGAGTTTTCTTTGAATAAATAATTCTGAGAGCTTATCACATTGAAGGCATATGTGTTGTCCTCAGTACATTTTGAATTATCTGGATTTATTTTTGTCTCTTGAATTCACTTATAAAGACTGCATTTTTAGCCAACAGGAATAGAAAGAATATCAGGATTTATTTTGTCATTTTTCAGTAGCTTGTGTTATAGTGATTTTGAGAACTTAGTTAAAAAGCTGTGTAGCAAGTGAAACTTCACATGTGACTTATCATGAACACTTTTTTTTTGTTGTTACTTCTAAGTACCTTGATGCCTCTTTTTTTTAATCGGTCTTTTTAGGGCCGCACCTGCAGCATATGGAGGTTCCCAGGCTAGGGGTCCAATCGGGGATGCAGCTGCCAGCCTACACCACAGCCACAGCAACGCAGGATCCGAGCCTCATTCGCGGCCTACACCACCGCTCACCGCAGTGCCAGATCCTTAACCCTGAGCTGCAACAGGAACTCCCTTGATGCCTTTTTTGTGTTAAAAGAATCCCCTATCCTGAATAGGTGACTACCATCCTCAGGGTTCCTTGTGGTTACAAGATGGCAGTTGCAGGAGTTCCCGTCGTGGCTCAGTGGAAACAAATCCGATTAGGAACCATGAGGTTGCGGGTTTGATCCCTGGCCTCGCTCGGTGGGTTAAGGATCTGGCTTTGCCGTGAGCTGTGGTGTACGTCGCAGATGCGGCTCGGATTCCACATGGCTGTGGCGTAGGCTGGCAGCTACAGCTCTGATTCAACCCCTAGCCTGGGAACCTCCACATGCCGTGGGTGCGGCCCTAAAACAACTAAAGACAAAAAAAAAAAAAGATGGCAGTTGCAGCCATAGCCATTCCATCTTCATCTCCAGGTAGGAAGAAAGGGCGTGGGGGAGGCGCAGAAGGGCACTTGCTGGCTCCCCCTCCGGTCCCAGTCAGTAAATCCATTTCAGTGTCCGTCATTTTATTTTTTGTTGTTCCTGAGGAACAAACAGCAGCTACAACACCATTTATTTTTCACTCATGGATCTGGGTCAAGTGCAAATGGATCATGTCTGTTTTCAAGCCTGATGTTCCAAGACCCAGCAGAGAGAAGCAACTGCCAGGGATGGTCTTTTCTAAGATGGAGTCAGCATGGAGTGGGCAGCGCACTCTGCTGAGTTCTCGTGGACCAGAACGCTGTCCAGTTCTGCCGGGAAGCTGGGAAATAGCTTTCCTTAGCTGAGCACAGGGTCCTGTTAGGAAGGCAGACAGAGGACCTGGGCGTTGAGGGGCAGCTGGCAGTGCCTACCACAGGGGACGGATGTTCCTGTCCCTTGGTCTGCAGAAGCTAGGGCATGGCATGGCCAAACCCATGCTGCCCTCAGGGACTTCAGCTCCTGAAAGACAATGAGAGATAAGTCATGGCAGTGGCACCTGCATCAGGAGGCTAGCAGTAGTGGCACATATCCGCTGATGAGGTGGTGGTACCCACGGTGGGTGTCCTCACCAGACGGTCCCTTGGCTGTATTTTCAGTTGTGCGACTACTTTTCTGGGCTTAGTTTTCTGGTCTTCTCTTCATTTCCAGGTTCTGCTACAGAATGGTCCTTTGTGACTGAAATTAGCTAGAGTTGGTTTCTGTTGCTTGCAGCCCAGGACCTTCATGTTTTCAGTTTTGAGTAAAGTGGATGAACCATGTCACTTTAGAATTAAATCCCAGCTCTTTCACCTACTAGCTTTCAGGTCATCTTTTCTCCTTGAGCCTCGGTGTTGCCTTTAGTTAAATGCTGCATTTGTGTGTTGCTGAGCATTCAGTGAGATTGTATGTAAAGTAATGATTGCGAATGTACTGGGAAACTGCCCTAGTCTGAACTTTTTAATTGACTGTACATCATTTGGGTGGTGGGTTGGTACCTTAGTAAAACTGTTAGCGGCTCCAGGGGCTCTTCTGGGAAGGGAGTGAGGAAGGACAGCGAGTGTTGCTGCGCCCTCCGTGAGCAAGGCTCTCAGCGGACCCTGGCCTCCATCAAAACGCAGAGGCTGTTTGCTGAATAAATGAATGCTGGAGTGCAGTTTCTTAGGATTTGGGCAGGTCTAAAGTATTTGGGGGAAATAGTTAAGCTGCAGATCACCATCCAACGAATCGGCCTGGGTTTAATGCCTCCCACTGGGCCGGGGAACAGTGATCTTGGGCTGTTCAGTGGTCACTGATGGTGAGTGCGCTTCGGGGCAGATTTTTGACATTTCCTTTTCATTCTAGGCTTGAATGCAACAGTTCTTATTACTAATTTACTACCAGTCACCACTAATGAGCACAGAATGTGAACAGGAAGTTTATAAAGAGATACAGGTGGCCCAGTGAAACTGGGAAGGATTCTGCCTCTGATAATCAAAGCGACACAAATGAAAACAAAGAAGATGCCATATTCACCTACCAAATTTGTAAAGATTAAAAGGACAAATAGAAGGGGAAAAAAGACATAGTGACAGCTTACCCTGGGATGGGCTCCTGCTGCAGGTTGCTCCCCACCCCCTGGGCTGGCCTGCACATGCAGTCAGGTGAGGCCTTGCCTTGTCTGTGGACGCGTTTGGATCCAGCGTTCAGCAGGTGGCCCACGTTCATGGTCCACAACTCAGGAAGTGCAAACTCTAGAGTGATGCCTGGTCTGCAAAGAACAGCTGCCTCCAGGGGCTTGTATGTGTCCTTTGGGGTGTGCTGTGCACACACGCAGTTGGAAACCTACTTTTATTTCCCACACCTTCTCGGGTCAGTGTAGCTAAGGTATATTTTTGTCCATTTTCTCTACGTTATTAAGTTTTCTAGCATGAACTTGTGCTTATCTTTTTATAAACCTCTGCAACATCTGTATTTGTCTCCTTTTTCATTCTAGCGTTGTTACTTGTTCCTTTTCCCTTTTTTCCTTGTCTCAGTAGAATTTTGTGGGTTTTACTGGTCTTTCAAAGAGTAAACTTGTCGGCATTATTGTCCTGTATCACTGTATGTCTGCTTTCCAGTTCATTAAGTTATGAAAAATTCTGTATTATATCTTCTTTCTTGGGGGTAGATCCTCTGGTTTTCTTTTTCTCACTTCTTAAATTCTAAACTTAGCTCATTGGTTTTCAACTTTCTTTTCAAACATAAGGCTTTAAAGTTGGGGAGTTCCTGTCATGGTGCAGTGGAAATGAATCCGCCTAGGAACCATGAGGTTGCGGGTTCGATCCCTGGCCTTGCTCAGTGGGTTAAGGATCCGGCGTTGCCGTGAGCTGTGGTGTAGGTCGCAGACACGGCTCAGATCCTGCCATATGCTGCGGGCGCGGCCCTAATAAGACAAAAGAATAAAAATAAAAAAGTAAAGTTGATCCTCAGAGTTCCTGGTGTGGCTCAGCAGGTTAAGAACCCGACTAGTATCCATGAAGATGGGGGTTTGATCCCTGGCCTCGCGAAGTAGGTTAAGGATCCAGTGTTGCTGCAGGCTGCAGCATAGGTCACAGGCGTAGGCCTGAAGCTGTGCAGCTCTGTTTCAGCCCATAGCCTGGGAACTTCCATATGCCACAGGTGTGGCCCTAAAATAAATAAATAAATTTGATCCTCAGACGCTTTCAGGTGTGCCAAGATGTGTTGATGAGCAACGTCACCACTTAAAGACAGCTCAAAGGGTTTTTAATTTCCTTCATGATTCTTTCTTTTTTTTTTTTTTTTTTTTGCCTTTTGTCATTTTAGGGCCGCACCCGCGGCATGTGGAGGTTCCCAGGCTAGGGGTCTAACAGGAGCTGTAGCCGCCGGCCTACACCACAGCCACAGCAACGCGGGATCCGAGCCGCGTCTGCAACCTACACCACAGCTCACGGCAGCGCTGGATCGTTAACCCACTGAGCAAGGCCAGGGATCAAACCCACAACCTCATGATTCCTAGTCAGATTCGTTAACCCCTGCGCCACAACAGGAATTCCCATGATTCTTTCTTTAATCCATAAATAATTTAGAAATGTGTTTTTTAAATTTCCAGGTACATGGCTTTGTGGGTTTTTTCCTAGTTACTATTTTAAAAAAACCAAGTTCTCGCTAAATGGCACCATACTTTGAGAACGTGGTCTATGGGGTGTCGGCCTCATGGCCCGTGGACAGCATGTGAGCACCCGGTAGAGCATGGGCTGCTGGCTGGGTGCAGGAGCCAGGGCAAGCTCATGGCCTTCCTCTCGCCCCCAGGGTTAGGAAAGCGTCCTTTCTCCTTACCCGTGCTGTCTTCTGGAGCTCTCCCCACTACCGGGGAGCACATGTCACCACCTCCTGCTGGGTTGCTGAACACACCAGTTTCTCTATGGCCTTTGTTCAGTTGGGCTTTGTTACTTATTTTGAGGCCAGGTTTTCAGTTTTAGAAACTGTTTTGTCCTCTTGGTGAATCAAATCCTTAGGCATTATGAAGTGACTCTGAGTTGGCTTCATCCGATAGTAATGGTGCTACACCAGCTGTGGTTTTGATCAGCGCTGCCCCTTTTCATCTTTCTTTTCTTTTTTCTTTTCTTTCTTTTTTTCTTTTTGGCATTTTCGGGCCGCACCTGCGGCATGTGGAATTTCCCAGGCTAGGGGTCAAATCACAGCTGCACCTGCCAGCCTGCGCCGCAGCCACAGCCACAGCAATGCCAGATCCTTAACCCACTGAGTGAGGCCAGGAATCAAACCTGCATCCTCGTGAGCACTAGTTGGGTTCTTAACTCTCTGAGCCACGATGGAACTCCTTCCCTTCTGTGTCTTTATGGATTAGATATAGCAAATAGCTGGATTTTTTTTTAAAATCCATTTTGTTACCTCCATTCACAACTGTTATGCATTTGGATTTGTTTATACCATTTTATTTTGTGCATTCTATTTTTTCCACATTTTTTTGTTCTTTATTTTTACTCTTTTCCTGCCTTCTCTTGGATTGAGTTGTTATCTTTAAATTGTGGTAAGATACACATAAAATAAAATTTATCATCTTTTTTTTGCCTTTTAGAGCCATACCTGCGGCATATGGAAGTTCCCAGGCTAGGGGTAGAATCGGAGCTGTAGCCGCCGGCCTACACCACAGTCAAAGCAATACCAGTTCCCAGCCACGGCTGCAACCTACACCACAGTTCACAGCAATATCAGCTTCGAAACCACTGAGCAACGACAGGAACTCCATAAAATTTACCATCTTAACCTTTTTTTTTTTTTGGCTGTACCCATGGCATCTGAAAGTTCCCAGGTCAGAGATCAAACCCGTGCCATAGCAGCGACCCAAGCTGCTGCAGTGACGATGCCATATCCTTAACCTGCTGCACCACAAGGGAACTCCCCATGTTAACCATTTTTAAGTGTGCGGTTTAGTGGCGTTAAACACATTCAAGGAGTTCCTGTTGTGGCTCAGTGGTTAATGAACCTGACTAGGATCCACGAGGATGCAGGTTCGATCCCTGGCCTCACTTAGTGGGTTAAAGATCAGGCGTTGCCATGAACTGTGGTGTAGGTCGCAGATGCAGCTCGGATCTGGCATTGCTGTGGCTGTGGTGTGGGCTGGTGGCTACAGCTCTGATTCTATCCCTAGCCTGGAAACTTCCATATGCCACGGCTGCAACCGTTAAAAGCAAAAAAAAAAAAAGAAAAAGAAAAAAAAAACACATTCAAAATGTTGTACTTCCATCTCTTTTAATTGGTGTCATGCAGTATACATAATGCCATACTCTGCTTTTTCATTTGCTGTTTGACAATAGAATGTAAACATCCCCATTGTTATTCTCTATAAAGCGTTTGTGGCTCATCCCCCCCAAATTCATGTATTGATACCCTAACCCCAAATGGAAGGATGTTTGGAGATGGGGCGTCTGGGAGGTAATTAGGATTCAATGAAGTCATGAGTGTGGAGCCCAGTGCGTGGAATCAGTGTCCTTATAAGAAGAGACATCGAAGAGCTCACCTGCCATGTGAGGACTCAGTGAGAAAGCAGCCATCTGCACACCAGGAAGAGGGCTCTCAGCAAGGAATCTGCTGGCACCTTGATCTTTGACTTCCTGCATCCAGAACTGTGAGCAAAAAAATTCTGTTGTTTAAGCCCTTAGTCTGTGGTATTTCATTTATGGTAGCTCAAGCTGACTAAGACACCCATGTTAAGAAAAACAGTAAACATCCTTTTAAAGCCACCTTACATTCCATCATAAATTTAGTGCGTCTTCTGTCTTGGCTGTCTATTGACTCCCTACCCCTGGCCTCTGGATGCCTCGCATCTTCCCTTTGCCAGGCTTTCCTAAAGAGTAGATTACGTTCAGGGTTCCCGTCATGGCTCAGCGGTTAACGAACCCGACTAATATCCATGAGGATGTGGGTTTGATTCCTGGCCCCGCTCAGTGGGCTAAGGATCCGGCATTGCCGTGAGCTGTGGTGTAGGTCGCAGATGCGGCTCGGATCCTGCATTGCTGTGACTGTGGTGTAGGCCGGCAGCTGTAGCTCCAATTTGACCCCTAGTCTGGGAACCTTCATATGCCGCGGGTGCCCTAAAAAGACAAAAGACAAAAAAAAAAAGAGTAGACTACGTTCATCATCTCCATGGCCCTGTTGATCAGCTCCTGGGATCACGTCTCTCTTCAGTCCTTCCACTACCCCAGCACCCACACTCACTCACCCATGCAGTGGTTCCGGACCAGCTGCTGTCTGCCTGCCTGATCAGGATCCGCACATGGAATCTGCACCAGCCCACGTGAGGCAGGCTGGTCCTTACCCCTACTCACACAGGTGAGAACTTGCCAGACTCAGTCCTTTCCCTTCGTAGCCTCTCCATGGCATGTGATTTCCTTCTTGCAACTCTTCAGGGGTTAAAAAGGGGAGTTAAACCAGGTCATGCCCTTTGGCCCCCTTCTTTTAGTTCCCTCCCGCCACGTTGGGCTCTGGCCTGAATTGAGGCTCCCATGGGCTTGTCTCCCAGCCTTCCCACATGATGATGAATTTGCCTGTTGATGGGTGTGCGCCCTGCTAGGCTGAAGCCACTGACAGCAGTGACTGCCTCTGCTCACCCACTACAGCCTCCCCTTGTCACTCTTCTTGTTCTGCTGTAGCACTTGTCACTCTTCTTGTTCGGGCAGTGAACAGGGTATGTCAGGCTTCTCGGAGGAAGGTAACAGCGAGGGGTGTAGCTCCTTGTTTTACCCCCAGAGCTAACACTTTTCAGTAGAAGATTCTTATGCATTCTTAAGTTTACAAAGTAAGTCCCCATGTTAACACCAGAAGTGGAAACCTGGCTTAGCTCTGCTCCAGTGTCAGAATGCTTGTCCTACCGAGGAACACTGCGTGCACCTGCTCCTCTTAGCTGCCTCAGCGTGACGTGGGCCCTGGCAGCACAGAGAAGCCGAGTTGAAGCGTGTCTGCAGAAAATGCTCTGCTGTTGAATTAGGTGTTGAATTAACAATCAGTTGTCTCTAACAGCTCCAGAAAGCGATGATCTTCCAGAAGGTGGGCCCCTGGACCCTCCACCTGGTTGCTGCCCCGCCCCGCATCGCCACCGCCCCCCCCCCCGCCCCCAGGGCTGCCTCCTCACAAGCCTGCAGGTCAGCCCACAGCTGAATCTTTGGGCTCCAGCTGACATCCCATTAAGTGGTGACAGCACTAAAAAGAAGCATGAACGAAACAGAGCTTATTTTCCTTCGTGCTCAGGAGGTATATATGTGTGCCAGTCAGACTTGACCATGCAAGGCATTTCAAGGTTTTTTGCCCTTTTTTCTCCCTTCCATTCTCCTCAACCCACTGCCCGCCCTCCCCCAATGAGAACAGACAGCCAGACCCTGTGTCCTCTGGCCTCTCCCACAGTTGATAGCCGCACCAGTCCTGCAGGCTGGGACCCCGGGAGTCTCCCGCCCTGCCCGCCGGTCCTTTATTCCTCCCAGCTCTCGCTTCCTGCCTTCCGCCACCGGTCTGGTTCCATCTCTTTCTAGGACTCCTGCCGTAACTCACCAACTCCCCTGCGCGCTTGTACCTTCCATGCAAGTGTCAGATCTCCTTCTCCCGCTTTAAACGGAGAGTGGGAGCCCTGCCTTCAAATGGCTTGGAGGCCCCTAACCCGACTCCCACCTCTCTTCCCACTCCTTTTCTCGGCCCCAGAGGATTGCTCTCATACTTCTGGCCCTTGTCCTCGGTTCCCCTGCTGCCTTTCCCCTCCTGCTTGTTCTTAAAGACTCAGCTCGGGTATTTTTTCCTGCAGAGAGTCCTTCCTAGGCCCCCCAAGCCCCGTCCAGGTTAGATCTCTCCTCGGGAGCTCCCGGCTCCCTGAAGGAACCTCACGCCAAGAGGGTGGCCTCTTGACCGGAACGGCCCTCCTGCCCTGGGCGTCCTCTGCCTTCCTGACCCAGACTCTGATGTTCACCAACCCTGGACTGTCCCCCTCCATCGAGGACTTGGTGCCAGGCCCCGCAGTTTCTGTCTGTCCCCAACCATTCCATCCCACAGGTGACTTCACTGTGTATACGAGGGCCGTTCTCCGGGCTCTCCTGCCTTTTGATCACTCTGCTCCAATGACCTCAGCCACCCACTACCAAGGTCATGGCCTAGACTTTGTCATCACTGGAAAATGCTTTAACAGACAACTCCATTGGTGACAAAGACTTCCTGTGTTCCTAGCTCACAGATTCCATGCTCCCCAGGAGTCTGTCAGTTTTCCCTCTTGCGAATCGCGCTTGTCACTACCCGCGATGTACTTCAGAATCTCCCGTCTTCACTGAGCACTCCCTCCTTAGCTCCTGCCCGGTTCTCTGTTCCCTCTTTGGCCGTCATGGCTCAGTGGTTAACGAGTCCGACTAGGAACCATGAGGTTGCGGGTTTGATTCCTGGCCTTGCTCAGTGGGTTAAGGATCTGGCGTTGCTGTGAGCTGTGGTGTAGGTTGCAGAAGCGATTCAGATCTGGCGTGGCTGTGGCTGTGGCTGTGGCGTAGGCTGGCAGCTGTAGCTCCAATTTGACCCCTAGCCTGGGAACCTCCATATGCCGCAGGCACAGCCCTAAAATGTGCACACGCACACAAAGACTTGGCTGCGGACCTTTCCCCTTCCTTACCCCCAACTTTTGCTCAGCCCCTAGCAGATGTCTGTGTTGCCATGGCCAGTGGTGATTCCTCCTCTTAACATGGTTGTTCCCTCCCGGAAACCCCTTCCTTGTGTCTCTTCAGGGACCCCTCCCTTCACCCTCTCCTTGTGCAGTGTCCTTGGCTTCATTGGTTTTATTTTCTTTGGCCCCCTTAGTTCATATCTGAGCCCCCTTCTTTGAGTGGACTCTCATCCCATGAGTTTGATGGGAGGCCAGGTGACCTCTGACTGTAGTTGTTGAAAATGCTGTCTGCTGCTTTTCAGAGTTTCCCTTTCAGCTGGGGCAGGGGTCGGTAAACCACATCCCAAGGCCAAATCTGGCCCACTGATTGTTTTTGTAAATAGTTTTACTGCAGCCCAGCCCCACTCCTTCCTTTTTGTGTTCTCTGAGGCTGTTCTTCCATTTCACTGGCAGATTGAGTGGTTGTGACAGACTCTGTGGCCTGCAAAGCAGAAAATATTTACTATCTTAATCTTTACAGGAAAAAAAAATAGCCTAAGTTCTGCAAGGGGCTACAGCCAGGTGCCTCAGGCTCGCGTGTCAGACCCCATGTGCTCTAAGGGAGCAGGGCCAGCAGGAGGGGGAGCAGCGTGTAGGCAGCAGTGTTGCTGTGTCAGTGGTGTGGGCAGTGCTGGCTGCCCTGCACCAGCCTGGCCGCAGGATTTGGAATATTGTTCCTGACCAAATAGATTGAAACCTGTTTCTCCAACCCTCTAGCCACCTACCGACCCCCCCCCCCGAATTTTTGTTATAGAGATAAAATACATGTGAAAGAAATGTACCATTTGAACCATTTTTAAGTGTACAGTTCCGTAGTATTAGGTATATTCATAATGTGCAGACATCAGCACCTTCCTTCTTCCAGTAGCTGTAAAATCAAGTCCTTCTCTGTGTAAATCAGCTAGAGATTCGGTCTCGGTTGTTGGCCAGCAGTCATCTGGACAGATAGACCTGACTGTCTTTCTGTCGCCGCAGTCCTCTCTGTCCATCTCCTCTGCTCTTTCTCCAGGTGATGGGAGGAGAGTTGCCCACACACACCATTGATGTGCCCTCCCATGCTTAGCTGCCCCTTCAGACCTCTGTGCTGACTACCAGGCCTCTGTCTCTAGCCTAGACCTCTGCAAGGCGAAATGCTTCGACCACAAAAATGGAAACTACAGCTGTTCCCTCTG
>PVHT020000083.1:119586-133581 GCA_004024745.2 Catagonus wagneri
GGGGGGGGGGGGGGGGGGGGGGACGGAAGTCAGAACCCTTGGTCTCCTGCGGTCCCCCCGCTCCCAGCACACACATGCCCCCAACTGATGGCACCTAGACCGGCCACCATATCGCTTGCCTAGACTCTGCAGTACCTCACACAGCAGGCATGGAGTCACTGCAGATCCCCAGCAGGGAGTGCATTCAGCAGGCAGCCTTGTTCCTTTGGGCATGGCCTCAGCCATGATAGCTTACTCATCCCGTTACAACGATTCCAGGACACTGCCCAGGTAACTGAATGAGGGAGGGGGTACGAAACCCCTACCCTGTTGTCGCTGCCCAAGGTGGCGGCCTGCAGCTTTTTTGAGCCTGCGTTGCACTTGAGCTTCTTCCCTGCCCACATCCGTTTCCTGTCCATTCTGTTCACGGGTGTCGATCCTTGACATGAAGCCAACAGCCAACATAATGCCCAGGACTTGGAAAGAGCCACATTTTGCTTAATGCTCTACTGTGGCCATCCCCAAATTCTCCATTTTTGAATAAGAGGCTCTGCATTTTCATTGTATACTGGGCCCTGCAAATTATGTAGCCAGGCCTGCCTCATTTTGAGCTCATTTTCTCCACCTCATGTGTCTCAGCCCATCACTCTTTTTTTGTGTGTGTCTTTTTAGGGCCACACCTGAGGCATATGGAAGTTCCTAGGCTAGGGGTTGAATCAGAGCTCTAGCTGCCAGCCTACACCACAGCTCATGGTAACACCAGATCCTTAACCCACTGAGCAAGGCCAGGGATCGAACCTGTGTCTTCATGGATACTGGTCTCTTTCATTGCCACCTAGCCACGACAGGAATTCCCTAGCCCATCACTCTTGCTTTTCCTATAACATGCCAGTTTGTTTCTGGGGTCAGGGCCTTGTCTTGGCTCTTGCTGCTCCTTACGACTGGGCCCTTTTCACATGATCAGCTGTCCTGAGGTGCCTGAAGAATCCTTTATCCCTGAGGTTGACCAGACTCTTCCGCACTGGCAGGGGTTTTTATCGCAGCTCCCTGAGCACATGGTGCATTCTTTCAGGCTGCAGAGGCAGCTCATCTCCGTGTCAGGTTACTTCGCTTACAGTGTATCTTTGATGGCATCTCAGTGCCATTTTGGGTTCCCTGCTACAGGGACACAAATTATGCTTGTGTTGGATTGTCTTTGTCTCCCTTCCGATGTTATTAGTTTCACTCTAATTGCTTTAGTTTTGTCTTTTTCATCTGCATTCACTGTTCGTGTAATTGATTTCCAGCTATGTGTATTCTGTTTCTGGCTGTTTTTAAATGTACTTATTAGTTTCATAATAATGTGTTTTGGTCTGCAGTTTGTTTCCCTAGGTTGGGAATTTGCACTTTCATCTTACTGTGTTTTATCTTCTCATCTTTGAATTGTTATTGAGAATATGGTCTTATAAAGTTGGGAGGAATTTCCTTCTCTTCCTTGTGTGTATTCTCTTCTTGCTGGGACTTTGCCTGTAGGAGCAACAGTGATGGGAAACACGATGGAAGAGAGCTTGCTAGATGTGGGGACTGGAGAGCAAATCCTAACAGTACAGGCTTTCCAAGCAAGGACATGAAATACTGGCGCTAACGTTGGTAATAAGGAGCGGGTTCTTGGTGTGCTCCCATTCGTAGCTCATCTGGCCCGCTCCCTGTGCAGGTACCTTCATGGCACAGTTAGTGGTGAAGCCACTCACCTTGTCACACTGGGGGTGAGGGGAAGATCAGGCCCAGTGTGGCCAAAAAATTAAAAAAAGACACTTTCCACAGCAACTTTGATGAATGTGGTGCAAGGGGAGACAACCAGCAAGGAGCTGTGACTTCATTACTGACTCTGTGCTTTAGAATATTGTCTGAAGCAAGAAGAAAAGAAATAGATGCAGGTGGAAAGTGTGTCTTTTTTAATTTTTGGCCACACCCACAGCATGTGAAAGTTTCCAAGCCAGGGATCAAACCTGTGCCACAGCAGTGACCTGAGCTGCTACAGTGACAAGGCCAGATCCTTAACCCACTGCACCACAAGGGAACTCCTGGAAAGTGTGTCCTGTTGGATAAACAACAGGGTGCTATTGTATAGCACAGGGAAATGATATTCAATATGCTGTCATAAAGCATAATGGAAAAGAATTTTAAAAAGAAAGCATGGAGTTCCCGTCGTGGCACAGCAGTTAACGAATCCAACTAGGAACCATGAGGTTGCGGGTTCGATCCCTGGCCTCGCTCAGTGGGTTAACGATCTGGCGTTGCCATGGGCTGTGGTGTAGGTCACAGATGCCGCTTGGATCTGGCATGGCTGTGGCATAGGCCAGCAGCTGTAGCTCCGATTCGACCCCTAGCCTGGGAACCTCCATATGTCACGGGTGCGGCCCTAAATAAAAGCAAAAAAAAAAAAAAAAAAGAAAGTGTGCCTTATGCATGGTACCTAGAAGATGCTCCAGGATTGTTAGCTACTGAATGGGGCGGGGGAGGTGGGGAGTGAAAGACTCCCGCCACACTCCCATTGTCTTTGTGATGACTTGTGTTTAAAGCTTGCCCCTAGCTGCTAAGCATTCCAGAGTGGAAGCGGTTTCTCCCACCCCAGTTTACTGGGAGTGTTATCTAGTTCCAGGACATTTTCATCACCCCCAAAAGGAAGCCAGCTGGAAATCATTCTAACACTTCCTCAAAAGTTTAAACATGGAGTTCCCATGTGACCCAGTGGTTCTACTCTATTTTTTTTTTTTTTTTTTGTCTTTTTGCCTTTATCTAGAGCCGCACCCGCGGCATATGGAGGTTCCCAGGCTAGGGGTCTAACAGGAGCTGTAGCTGCTGGCCTTCGCCACAGCAACGCGGGATCCGAGCCACGTCTGCGACCTACACCACAGCTCACGGCAACGCCAGATCCTTAACCCCCTGAGCGAGGCCAGGGATCGAACCCGCAACCTCATGGTTCCTAGTTGGATTCGTTAACCACTGAGCCACGATGGGAACTCCCCAGTGGTTCTACTCTAGATAGAGACCCAAGAGAATTGAAAACATGCAACAGTGCAGAAACTTGTACACAAATATCCATAGCAGCTAAAAGGTAGGAGCAACCCAGATGTCCATCAGCAGATGATTGGATAAACAAAGTCTGGTGTTTCTATACAGTGGAATATTATTTAGCCATTAAAAAGGGAAGGAGGTTCTGATCCATGCTACAGTGTGGATAAACTTTGGCAATATGATGCTGAGCGAAAGGAGCCAGACACAAAAAAACATTTATTACTGATTCCCTTTGTAGGAAAGGTCCAGAATAGGCAGATCCATAGAGACTGAAAGGAGATTTGTGGTTCCCAGGGGCTGGGGAGTAAGGGGGGCTGAGGGAGTACCTGTTTCATGGGGATGGAGTTTCCTCTGGAGATAATGAAATGTTCTGGAACTACATAGTGGTGATGGTTGCACAACATTCGGAGTGTACTGAGTGCTGCTAATGGTAATTTTATGTTGTGCATTTTACCACAATAAAAAAAAAAAAGATTGATCAAATGCCCTCAGAGTATTTAGCCAACAACCTTCAACTTGGCTAAATGCCTAGTCATTAAGCTTCTTGGACAAAATTCCTTCTGACTGTCATGGTTACCATGCCCCCAGCTTCAGAAATAGCATTCGGGTCAGCTCAGTCCAGTCTAACTTCTATCACCGTAGGTCCCCACACTGGCCTTTCTCCGATGGATGGCAGAGCAACTTGCATGGACATCATAAAAACTGTTGTTAAGATTTAGGGTAGTCCGTGAAGTCAGCTGCCATTTTAGTGGGTTCTTTAAAAAAAATGAGATTTGGAGTTCCCATTGTGGCTTAATAGTGAGTGAACCTGACTAGCATCCATGAGGTTGCGGGTTTGATCCCTGGCTTTGCTCAGTGGGTTGGGGATCCGGCGTTGCCATGAGCTGTGGTGTAGGTCACAGACATGGCTCGGATTCCACATTGCTGTGGCGTAAGGCAGCAGCTACAGCTCTACTTGGACCCCCCAGCCTGGGAATCTCCATATGTGGTGCGCAGGTGCAGCCCTAAAAAGACAAAAATACCAAAAAAAAAAAAAAAAAGAGATTTAATTCACATACCATGAATGAAATTCACCCACTTAAAATGTACAGTGGCATTTAGTAGATTCACAGTGTTGTGCAACCATCACCTCTCTCTAGTTCCAGAACATTTTTATCACCCCCGCCCAAAACCCTGTACTCATTGGGAGTCATTACCTATTACCCATTATGCCCAGGCCCTGGCAATGAGCTTTCAATCCCTGGATTTACCTATTCTGGACATTTCATATACATAGAATTGTGCAGTATTTATCTTTTTGTGCCTGGCTTACTTCACTTAACACAACGTCTTCAAAGCTCATCCATCTGGTAGCCGTTGTCAGAGTTTCATTCCTTTTTAAGGCTGAATGGATAGACCACATTCTGTTTCTGCATTTATTTGTCCATGAACACTTGGGTCACTTCTGCCTTTTGGGCACAGTGCATTGTGCTATTACAACATCGGTGTGCAAGTATCTGTTCAAGTCCCTTTTAATTCTCTTGGGTCGGTACCTAAGAGTGGCACTGCTGGGTCATATGGGAGCTACTTGACTGTTCTCCACAGTAGCAGTGTTTTTTCCAACTGACTTTTCTTTTCCATGTGTGGTAAACTCATGCTATGAAGATGAGATTTAACCGTATGGTACTAAATTGCCTTCATTTGGGCAGGGTTCTACCTTTTGGTGGCAAGAACTGTGTTTTGTTTAGCTTTTCAAAACACAGTTACTTGTATCTTCTAAAAACAAGAGTCTTGGGAGTTCCCATCATGGCTCAGCGATAACGAACCAACTAGTATCCATGAGGACTTGGGTTCGATCCCTGGCGTCAATCAGTGGGTTAAGGATCCAGTGTTGCCGTGAGATGTGGTGTAAGTTGCAGGCATGGTTGGGATCTGGTGTTGGTGTGGCTGTGATGTAGGCCAGCATCTGCAGCTCCAGTCCAACCTCTAGCCTGGGAACTTCCATATGCCATGGGTGAGGCCCTAAAAAACCAAAAAAAAAAAAAAAAAAAGATTCTTGGAGTTCCTATTGTGGCTCAGCAGAAACGAATCTGACTAGCATCCTTGAGGGCGCAGGTTCGATCCCTGGCCTTACTCAGTGGGTTAAGGATCTGGTGTTGCCATGAGCTGTGGGGTAGGTCGCAGACACGACTTGGATCTGATGTTGCTGTGGCTGTGGTGTAGGCTGGCAGCTGTACCTACGACTGGACCTCTAACCTGGGTACTTCCGTGTGCTGTGGGTGTGGCCCTGAAAAAACACACACACAAAAAAAACTAGGGTTTTAAAAAATACACTGAATTCAGAACAGGGCCGCTAAACTTCAGGTTCCACCATTGAAGAAGCCTTCCAACTGTACCCCACCCCTCTTTTACTCCCTGAGACCAGTGAGACTTTCTTCTGGTACCAGTTTGATTTGCTTTAGACCTTTAAAGAGGCCAAAGCTGGAGTTCCCGTCGTGGCGCAGTGGTTAACGAATCCGACTAGGAACCATGAGGTTGCGGGTTGGATCCCTGCCCTTGCTCAGTGGGTTAACGATCCGGCGTTGCCGTGAGCTGTGGTGTAGGTTGCAGACGCGGCTCGGATCCTGCGTTGCTGTGGCTGCGGCGCAGGCCAGTGGCCACAGCTCCGATTAGAACCCTAGCCTGGGAACCTCCACATGCCGCGGGTGCGGCCATAAACCCGCGGCCATAAAATGACAAAAAAAAAAAAAAAAAAAAGGTAAAGGGGCCAAAGCTGGTGTCTCAAAATAATGCTTTATTGATTCATGTAGAGAGAGAAGCCTTCTTGATTCTGAGATTCTGCAGCTCATGCTGGAGGTAGAAAGAATTGGAATCACTGTCCCATGACCAATGGCCAGGATGGGGACGTAGCCGCCACCTACCCTTACGGTCTGTGGCAACAAAGATGTGATACTTGGGCTACTTCTGTAGCTCCATGGCGCGGATGACTGGGAATGAAAAGTGCTGAGACATGCCCGAAATTGGGAAAGGTCAGGATGTTGCTGGCGCTCTGGATGTTTCCTAGAGCTCACTCTGGAGGGTGCAGCTGATGTGGGACAACTCGATCCCCAAAGCTTCCAGATTAAAAAAAATAAAGGCCACAAGGCTGTGTGCAACCAGCAGCTAAAGGGTGTTTTTCACTTGAACTGGAATCCAGCCCCCTCCAGAGTGAGCTCTAGGAAACATCCAGATGGTTTTTTTACCTAAGAACCTTCCCTCAGTGTTCCTAGATATTTGAGATTTGGGGGGCCTTCTGCTTTAATGTGATATATGCACCCCCCCCCAATCTTGTGTTCTACCAATCACACAATAAGTGTAAGGTGTTATGGGGAAAACTGGGGTGGGGTAGACCGTTTGAAACCTACGTGATTTGGTAACCAGAGTTCACAAAACCAGTGACAGTTGTGGTTAAAAGAACCCCCGGGCACACTGAAGTCTGTTGGCATTTGCACCTCGTGTCACCATCAGCTGACTGTTTTCACGGTAACCCCCAGATTTATGCTTCCTCCCACACAATGTACAGATGAGTTGTTGTGTCGATATTAAAAGTCGGGTCCTGGGTAAGGCTGCCTTCTGCAGTTTTTTTTTAACACAGAGAGATATCCTGACACCTTCATTCACGCTCACAGCTTCACCATGCAGAGCACAACACTGTTGAAAACATTGTGGTTCTTTAAACCGCTAAAAGAAGGCACTTCTGCAAGGTTTCCAGCTTTTTTGTCTTAATGTATTCATGTAACGTGAAGGCGTTCTCTTTAATTGTTAGAAAGCTTGCTGGAAACCGCTTCAAAATATTCCTGGCAACCAGCACAGCTTCCAGTTGTATTGATACCATCTCCCCTTTGTAAACCTGCCGTTTGGATGGTGCTGTGCATGTTACCCTGAATCATTTGCCATTGGCATGTTGGTCACGGTTGTCACGTGGCACTCCTAAGAGCACCGAGTGCAGCTGTGACCCTCAGTGGCTTTAGCAGCGAGCTCTCGTGGAAGCACACTCTCATTCAAACCAGGGAGCCAGTCCACAATTGCGTGTTGCTCTCGCTCGTCCCATCTCTTCAGCCTCCTTTCACCAGGAGCAGACTCAGCCGCAGGCTCGGCCCGGCCGTGGGCAGCGGTGCTCAGTCTGAGCCCTTGTTGAGGGGGCGCCTGCCAGATTTCTCTGCAGAACAGGAGCCTTTCCCTTCCTTCCCTTCCTCTTTAGCCTGTGTATGCATGACTTTCTTGCCAGACTGACTGTAAGACTTTAAACGTTATCTTTTATAACATTTGCTAGAAGATGTTTGCTCCAGCATTTTTAGTAGTTTCAGCAGAAAGAGTGTCTGTAGAAGCTGGTGTCCTCCCAGTGCGACCATCTTCTGTGACCCCTCCCTCTCATCAGTGTTGACATCACTGCCTGCCTTCACTGGGCGCACGTGTCGCCGAGGCCCTCAGTGACCACTCCAGCATCATCTGCCAACCTCAACCCACCAGAGCCTGCTGGCTTTGGGCGCTAAACTAGCCCTGTGCCTGGTACTGTGCGTTGAGCAGGAGGGAGGCGACAGGAAAAGAGAAGAGACCACATGCTGTCTGGGTCGCTGACCTGCACGATGGTGTATCCAGAATACACCACCAGGGGAGCACAGGGGGCTCCTGCTCGTAGGAGGGGCCGGCAAGAGCCGGAAGGCTGCTCACAAGTGCCGTCTTAGCCCAAGTGAAGACAAGAGGGGGCACTGCCCTGGAGCTGCTGGCTACACAGGGTGCTTCTCATTAGTCATTTCTCTCTCCCCGGGGCCGGGGTCACAGTGGTGCCGGGATGCGCTGTGGGTGTTGCTGCCTGGCCGACCCAGTCTGACCTACCCTAGGCACTCCCCTCCCTCTTGGCCTAAACACCATCAGTGTCTGGGCTTCCCCTGTGCCTGGAACAGATAAGAATATGACTCTTTCTTTGTTGCCTCCCCTCCCTACCCCAAGTTGGGAGCTCTTCAAGAGCAAAGACTGCTGCTGGTTCTGCCCTGGCCTCCCAGCCCTTAGCAGAGGCTGGCTCCGGGCAGGGGTAGTCGCTGAACACACGTCCACTCACGTGTAACCTGGACAGTTTCCCTTGCTTTTCTTTTCACCTGTAACACTGAAGAGTTGAACAAGTGATTTTTCTTAGGACACTCCCAACTCTACAATGTGTGAACTTAAGAACTAGGTGCTCGGTTCTCATGTTCCTCTCAGGGTGTGTGTGTGTGTGTGTGTGTGTGTGTGTGCGTGCACATGCACGTGCTTGTGCACGCATGCAGCTGTAGCACACACATGTACATGGTCTGATTAGAGGGAGGTTGAAGAGGGCTGTTTGGTTTCTTTGAAAAAAGTGTGTTTCAGGAAACATAGTAAACCTCCTGGTTGGAGGGGGCATCAGGGACTCGCCTGGCCCCCACCCTGGCCTCCCTCCCTCAGGTCACCCTGAGGCTGAGCAGGTAGCTGAGCGGAGGGCAGACTCTCTCTCAGATTACGTGTTTCGCATCATTTTAACCTTGACTCCACGCCCAGCAGAATGGCTTCCAGGCTTCTTAGTGGGATTTTTCTTTTTAGGTAGGGAAGTAACAGAAAATAACGTAACAAATACCTCTGTGCTCCTCAATGCATGGAATTGAAAACCGCCATATTGTCATAGTTGCTTCAAGTAATTTCAATTTAAAAGAACTGGAGGGGAGTTCCCTTCCTGGCTCAGTGGAAACGAATCTGACTAGCACCCATGAGGACACAGGTTCAATCCCTGGCCTCGCTCAGTAGGTTAAGGATCCCGCGTTGCCAGGAGCTGTGGTGTAGGTCACAGACATGGCTGGAATCCCGCAATGCTGTGGTTGTAGTGTAGGCTGGCAGCTGTAGCTCCGATTAGACCCCCTAGCCTGGGAACCGCCGTATGCCGCGGGTGCGGCCCTAAAAAGACAAAAAATAATAAATAAATAAATATAAAAGAACTGGAGCTGGGAGGGAGTGGGATGGATGGGGAGTTTGGGTTGGCAGATACAAACTATGACATTTCGAATGGCTAGGCAGTGAGGTTCTGCTGTGTAGCACAGGGAACTAAATAAGTCCAGACTCTTGGGGTAGAGCCTGATGGAAGATGGTATGAGAAAGAATGTATATATATGTGTGGTTGGATCACTTTGCTGTACAGCAGAAATTGGCACAACACTCTAAATCAACCAAACTCTAATAAAAATAAATACAAGAATTAGAATAGTACAGATAAAGATCCTTTTTTTCCCATCTTTGGGAATAAAATTCACTTATTGCATACTTAAAAACAGTTAAAAAGGTAAATTTTATGTTATCTATATTTTATCACAATAAAAAACTCATTTCGTTTAGGCCAAGTCAGAGTCTGGGCGCAGGTGTCTCCCCGTCTCGTAGCCAAAGAACTATACTGTGCTCTCCTTGAGCTTCTTTTTGTCTTTTTTTTTTTGTCTTTTGAGGGCCACACCCACAGCATATGGAGGCTTCCAGGCTAGGGGTCTATCGGCGCCGGCCTACACCACAGCCACAGCAACGCGGGGTCCGAGCCTCCTCTGCAACGCCGGATCATTAACTCACTGAGCAAGGCCAGGGATCAAACCCACAACCTCATGGTTCCTAGTTGGATTCGTTTCTTCTGCACCATGACGGGAACTCCTTGTCTCTTTCTTTTGATTGAAGTGTAGTTAACTTACAGTGTTGCGTTGGTCTCTCTTTGGGCTTCGAATCGTGGGTGTGGCCGTACCTCCTGCCTTCTCCTGGCCGTCTCTGTTGCTCTTCCTCCTGGTCACGTCCCAAGTCCTTTCTGTCTTCATTTTGGACCCTGCCAAGCGTCCCTCTTAGGTGTCCCCTCGCCCCCACATGCTAATCTTCACGTGGCAGCTAAAGGGAACCTTTGAAAATAAGAGCCCTTGTCCTGTCCCCTACGCAAAGCTACCTGATAGCTCCCATCACGCTCAGAATAAAACCCAACTCAGCACCCCCCAACATCCCCCCCTTCAGGCATCTCTGCTTCCCAAACCTTCTTCCCCCATAAGCCCCATGGAATCATCACTTCCTTTATGTCTTTCTCTTCTTGAGCCAGCTTCATCCAGTGATCTTTGTTCACTGTATGTATTCTAAGTAGTTCATTCTTTTAGACACTGACCTGGTCATAGCATTGGCCAATTTGAGGAGCCTGTGTCCTTTGACCCTTCCTGTCTCCCAGCGTGCCCTGCCTTTCCACCTGCTGCTCCCAGGTGCCAGCCCGGGGCCCTTCCAGGGCTGCCAGGTGCGTTGGTTTCATTTTCTTTGTGGATATGTAAACAGTTACATGATTTGGAAATTGAAACCATATCCAGAGAGGTCCTACCCCACGCCTGTGCTCACCTCGATCCCCCAGCCCCGGCTCCGGCGCGGGCGTGTCGCCCTCTGTGCATCAGGCCTCTGGTGGCAGTGGCTCAGTGGTCTTGGGCTGGTGAGAATAATGCCATCGCAGATGACATCCTGCATATGTTGTTTTGCCTTTCTGGAGGCATCTCTTCAGGGTAGACTTCTAGAAGGGATTCCCTAGATAGCATTGACAACCTGGATTGTGTCTAAGAGGCATTCCTGGGGTATGTGGTTTGTACTTGACCTCACAGTGGTTAAAGTACTCGGGGACTACAAACAAGAACAAGAGTGGCTTTGCCACTGGTGCAGTGTTTTCCTCTGAGTCTGTGGCTGTTTGGGTTTCAGGATCAGTGCGCTGCGTGCTGTGTGGAGGTGGTGACTCTGGTCAGCTGTGTTGGCGACCTCCCCTTCTCCCTTCTGTGACAGTGGGCTGCAGGCCCGCTCCCAGCTAAGACTGGAGCTTTCACTCGGGGCCCTCTACTGCTGCCAGAGACCAGTATGGGCAGGACGTCGGGGCGAGCTCTCACCTGGACCCCTTGTCCCCGTGTCTGACCTGAGCTGCTGGGCACCGAGTGCTCCTGGTGCCAACTCCCCTTTGGTGATGTGTCCGTGTCATTCGAGTCTGGTTTCCAGGGCATGCCTTGGTGCCTTTGTTGGAGTTTCCATGGTGTGGACAAGAAGGGAAATCACTTGGGATAGACCAGCAGGAGGCGGTAGCCAGTGCCGGCGTGAGCCCTGTGGGCAGGGCAGAGCAGACGGGAGTAGCCTTGGTCTTCTCCAGGATGAACTGCCACCTGAGGGATTAGCTAGTGGCTGACTGCGAGCCCACCATTCTTCTTTCCATGCCTTCCTGACCCAGCGGGTGTTCTTGCCCTCATGGCCCAGCCACGAGCGCATCATGAGCAGACACTGATCCGGGTCCAGGTGACCATTTCTGAAGCACTCAAAGCAGGAGCCCTCCCAGGCAGGAGGGGAGCAACTGTTCTGTCCGTGTGCAAGAATGGAGTGATGAGGGTGTTCTGCTGTGCCTTTTGCCTTCCTCTTGGCATTGGCCAAGGCCAAGGTTCTGCACTGTAGGGAGAGTCTGGTGATAAAGGTTCACCCCACCCAGGATTGCTTCTCTTCTCACGCGAAAGCCCTGGGCAACAGTGTCTTTGTGACTCTTCTCCTTTTGGGGTGCTGATACCCATTCTCTGGATGAGGAATCTGAGGCAGGGTTGTTGAGGTGGGGTCCATGTTTGGAAATGGCAAAGTCAGGATTTGAGCTCAGGTCAGCTGGCTCCAAACCTGCCTGTTGTTCCACAGCGCTGAGCTGTGCACCAGCTCCCGAGGTGCAGTGTTGGGCTGTTCCCGTCAGCAGGTTGCACTGCCCTATTTCTGTTGTGCACGCATTTGAGAAGACCCCAAATACAGGAGCTGTAGCACCCAAGCCAGGCCTTCATGAACAGGAGCCCGCACCCCCTGCTCCATTTCGGTGGGCGGCTCCCTCCAGCGGTCGAAGGCACCCGTCAAACCCAGAGGCCCTTGGGCACGGCTCATAAAGCAGAGAGCCACGCGGGGTGCAGGCCTGCTAGGAGTGGGACTCGGGGTGGCCACGGTGTCAGCAGCGCAGAAGCTCTAAAGAAATCGGGGAAGGGGAAGGGTGTCTAGACCCGGGCGAGCACTGGCAGGGCAGCCCATTGCCCCGGGCCTGCCATCGCTCACTCTTGCTGCAAACCGCCGTTTGCTCTCTGATCCTGACATACTTGTTTAACGCTTCAGGGAAGAAAAGTCAGAAGAACAGGATCTCCAGGGCCTGAAGGACAAACCTTTGAAGTTTAAAAAGGTGAAGAAGGATAAGAAAGACGACAAAGAGGGCAAGCATGAGCCCCTGCAGCCACCGGCCCACCACTCTGCGGAGCCAGCAGAGGCAGGCAAAGCAGAGACCTCGGAAGGGTCAGGCTCAGCGCCAGCTGTCCCAGAAGCTTCTGCCTCCCCTAAGCAGCGGCGCTCCATCATTCGCGACCGGGGGCCCATGTACGATGACCCCACGCTGCCTGAAGGTTGGACCCGAAAGCTTAAGCAAAGGAAATCCGGCCGCTCCGCTGGGAAGTATGATGTGTATTTGATCAAGTAAGTAAAGGCAGCTCCTCTGTCTGCAGGGCGGGTGGGCGTGCGGGGGATAGGGACGGGTGCTGAGAAACCAAGGGGGCTCCCTAGGAGCATAGCTCTTTGCTGTCCTTTGATCAGGAAAACGTGTACTTAGTAAGGCCACCTTGGATCAGGGGCTTCAGTCAGGACCAGCCCTTGTGGGCACAGTCAGGTATGCTTGCAGTGACTGTGTGCCGTGGGCCAGGGGGAGCAGCAGAGTGTGGCCTCATCTGGACATGGAGTAGCTGTAGGGCCGAGCCCGGACCGTAGTCAGGGTACCAGGCAAGACCGCCTGAAAGCGGTGACGTTGCTTCCTGAGCCCTAGGAGGTCGTTCCTTAGGGTGCAGCCCACTTTGTGCATCGTATCGGGAAACGGGGAGGGGAGAGACCTGGAGGCCTGCACCTGCGTCTCCAGCTGTCCCTCTTGCCTTTGGCCATCTGCGGGCTGGTCGGCTGGTGTTACCTGTCCGAACAGAGTAACTTCCACGCCAAAGCTTCAGAGGAGTGTGCACACGTGCATTTCAGTTCTGCCCCTTAGATGATCCCGGAAAGGTTAGTATCAGTTTTCCGATGACACTTGCAGACAGCCTCGTTGAACTGCAGCAACTTAGGCCTCGGCCCTCTAGTTTTCTTAGCTCATCTCAGCTTTTCTTAAATGTGACTCTTGTTCAGCCGTGTCATCCGCCATGTCAGTTGCAGAACGTCTTCTGTCAGAGAGTTCATCGCCACCTGCTCCTCTGCCCCGTCTCTGATAGTGCCCTGGAAGCTTCTGATCATTTTTTGTGTCTCTCCATTTGTTCCCACAGTCCCCAGGGAAAAGCGTTTCGCTCTAAAGTGGAGTTGATTGCATACTTCGAAAAGGTAGGCGACACCTCCCTGGACCCTAATGATTTTGACTTCACGGTAACTGGGAGAGGGAGCCCCTCCCGGCGAGAGCAGAAACCACCTAAGAAGCCCAAATCTCCCAAAGCTCCAGGAACTGGCAGAGGTCGGGGACGCCCCAAAGGGAGCGGCACCACGAGACCCAAGGCAGCAGCATCAGAGGGCGTGCAGGTGAAAAGGGTCCTGGAGAAAAGTCCCGGGAAGCTGCTTGTCAAGATGCCTTTTCAAGCTTCGCCAGGGAGCAAGGCTGAAGGGGGTGGGGCCACCACATCTGCCCAGGTCATGGTCATCAAACGCCCCGGCAGAAAGCGAAAAGCCGAGGCCGACCCCCAGGCCATTCCCAAGAAACGGGGCCGGAAGCCGGGCAGTGTGGTGGCAGCTGCCGCTGCCGAGGCCAAGAAGAAAGCCGTAAAGGAGTCTTCCATCCGGTCTGTGCAAGAAACCGTGCTTCCCATCAAGAAGCGCAAGACCCGGGAGACGGTGAGCATCGAGGTGAAGGAGGTGGTGAAGCCCCTGCTGGTGTCCACCCTCGGCGAGAAGAGCGGGAAGGGACTGAAGACTTGCAAGAGCCCTGGG
>PVHT020000083.1:133681-179989 GCA_004024745.2 Catagonus wagneri
GCAGAGCTCTGAGGACCCCGCCAGCCCCCCCGAGCCCCAGGACTTGAGCAGCAACGTCTGCAAAGAGGAGAAGATGCCGAGAGCAGGCTCGCTGGAGAGCGACGGCTGCCCCAAGGAGCCAGCTAAGACTCAGCCCGCAGTCGCGACCGCCGCCACGGCCGCAGAAAAGTACAAACACCGAGGGGAGGGAGAGCGCAAAGACATTGTCTCGTCCTCCATGCCAAGGCCAAACAGAGAGGAGCCTGTGGACAGCCGGACGCCCGTGACCGAGAGAGTTAGCTGACTTTACGCAGAACGGATTGCAAAGCAAACCAACAAGAATAAAGGCAGCTGTTGTCTCTTCTCCTTATGGGTAGGGCTCTGACAAAGCTTCCCGATTAACTGAAATAAAAAATATTTTTTTTTCTTTCAGTAAACTTAGAGTTTCGTGGCTTCAGGGTGGGAGTAGTTGGAGCATTGGGGATGTTTTTCTTACCGACAAGCACAGTCAGGTTGAAGACCTAACCAGGGCCAGAAGTAGCTTTGCACTTTTCTAAACTAGGCTCCTTCAACAAGGCTTGCTGCAGATACTACTGACCAGACAAGCTGTTGACCAGGCTTCTTAGGGTACGCCTGCACCTCCCCCACCCAGCCCTCCCCTCATGTGGCCGTTAGGGACAGAGAGCAGTTGAGAGGACACTCCTGGTTTTGGTGCCATTGGTGCCCCAGTCTCAGCTCTCCTCTCCCCGCATCTGCCCTGCCTCCAGCTCCCCCACCCCCACCCACATTGGGACAAGGAGGTGTGAGGCCAGAGACAGTTGGATTCTTTAGAGAAGACAGAGATGGCCAGGGGCTCTAGCCCGTGTGGTCCCACCCGTGGTGGCAGAAATCCGGCGCCACGCCAGCCCCAATCCAAAATCGACAAGGGTATTTCACAGGACGGGGAAGTAGCGCCTGTTGGCCCCGGTTCTGGCACAGCTAGAAGGGAGTCGGCCTTTGAGCTGCTGGGTGCCCGCTGGCCTGAGCCCGAGGACAGGATGGCCCGGGGCCGACCTCCAGCGGGTGGCGCTAGAGAGGCCGTGAAGGCGGCGGCGGGACGAGGCCCCCCCGGGCAGGCTGGCCCGGCTCCAGTCGGCCTAGCACAGCGACAGGAGGGATTCGCAGTCGCCCAGAGCAGTTGTACCTGATAGTTTGAGCCTTAGGAGATGGGGCAGGGGCCAGGGGCAAGGAGGGGAAAACGTTCTTCCAAAACTTTCCGACTCTAACTCCTTTAGGGACAGCTTAGAACTATTTGCACTATTGAGTCTTCATGTTCCCACTTCAAAACAAACACACTCTGAGAGCAGACTGGCTTGAATTGGTGACACTTTGTCCCTTAAGCCACCAGACGTGACGGTGTTGAGAACTACCTGGATCTGTATATACCTGCGCTTGTTTTAAAGTGGGCTCAGCACATAGGGTTCCCACGAAGCTCCGAAACTCTAAGTGTTTGCTGCAATTTATAAGGACTTCCTGATTGGTTTCTCCTTTCTCCTTGCATTTCTGCCTCCTTTCATTTCATCCTTTCACTTCTTGCCCTCCTTTCTCCTCCTCGTTTACCCCTTCTGTTCCAGGCAGCCACAGTGCCCAGCTGTGCCCTGAGCCGACCCTGGTCAGCTCAGGCCCCTAGAACTCACCCCACCCCTTCTGGGCCCTGAGGAAGCCCCAGGCTCTGCAGAATCCACCCGGCCCTGGCACCTCAGCCTCTCTGAAGGGCAAGGGAGCGGTTGGGTCTTGCTCCCCTAGGAGTCCCCTTCTTTGGTCACATCCCAGATCCCAGGTCCCATGCCTTTTCAACCTTCCACTCAGCAGAAGCGGGTGGGAGGAGTTGGGCCGAATTTGGGCTTGGGAGCCAAGGGCAGCACAGAGACCCACTGCGGCCTGCCAGAGTCATAGAGTGGCCCAGCCCTGACCTTGGCCTCTGCCAGACCTCGGTAGGGCAGGGCGGCAGGTGGGATGAGTGCGGGTGCCCCCCTGCTGCTCCTCTCAGCGCGGGTTCTTATCTGCCGGGCCCCGTTTGGTCTCCGCTTGCAGGAGAGCGGGTGTGCCTCACACCTCTGCACCAGGGCTGTGGTGTGGGACTTGGCTTTGCTGTGGGCTCGTAATTGATCGGTTTCAATTTGGGATCCCATGCTTTCGTCCTCTGTTCAGGAAGTCCTTATCTAGCTGCATATCTTCATCATATTGGTATATCCTTTTCTGTGTTTACAGAGATGTCTCTTATATCTAAATCTGTCCGACTAAGAAGTACCTTATCAAAGTAGCAAACGAGACAGCAGTCTTATGCTTCCAGAAACACCCACAAGCACGTCCCACGTGAGCTGCTGCCATGAACTGTCAAGTGCGTGTTGTCTCGTGTATTTCAGTTATTGTCCCCTGGCTTCCTCACTGCGGTGTAACCATGAAGGAGTGAAACATCTTAGAAACTGTCCAGCACTTCCTTGCCAGTCCTTAGTGATCAGGAACCGTAGTCGACAGTTCCAATCAGTAGCTTAAGAAAAAAAAAAAAAAAATGTCTGTCTCTGCCAGAGCGGTTAGAGGCAAGGGAGTCGGCCCCGCTCGTCTGTAGAGTCGTAGTTGGCCTTTCTAGCATTTTTGTATCCATTTCTTGACGCTGCAGAAGCAAGTCCTACCACCAGACCTGCTCTGCTGTCGACCCTCCGGGCTTCACTTCTGACCCCTCCCCAGGAAGTGATGGGGGTTGGAGAAGGCTCACGTCCTTCGGGACCCCTCTTCCTGAGGCCGGTGGGCTCCTGACACACCCCCAAGGGACTCCTGTCCCCGTGCGCACGATGTCCAGCCGGTTTGTTGTGGAGGCGCCATCTGTTTCGGTTGGTCAGGCTTTCAGGCGTTACACTTTTATTCCAGTAGAACGTGCCTCCTGGGACCAGTATCAAGAGCCGGCCTCCCCGTTGGCTTGCTACCATCTGGCCCTGGGACAAGGAGGGCTGCCCTGCCCCCTTTCACCCGTAACAGTTCGTTCTGGGCTGACTGGGCATCAGTAGATGAAAACACAAAATCAAGTGTCATGTCCTGCCAGCCCGGCCCGGCCTGCAGCTCCCCCCCAGCATCCTCCCCTAGAGCGGCGGGGCTGCCGGTATGCGGGCTGCCTTCGCGTTGTCTTTCTCTCCCTTCCTCCGCGTAGCCTCTTCCCTAAATAAAGGCGTGACGAGTGAGCCACCTGGAGTCAGGGCACTTGGCGGGAAAGCCTAAGCCACGGAATTCCCACCAGCGGTGTCTCGCCCAGTTTGGGGGTGTGGCCTCCAGTTTGTGGGAGGCATCTTTGAGGGGCTGTGTAAAGAACATAGGCACTCCCGCCAGCATCCGTCCCGGTACCGTGGGGCTGGGTGGAGTGGCGCTCTCCCTCCCCAACCCTTGTTCCGGTTACTAGTGACTACCTCCTCTCCCGACAGAACTCCGTGTGTCCTCCGGCTCCTCCCAGCATGCCCAGCCCAGCCCTGCCCTGCCCGTTGATCGGCCTGTCCTAACCAGTGTAGTTGCTGGCCTCGGCACTGCAGTGAACTGGGGGCACGGCCTCAGCCAGGCTCTAGTACAGCCCCCTTCTCCTGGTGCTGTGCTCCCATGTCGAAGGGCACAGGAGGCTCCTGGAAATGGCACGGCCCCCAGTCCACCAGTGCCAAAGCAGCCAGGGACCCGTCCCCTCAGCTGCTTGGAAGGAGAGCCCACGCAGGTGTGGGCATCAGTCTGTTTGGAGGTGTGATCCCAGGCTAGGGGCCCCAGGTGGTCGCCCGCCCCTCCGCCTGGCTTGTTGCTGTGACGGCAGTCGTGAAGGAGGCCACCAGCCGAGGACAGGGACTTCCCCTCGCTGGCAGGATGGCAGGCTCTTAGGTAACTCTGTGAGCAGCTCCAGCCCAGGAGGCAGTGGACAGAACCAGATCCACCAGGTGTGGCCGCTGGATATTGTAGAGCCCAAGTGGCACCTGGCAGCTGAGCCCTGTGCCCGCTTTCCAGAGCATTCCTGCCAGGCTCTCTGGGCTGATGGGGCCAGGGGAGGTCACAGGTACCAGTTCAAGCTTTGTGCATCCATCCCTGGTGGGCTGGTTGCCCCAGATTTTTTCTGATGCAAGTTTCACCCTCGGGTGGCCCAGAGCCCTGTGGCCGTGGCCTAGCCAGGCCCGAGTCTTGGTGGCCTGGGGGTCGGGGTGGGGGAAGCCCGGCGGCGCTGCCAGGCCTGTCATAGAGCCCCTGCCGCGTAGAGGTCCTGCTCTCAGCTGCTCTCCGCAAGGCCCCTTCTCACCTCTCACCAGTGCACACGTCCACTCCAGGGACTCATAGAGTCTCCGTTTTTGCTGCTTTCTCTTTTAGAAGCCGTACCAGTCTTTAGAAAAGGCATGGTCTACTTGTTACAAAGCGCTAGGATACTGCCTCCCCCAGGGTCTGAAGTTGTTCCACGTTAAAAGGGGAAAGGGAACACCGAAACCCCTTGTCAGCAATTCAGAAGGAAGACTTAGGAACCGTTTAGCAGGAAACTACGCGGCGATATTTCCGAATGAATAAGAGCAAAAGCCTTTGCAAAAATGCTGATGTAATGACACTTGGAGCCTGGCCTGGTATGTGGTGGGCGCTGCAGGCCTAGGGGAATCCAGCCTGAAACTGCTGGGTCTGAGACATAGGGTCGTCCTATCCCTGAAGAGCCCACCTCTCCTTGGGTAGCGGTCCCCAGGGACTCAGCTGCCACCTCTGTCCTGGGAAGGAGGCCCGCCTGTCCCAAAGCTGCAGGAGCCCAGCTCTTGGGGTGGGAAGGAGCGTGTTCAGCAGTGAATCGGAAGGCCCGCGACCTTCTCACTACCCAGCGCCTCCTCTCAGGTCCGCAGAGCCTGCCCCAAGCGTGGACACGCCAGGATGAGTGAGTTCCAGCAGGACCCAGGCAACTAGGACGGAGAGGGGCACAGCCTGCCCCCGAGGCCGGTCCCCTGCTCCGCTGTCCTCAGGGCCTGGGGCCTAGGGCCCAGGTGAGGTGGCGCCCACTGCGGGGTCTGCGCCCCCTGCCCCTCAGCTGCAAGAGCCCTCGGGGCAGAGGGAGGGCGGGGGCGAGGACAGCTGCTGGGAAAGCTGCAGATTGCCTTTGATCTGTCCGCTCCCCCCTCCCCACTCCTGCCTTCCTCAGGTCCTGCTCAGCAGTGAGAGAAAAAGGCCAAGAGGTTTGGCTCCTGCCCACTGGTAGTCCCTGTCCCCACAGTGTTTGTGTGTCAAGTGACAAAGCTGTTCTTCCTGGTGACCCTGATTCTCTCCAGTATCTTGTAGACTATACGCATAGGCCTGTGTGGTCTCTTCTGTCCTGGGCTTTTGTTTTGCTTTTTAGTTTTGCTTTTAGTTCTTCTGTCCCTTTTATTTAATGCACCGACTAGACACACAAAGCGGTTGAAGTTTTATATCTATATATATCTGTATATTGCACAGTTATAAACTCATTTTGCTTGTGGCTCCACACACACAAAAAGACCTGTTAAAATTATACCTGTTGCTTAATTACAATATTTCTGATAACCATAGCATAGGACAAGGGAAAATAAAAAACAAAAAAAAACAAAAAAAAAACAAATGAAAAAAAAAACGATAAATCTGTCTGCTGGTCACTTCTTTGGTCCAAGCAGATCCGTGGTTTTTCCTCGCTTTTTCAAGGGCTTCCCTGTGCCAAGCGGAGGAGGCCCCGGGCAGTACCTGGGTTTTGCACTGTTTCTTCCAAGTTCGTGAGAGGGGCCCCAGGGTGCTGGTGCAGGACAGCTCGTTTCAGTGGGAGGAGGGGGGGTGCAACAGCGCCCCCTCGCTCTGGCAAAGCCCGGAATGTAGTTGGCACTGCCTGGTGCCCTTCGGTCTCTGGGTAGGGCAGCTGGAGTCCATGGGGATGGCCTGACACCTGCCCCCAGCCCTTCCAGTGACCTGGTCAGAGCCATCGCCAGCAGGAGGGCTCCAACTTTCCGAGTCTGGGGGCTAGAGGGGAGATGGAAGGCCGTGCCTCGTCTCCGAGAGTTCGAGCCGTACCAGGTAGAACACCATGGACCCCCAAGCCACATATGAGGTCCCGAGGGTCCCCTCCAGGAGGTAGCGAAGACTCCAGAAATGTCCCTTTCTCTTCTCCCCTATCCTATGAGTAATTGCATTTGCTTTTGTAATTCTTAATGAGCAATATCTGCTAGAATTTAGCCGTAACAGTTCTTTTTGATCATTTTCTAAGTAATTAAAAACACCAAAAAAAAAAAAATCCAGAAACTTGTTCTTCCAAAGCAGAGAGCATTATAAAATCACCAGAGCCAAAAGCTTCCCTCCCTGCGTCATTACTTCTGAGGCCTGAGTCCAAATGAGAAACACTCGCAGGCCCTTCGCGCGGCCGGGCTGCCCTCGGGCCCCTCGGAGGACCGGGCTGGGGTTCAGTATTAGCGGGGGGGTCCCAGCCTCCTCTCCCACCCAGCCTGGCTGGGGGCAGAGGAGGCGCCGCCGCCGCCGGCCGGCCTGTCGCAGGTGGGTGTCCGCGCGTGTCCGCGTGCGTGCTTTCTGACAGAATCGGAAATCAGCGCTGGCTTAGCCTCACCCGCTGACCTCTCGGCCCGCCCGACGGAGCAGGGCCCACCCAGGTCAGTGTCCCTGGGGAGCCGGATGGTGGAGTGCAAAAAAGGCTTGCTACCGAGGCCTCCTTTTCCGTTTGATTTGTCACTGCTTCAATCAATAACAGCCGCTCCAGAGCCCGTAGTTGATGAATATATGACCAAATATCACCAGGACTGTTACTCAGTGTGTGCCGAGCCCCTCCCCGCGCGGGGCTCCCGTGTCCCCGACGCTGTAACGTGTGCTGTGTTTGCTCTCCTGCCCTCCTTCACCCTCCCCTCGTCTCTCTGGGGTTTTTCTGTTTGGGTTTGGTTTGGTTTTTATTTCTCCTTTTGTGTTCCAGACATAAGATTCTCTCTACTGGTCCTCTTAACTGTGGTGTTGAGGCTTATATTGGTGTAATTTTTGGTGGGTGAAAGGAACTTTGCTAAGTAAATCTCTTCTGTGTTTGAACTGAAGTCTGTATTGTAACCATGTTTAAAGTAATTGTTCCAGAGACAAATGCTTCTAGACACCTTTTCTTTACAAACAAAAGAATTCAGAGGGAGGGGATAGAGACAAGAGGGGCTGTCCTTTTTTCCCCAGGAGGGGAGATCCAAAGACAAGACCCCTGCCCAGACCAGCCAGAAGCCACCCAAAGAAGTTAAGCCTAAAGCCAATGGACCGAATAGCTGATGTGTTGCCGTTTTCCAAGTTAGAGCCAAACCAGGTTTTGTTCCATTTGGTGAATTCTTTCGCCCCCCATCCCCAAGATTCTTAGCGTCATGGTTATTTTTTAAATAAGGACAGACAAGGTCGATGTTGCTGCAAGGGGAGCCAGGAGGGGTGTGAGCAGAACCAGCCTCGCCTCGGTGGGAGAAGGTGGGGGCGGGCCCGAGCGGCGCAGCTCAGACAGAGGGTGGGCATCTCCCCGGAGACCTCCGCCGTGGCCACAGGTCGGGTATATGTTGACAGGGCATTACTGATCAGGGCACCGTCATCCCATCCCGCCCCGTCCCGCAGTGCTCGCTCCTGGCGTGACCTCTCTCAATTCCCCACTTGCCCAGACAAAGAGGCGATGGCGGAGGGGTGCCCTCTCTTTGCTGTCATCCAACCCCCGGCAAAATTTGGATGTGAGAAACTCCTTCATTTTTCATGGCAAATCCAGATCCTCCTTCTCAGAGAAGCCGTTGCCTCCCAGACATTGTTTAGGGCTGATGCAATAGGGACAAACGTGTGCGCACCCTCAGCGCCTGGCGGCCCCTCCTCCAGAAGGCGAGGACAGTGCCGACTGTGGTGACCATTTGCGTGTGGGCTTTAGTAGCAGCAAGAACCCGCAGAGTCACCGCCCCATCCTGAGTCGCAGTGACACAGGTGGCCCAGTGCACAGGGAGCTGGCCCCCCGCGCAGAAGCCCGCCCAGGGGCGGCCAGGGTGTGTGTGGGGCGCGGGGAGCAGCCCAGGACAGACTTGGCTGGAGATGTCTCCAAAAGCCCTCTATCGCATTCACCTTCAGTTTTTGTGTTTTGGGACAATTACTTTAGAAAAATAAGTAGGTCGTTTTAAAAACAAAAAATATTGATTGCTTTTTTGTAGTGTTCAAAAAAAAGGTTCTTTGTGTATAGCCAAATGACTGAAAGCACTGATATATTTAAAAACAAAAGGCAATTTATTAAGGAAATTTGTACCATTTCAGTAAACCTGTCTGAATGTACCTGTATACGTTTCAGAAACACGCCCACTGAACCCTGTAACCTATTTATTATATAAAGAGTTTGCCTTATAAATTTACATAAAAATGTCCGTTTGTGTCTTTTGTTGTAAAATCAAGTGATTTTTTCATAAGGTTCTTTTACTATTTGAAAAGATGGGCAGCACGCAGTTTCATTTTATTTTTGTAAGTTTTTTAATACGTGTGAAAGCCAAGAATACTCAGCATGCCTTTCTAAGTGACGCGTTTGCACCTTTTGTTGGGAAGTACTGTATCCTGTGCTGTTAGCATTCTCGATAAATCTCTCTGTGAAAGTGACTCAAGGTCTGGGCTTTCATTATCAGACAGCTCACAGGACAGACAGCACGGCGGTGTTCCCGGATTCGCTCCGGCTGTCCCGGAGCACGAGTAAGCCAGCCGCTCTCAGGACTGGCATGGGAAGAAAGGGCCGCCTGCTCCTGCCCGGCCTCCCCCTGGGCGCACCTGCGCCTGATGGGAAGCCCTGGGGCGGCAGGCCCGGAAGGGTCCCGAGGCAGGCAGGCTGCAGGCCTTCAGCACAGCAGCACAACGTCCCCGCTCCTGAGGGGCCACGCTAGGGGCGTCTCCGGTTCTGGATGTGCCCAGGATATGCGCAGGTGCTTTTGGAAACACCGCACCCCAACCGCCACCTTGGCTCCCGCCGCGCCTACTGCCCGCGCCTACCACCTGAGACCCTCCCCTGGCCTTGGCTGTCCTGGACCCCTGCCCGAAGGGAGCGCTGTCACACCCTGCCTGTGCTCCCCAGCTTCCTGTAAGGCCGCCGCGCCGGCTCTCTGGAGCTGCCAGCCCAGCCGTCTTCCAGCAGGCTGCCGATGGGCCGGAGGGGACAACAACTGCTCAGAGTCCAGCATCCCACGCAAACGTGAACACACCTACTAGGCGGTGTACTGCAAAGTCGTGTCCTTGAACGCTAAAGGGTTGAAATCCACCCTGTGTGTGTACTGAGCATCCCTTGGGGCCAGCGCTGTCCGGGGAGCTGCAGTCTAGCCGCGAGCAAGTCGGCCCAGGTCCCGGTTCACTCGGAGCTTAGTGTGTGCGCGCACCATCGTTTCCCCGTGGTTAAGAGGAGTCTTGGGGCTGTCCCGGTGGGAAGTCACGGGGGTTCCAGGCGTGGCTGGCAGTGGCTACTTCTTTGGGGAAGAGGCCCATCTTGGGCTGACCTGTTTTCCGGGGGCACTGCCTGGCGTGCGGCGGAGGGGTGAGCAGCACTTTGGGGTCAGGAAAGACCTGTTGCCTTTGAGGTGGGCATGCAGCTGGAGAAACAAAAGACGAAGTCACCCTGGCTTCTTTGGGTGGGTGGGGGGGTCTTTGCCATCTGGTGGGGGAGGCAGACAAGTGCAGAGGCTGAAGGAGGACGCATCAGAGATGCCAGGCAGAGCAGGGGCTGTGGGAGGGCCGCCTGAGGGGCCCAGGGGGCTTTCAGCCTAACTTCCACCTGAGGGGCTCTCTGAGCGCAACCTGGTCGGGTGCGGGCCATGGAGCTACAGGTTGCATTCTTGGTCTGAAGCAGGAAAGTGAGGTGGCTTGAGTCGTGCCTAAGGAAGATCACTGGGACACTAAGAGGTAGTACTGCGGGCAGTGGGCCTGTGGGCAAGAGATGGACTCCAGGAAAGTCCAGTGAGGTGACAGGGAAATAGCGGCCGCTGCTGTGGAGCGCCTGAGAATCCGGAAACACCAGTGGCTGCCGAGCACAGTGGGACCAGTGTGCGGCCACGGGAGCAGGTGCCTGATGAAAGGAGGGTGGGGGACTGTCTTTCTGAAGCTGGTGCTTCAGAAAGGAGGGTGGGGGACTGCCTGCCAAGCCAGGAGGGTGACAAGAGGGAGGAGCGACAGCAGGAACTGAAGGACTCTTTTCAAGTGATGTAAACACGTTTCATGCGTCCGTGGCAAAGGAGCCAACAAAGAAAGAAGAATGGCAGGTGCCGCAAAGAGCTACCAGTTGCCGGAGCTGGTTCCCGAAGAGCGGGAAAGATGGCATCTGGGGTCCAGGAGGCGGGTGGAAATGCTCTGAGTTGGGCTGACCTGCTGTAAAGCTTCCAGACCGTCCCTCTGCACCAGCCTCGGCCGGGGCCGCCTGTGTGACCCACGTCTGACCCCGCTCTGCCCGGATCCGTTGGCCACTGTCCCAGGGACCCCCGCCCGGCCGCGTTCTAGCCCCTGCCGGAACGCCCCGCGCCTTCGCCACGCCCGCCGTCCCCTCCGCCGCTGCGAGCCCGCCCCCCGCGCGGGGCCCCCGGCGCCGCCTCCCCGCCGAGCTCCCGCGCGCGGCGCCCCCGCGTGGCCGGGGGTGGCGGCGGCCGCGGGCGACATGGCGGCGGGCCCGGGCACCGCCTCTTCCGCCCCGCCGGGCGTCGCACGAGGCCGGCTTAAAGGGGAAGTGAGTCAGTGTCCGCGGACCCGGCCGGCCGAGGCCCGCGCCCGCCGCGGCCCCGAGAGGCCGCGAGAGGCCCCGGCCGGGCGGTCATGGCCGGGGGGCCAGGCCCGGGAGACCCCTCGGTCCCCGGCGCCCAGCACTTCTTGTACGAGGTGCCGCCCTGGGTCATGTGCCGCTTCTACAAAGTGATGGACGCCCTGGAGCCCGCCGACTGGTGCCAGTTCGGTGGGTGGCGGCGGGCCGGCGCGGGCGGGGTGGGGAGCGCGCGCGGGGCCCGGGCGCCCGGGCCTGACGACCTCCGCCCCGCAGCCGCCCTGATCGTGCGCGACCAGACCGAGCTGAGGCTGTGCGAGCGCTCCGGGCAGCGCACGGCCAGCGTCCTGTGGCCCTGGATCAACCGCAACGCCCGCGTGGCCGACCTCGTGCGCATTCTCACGCACCTGCAGCTGCTCCGCGCGCGGGACATCATCACAGCATGTGAGCGCGCGGTGCCCGCCGCCCCCACACCGGCCCCCGGGCTTGGGGTCGCCCAGGGCTTCCCACGGAGCTCCTCCCCCCACCCCCACCCCCACCCCGCGCCTGGGCCTAACAGTCCTTTCGTTCCTCGGCGTCCTAGGGCACCCTTCCGCCCCTTTTCTGCCCCCCAGCAGCACCGCCCCGAGGCCCAACAGCGTCTCTGCACCCTCGGAGGCCAAGGCCCCCAGCCCCCGGAAGTTGCACTCGTCAGCCTCCACCCTCCTCTCCCCAGGTAAGACGGCCCGGCCGGGTGTGGGCTTGATGAGCCTGAGAAAAGGGCCGCCTTGACCCTGGTCACGGCTGTGAATCCTGCCGCCGGTCTCTGCCTGCCTGTCACTGGTGTCTTTGTGAAGCTTTTCCAGACTCCCAGACTCCTTCTGACCCTGAACTCGGCCCTCACACAACCCCTGCTGCCCTCCAGCCCCCACCGCCGTCTCCAGCCCCTTCCCCGCCCAAGGTAGGTGGGTCCTGCACGCCCCCAGGTCTGAGACCAGCCCCAAGAAACCCAGCCTTTGCTACACTTGGGAGCCCCGGCCAGCCCAGCAGGGGCGGCGGGTTGGGGGTTGAAGGAGCCTGTGGCCTAGGCCGAGAGGAGACGGACCTCCCCTGACCCGGGATCTCTTCCCACAGACAGGCCCAGAAAGCTCCGTGTCCCTGGTGCCGGGGGCCCCCTCTTCATTCTGCTGGCCCCTCCATGAGATCTGCCAGGGCACCCAGGACTTCTCAGACGTGCTGAAGATCGGGGAGGGAGGCTTTGGGTGTGTGTACCGGGCGGTGATGCGGAACACCGTGTACGCCGTGAAGAGGCTGAAGGAGGTGTGTGGAACATCCCGGCAGAGGCCCCGGTCCGCCCCCACTGCTTCCCCGCTCAGCGCTTCCACCCTCGGATTTCCCTGTTCAAAGCCCCCGGCCCCTTGCTTATTCTGGGCCCAGAACAGGTGGCAGTGGGAGTGGCCGTGAAGCCTTGACCGCGGGAGCCTCACACTGCCCGCCCCATCCCTCGTTTTCCCGCGGCCTGCAGGACGCGGACCTGGAGTGGACCACGGTGAAGCAGAGCTTCCGCACCGAGGTGGAGCAGTTGTCACGGTGAGCCCGGGGTGTCCCTCCTGGCCGGGCCCAAGCTAGCTGAGCGACCAGCAGGGGCCACCCACCCCCGAGATGGCCAGATGGGAGGCATGGTGGATGCTGGGGGCCACAGCGCTCAATCCCCGCTCTGTCGAGCAGGTTTCGTCACCCCAACATCGTGGACTTTGCTGGCTACTGTGCTCAGAGTGGCTGCTACTGCCTCGTCTATGGCTTCCTGCCCAACGGCTCCCTGGAAGACCGCCTCCACGTCCAGGTAGCGTCACCCGGCCTGGCACGGCTCCCCCGAGTCGGGCACTCTTGGCACCTGCCGCTCTCACCCGCCCAGAAGCCCCTGAAAACGGGGCTCTGGACTCAGAGTGGCCTGACTCGGGCTTCTTCCCTCGGCGAGCCGGGTGGCTGAAGGGGTTCAGCGGCGCTGCCCTTGCCCGGAGGAGGCCACACCATCTGCCTGCGCACCTGGGCCCGGCCCATGAGGCACCCTCCAGATGCCAGGGCCGAGCGCACGCCGGGCCAGAGCGTCTTTGCTCCCTCAGACCCGAGCGCTCAGGGCAAGCGGGCCGTGCCAGGGAAGGCGGGGAGTGGGCTCTGGAATGAGCGGTGACCTTCAGGAGCCAGGGACGGCCACGTTCTGCGAGGCCCCAAAATCACACTCCCAGCCACGGACCCGTCCGCTTCTGAAGCAGCTGACGGAGACTTCGCTCCTCTGAGGCCCAGAGAGTGACGGGTGCAGTGAAGGCGGGGGGTCAAAGGACGATGGCCCCCCAGCGTCCCCTCTGCCCCTCTGCTCCTTCTGCCACCCCAGACCCAGGCCTGGCCCCCTCTCTCCTGGCCTCAGCGACTGGACATCCTTCTGGGCACGGCCCGGGCTCTGCAGTTTTTACACCAGGACAACCCCAGCCTCATCCATGGAGATGTCAAGAGGTGAGCTGAGTCTGTGGCGTGGGGTGGTGGACTTGCCCCACGTGCTCGAGTATGACACGGGGGATGGCACCTGTCCCAGAAGCGGAGGGGCGGAGGCTGGTCTGGGTGAGGGTGCTCTGGGCCGAGACCGCCGCCTTCCATCCCCAAGTTCCAACGTCCTTCTGGACGAGAGACTGATGCCCAAACTCGGAGACTTTGGCCTGGCCCGCCTCAGCCGTTTTGCCAGCGCCAGCCCCGGCCAGAGCAGCGCCGTGGCCCGGACTCGGACCGTGCGCGGCACCCTGGCCTACCTGCCCGAGGACTACGTCAAGACCGGGAGGCTAGCCGTGGACACCGACACCTTCAGCTTCGGCGTGGTGAGCCGCCCCGGGCCGGCCGGCGGGAGGCTAAGGGACCTTCAGCCGCTTCCTCGTCGCGGGTTTGCCATTTTGAGCTCCTTTTCTTCAAGGGGGCCCTGCACCCCGCCAGAGGTTTCGTCCCCCAAGCTGTGGCTCTGTCCCCTGTCCCCGTCTGCACACGGCCCTGCCCGCCCAGGGGCCCCGGTCCAGTGCCCCGTGTCTCCCTGCAGGTGCTGCTGGAGGCCCTGGCCGGCCGGAGGGCTGTGAGCGCGCACGGGCCGCAGACCAAGTACCTGGTGAGCCTGCCTCCCGGTGGGACCAGGGAGGGGGAGGCGGTAGGTTCCGCTCCTGGCACGCGACAGGTGTAGACCTGGAGGGCAGAATGATCTGGAACACAGCACTGCCCCGCAGAAGCCTGCCTCTGCTGCTGCTGCTGCTGCTGCTGGCTCATTGTCCTCTGTAGACTCCGTGGGCCCCTCCACGGGGCTGCGGGCGGCGGTGGGGGGGTGAGCCTCAGCCGGGCAAGGCCGGTGCGCGGGCCCAGCTGGGGGAGGCTGCGACGGGAGCCGTGCGGCCTCTGGGAAGCCGTCCCCAGACCGCCCGCCAGACTCCCTGGTTCCTGTTTCACCTGGACCGAGAGGGAGCCAGGAGCCCAGCGAGGAGCTGGGCCTGTTGCCACTCAGTCAGTGTTTGTGCTTCACGCAGTGTAAACTGCTGTGTCGCCTGCGCTTCTTTGGGGTCGGGGCTGTTTCGGGCTGTGGCCCTGGGACCGCAACCAGATAGGAGCCAAGGCTCCTCTCGGCCACTCTCCCCATTGTCAGGGGCCCTTCTCGTTTGTCCTCCACGCTGCAGCCAGAGGGATCTTTCAGAACCCGCTGCGCTTCAGGGTCAAGGCCCAGTCCCTTAACGAGGCCTGACCCGGCCGCTCCCTGGGTCCCGCCACCGCTGCCTTCCCTCTGTGCTCCGTCTACTCCTGGCCGTTCCCCTCTCAGAACTCAAGGTGGCCTCGCTCCCATTCCCGCCGCGGGGCTCCCCATCTCCGGCCGGAGCGCCACGTGCGCAGCCCCGCTGGAAGCCCCTGTGAGTTCAGAGGCTTGCCGGCCTCTCTCTGAAGCTGGCCCAAGCTGTCATGTCTGTGGCTGGGTCCCGAGGGCCTGGGGCTGCCGCTGAAGGCACGGCCCCCGGTGGCCTCGCTCACGTTACCTGTCCCACAGAAAGACCTGGTTGCCGACGAAGCCGAGGAGGCCGGGGTGGACCTGAGAAGCACCCAGACCACACTCCAAGCTGGCCTGGCTGAAGACGCCTGGGCGGCTCCGATCGCCACCCAAATCTACAAGAAGCACCTGGACCCCAGGCCTGGGCCATGTCCCCCCGAGCTGGGCCTGGCCCTGGGCCAGCTGGCCTGCTGCTGTCTGCACCGCCGGGCCAAGCGGAGGCCCCCCATGACCCAGGTAGTCTGGAGCGGCGGGGGGACGGGGAGCAGTCGAGGCACCAGCCACCCGTGGGGGACAGAGCCAGCCCCTGCCACTCGTCTTCGGGCAGACAGTCTCCCAAGGGGCCCGCGTGCCCTGTGGTTCTGCCCTGAGCTCGCCCCGCTGTGCAGGGCCGGGCAGAAGGCTTTTCCTGCGCCCTCTTCTGGGTGTGCCGCGCCACTGCATCCGCCTTTTTGTGTCCCCTTCCCCACCCCCACGTCTTTCCCATTCCCAGTCCTCAGCTCTGGTGGCCCTGACTCTTTGCTTCATCCACGACCTGGAACCGCCCTGCGGCCTCACCATCTTCTGTGAAGACCGTGAGTGGTCGGCGCGGCCAGGTCTCACCCGGAGGGCCCGTCTCTCCTCGCAGGTGTACAAGAGGCTGGAGACGCTGCAGGCGGCAGTGGCAGGGCCGTCCCCGGAGCCAGAGGCTGCCAGCCGCACCCCCTCTTCCCCGCAGGAGAACTCCTACGTGTCCGCCTCCGGAGCCCCGGCCCAGGCTGCAGAGGGGCTTCAGAAAGGCACCAACCAACCCGTGGAGAGCGACGAGAGCGTGTCCGGCCTGTCTGCAGCCCTGCATTCCTGGCACCTGACCCCAAGCTGCCCCCTAGGCCCGGCCCAGCCAGGCAGCCTGGGCCCCGGCGCCGCTGTGTGGACACCAGTAGCCCTCGGGCAGGCTGGCCGCGCTCAAGGGGGTGCCACTCGAGAGTCCAGCTGGGAGAGTGGCCTGGGGCCCCAGCGCACAGCTGTGGAAGGTAGCTGGGGACATGTGCCCAGAAGAGGGACCAGGGGCCTCTTCGGTGACAGTCCCCACGGTCTCCAGCCCTGGCCTTCTGGGAAGGGAGAACTGGGGCCTGCCGTTAAGCTCACTTTGTCCTTAGCAAGTTCCAGGCCACTGCCCAGCCTTGGAAAGGAACACAGAGGACAGTCCGGGGCTATGTCGCCTTCCCGGGCCGTGCCCCCAGGTGGGTGACGAGAGACCAGGAGCTCATTTCCTGAAAGCTGCGAACAAGGAAGGCTCTGTCCAGGCCCGGGCTCCAGGCCTGGTGGGGAGCCAGGGCCATGGCGAGGCTCTTCCCTGCCCTGCCCTCAGAGACAGTGCTCAGAACTTCTGTCCAAAAGGGCAGAGTCGGGCTGGGGACCAGGACGGCTCAGGCCAGAAGTGTCAGCGAGGGGTTCCTGGGGCCATCAGCCCCTGAGGCTCAGAGAGCCCTCTCTCCACCTCAGGGTCCCTCGCGGGCGGCTCCACAGCATCACAGCCCCCGCAGATTGTCATCAACCCGGCCCGACAGAAGATGCTGCACAAGCTGGCCTTGTACGAGGATGGGGTCCTGGACAGCCTGCAGCTGCTGTCGTCAAGCTCCCTCCCAGGTACCCCGGCGCCCGAGGCTGTGGATAGCAGGGCTCCGAACCCAGAGGGGACCCGTGTGTGCCCTGCAGCCGGACGGCTGGTCTCCGGGCCACGTGGAGCATCTGTTTCACGAGGGCCGGACAAGCCTGCCACCCCCCTAACGATGGCCGGGAGCCCGGGCTGCCCCCAAGTCTCCTGTCCCGGCTCCCTCACCTTCTCCCGACAATGCGCACCTTCCCTTGGCTTCGAGCACCCCCCGAAGCTTCCAGAACATATGACTCCCCAGCAGACATGTTCCATTCCAGGTGCCCTTGGAAGACATGCTGCTTAGGAATAGAAGGCCGAGTGCAGAGAGCGCCCCGGGAGCTGGGGGGCGCGGCCCGGCCCTCGAGCTCGGGCTCCTGCCAGCCGGGGCACCCGCCCGCGCCTTGCTAACCACCCGGTGTCTGTGTGTCCCTCTGCAGGCCTGGGCCTGGAGCAGCAGCGCGGACGGGGGCCCGAAGAGAGCGACGAATTCCAGAGCTGACTCCTCACCGGGCAGGTCCTCAACCCGGAAACCAAAGTTCTCATGGTCGGAAGTTCTCAAGGCTCGAGTGCCCTCAGCAGCCGCGGGGGCGGGGGCTCCAGCCTCGCACAGGGGACCGGGTGGCGGCCCCGGCTGCCCTAGGGCTGTAGGCACGGGCAGGGCTCGGAGCCGCCCGGCCCGGCTGCTGCCAGCGGTGGGCAGGGCAGGGCATCTCAGAGGCCTGTGTGACTGCAGGGGCGTCGGGGGGCGAGCAGCGCATGGCTGAGGGCAGCCGGCACCCCGGCCGGGGAGGAGAAGGCAGTGGGACCGCCGGTCCAGGGTGTCCGCCGCCCAGACTGACAGCAGCAGCCCTTAGCCTTTCTCGGGGGACTTTGCCAAAACCCTCGGGAAGAGCAGCCACTCTGGAGACGGAGCTCGTGAGGCCACTCGTCCCTAGGAAGAAGGAGGGTGAGCCCACCTGCTGGAAGTGGCAGTCGTGAGATGCCCCCGTCGGGCCAGCGTCGCGTCGCCGCAGCCGCCACCGAGCCGGGTCAGGCTCCAGAGGCCACAGTCTCGGCCTGAGGCCAAGGCACGGATCATGACAGAGGGGCCGCTACCCAAGGTTCGGCCCAAGTCTTGTGTTACCTCGACGGTGAGAAGCCCCAAGAAGGCAGGAAGTTGGGAGCAAGGCAGAGAGGAAGGAACCAGAGAGCATGACTCGCCTCTTTAGAAGCAAGTCAGGTTTCATGTAACTGAGCGTCTTTGAAAGCAGCCCAGGGCTGTAGCCCAAAGGCTCACGAGGGTTTGGCGTTTGCAACCTTGAGTCACACTACATGCCCCACGAAGCTAGGCTGTGGCGCAGTCCAGGCTGTTCTGGAGAAATAAAAGCTTACGTTTCAGACTCTGCTGCGCTTGTAGACTTTGTGGCCCTGAAAGCCTTGAGCTTTTCCATGCTTTATATCGCAGGGTTCCCGACCCTCCAAACCAAAACGCCAACCTCTGGAGACTTGTTTGCACGCCCGTTAGGCCGCCGTTCTGGTAGCAGATCCACTGTGCTACCGCCCAACAGAACGTCCCCAGGTTGTTACGTGTTCCCTATTTTGTGGATTTTGACACCGCTGTAAATGGCATCTTTTTATTTCCGTTCCTAATTGACGGTTCATAGCACAGAAATACAGTAGAGTTTTGCGTGTTGGCTTTCCATCCTGTGACCTTGCCTAAGGTCACACATCGCCTTGAGCAGCTCACGTGGTAAACACACTGGGGTAGTTTGTGCGCGCGGGCGCCCCGTCTGCTAAGAAAGACACTCTCCCCGCTTCCATTCCAACCTGTTTGCCTTCCAGCTGTGTTTCCTGCCTTGTCACCGGGCTAAGGCCTCCAGTCACAAGTGGTGACATCCTTACCGTCAGGGTGATGCTCCCTGCAGGGTTATCACGGGTGTGTTTCTCAAAGTTTAAGCCGACTTTGCATTCCTTAGATACAAATAGCACTGGGTCACGATCTATTGTTCTGTGTCACTGAATTCCATCAGCCAGTGTGTCTTGGGAATTTGTGCCTCTGGGAGGGAGGCTGATCAGTTGTTGTCTGGTAATACCTCTGTCTTCTTGGTCTCGGGGCCTCAGGGCCTCAGAAAACAAGTCGGAAAGTGTTTCCCTCTCCTCCACTGCCTAAAGGGCTCGTGTGCATTCGCTGTTACTTCTTCCAGTGTTTGATGGATTCACCAGCGAGGTCCTCAGTACCTGGAATTTTCTCGGTGGGAAGCTTTTTCATTTAAATTTGGTTTCTTTAGTTAGATAGCAAGCCATACAGATTTTTTTATTTTCTCATGTTTCAGTTTTAGGAATTTGTGTCTTTCACGGAATTTGCCCATGTCATCTTGGTTGACATAAAGTCAGTAATCCCTCCTTATCCATTTTATTGATCATTCCAAAGAACCAAGTTTGATTTCACTGATTTTTCTCCACTGTTTGTCCATTTTCTATTTTGTCGCTTTCCACTTTTTACTGTTAACTTTCTTTTACTTATTTTGGAGTAATAAGTTTTATTTGAGGTTTAATTTGCTCATCTTTCTGCAGCTTCGTACAGTATAACCTTAGATCATCGATTTTAAACCTTTCTTTTTCTAACGTAAGCATTTAAAGCTATAATTTCCACATATTTGAGAATTCGGCAGCTATGTTTTTGCGTTTTTGATTCTCTTGTGGTCAGAGAATTTACTCTGTACGATTTAATTTCTAAGATTATTGAGACTTGCTGAACATATGGCTTAGCTTGGTGAATATCCCACGTGTATTTGAAGAGCGTGCCTGCAGCAGCCGGTTGGAGTGCTCTGTCAATGTCAGCTAGGTCAAGGCGGTTGAGAGAAAAGTATCCCATTCTCCACCTGTAGTTGGGAACTTGTCTTTGTGCTTTCAGCTCTGTCACGATTTTGCTGCATGTATTTTGCAGCCCTCGTTGGGTGCACGCACATTTAGGGTGGTTCTCTTGATAGGCTGGCCCTTTTTTGGTCGGTCGTTCCTTTGGCATCTGCTGTGTCTGGTAGGAATATAGCCACTCTGTCTTTGAATTGTCCTGTTTAAGCCATTTACACATAATGACTGGATTTTTTTATTTTTGCTTTTGAGGGCCACACCCACGGCATATGGAGGTTCCCAGGCTAGGGGTCTAATCAGGGCTGTAGCCACTGGCCTACACCACAGCCACAGCAACGCCAGATCCTTGACCACTGAGCGAGGCCAGGGATCGAACCTGCAACCTCGTGGTTCCTAGTCGGATTCGTTTCCACTGCGCCACGATGGGAACTCCATAACGGCTGGGTTTAAGTCTAGCATCTTACTGTTTTCGATTTGTCACATGTGTTCTTCCTTCCCCTTTGGCTCTGTTCCCGACCTTTTTTTGATTAATCAGATGTTCCTGATAGTGTATTCTTTCTCTGCCACTGGGTTCTTAGCTCCAATAACCAGGACCATCGGTTCTGCTCAGGAGCCCCCTCCCCGCACCATATCCTGCAGCGTGCCTCCAGGCAGAAGTGCAGGCCGCTCCAGGTCACCACATTTGTCTTCCTTCTGGCCAGAGTCCTGCACTGCCTGTTGTCGAGTATCTGGAAATAATAGTTTCAAATATTTTGCCTGGTTTTCAGGTTGTCGATGATGAGACGGCTGTTCTGGTCCGGTTATCCCCCGATCTTTCTTCCTGGATCTACTGTCATCAGCTACGTCCTGGTGGCTTCCCTCCTCGAAGGACTGCTCTGACCCAACAGCTCTCTCTGATCGTAACCCCAACTTTCTGTTCCTCTTTATAGACGAACTTCTCAAAAGATTTGTCTGTGTTCTCACTTTTTTCCCATCTTCCCTGCTCCACCGGAGTGCTCACGTGGCTGAACCCATCGGCCCGTCCTGACCTCACCCTTCGGGCCTCTCGGTGCCCACGCCCCCTCCAGCTGCACCCCCGGTGCCCTCTCTGTCTGTGCCCAAGCTCTACAAGGCGCGAACCCTCTCCACCGCCTCCGTCACCCCTGCCCTGACCTCACTCGTTCTCAGGTCAGCAGTCAACCCTCCTCTGAGCTTTGCAGCCACACTTCAATGCCAGAGCACAGCGCTGGATTCCGAGTCGCTACAAGCCAGACCTGTGGGGCTGGGCTGCTTCAGCGGACTTGGTCAGGGAGCTGCAGAAAACTGCATGAACTGTAGTCAACAGCTCACCGACTTGGGAGAAGGTGACGGCCACCACGGGGACCTAAGTCGGGTCCGGTTATCTGTTGTACCAAAGCTCCTCAGAGTTGAAGGGCTGAAACGATGACATTTATTTTTGCCCATGAACCTGCAGCCTGGGCGGGGCTCAGATGGGTCCCGTCAGTGGCAGCTGGAGCGGCAGAAGGCTGCTCGCTGGGACCATCGCGAGGCTCCTGCCCACGTCTGGTGGTGGATGTTGGTTCTCAGCCGAGGACCCTTCTGGGGCTGGGACACTCGAACACCCGTCTTCCTCGTGGCCTTCTTCCCGGCAGGGGGGCTGGCTCGAGGCAGCCTGGCGGGGGCTGAGGCCCCTTCGTGGGCAGGGAGTCACAGCTCAGCTTTTGACGAGGGCCATGTCAAAGGGTTCATATACGGGTTTAAAACCAGCCCAGTGGCATTTCCGTCAGCCTGAGAAGTTTCGTCATGCTGGCTTCAAATGCGTAGATGAGTCTGGCGTGTCCTTGAACTTCCCAGAAATGAAACTACATGGCCTGGGCTCTTGCGTGCCTGGCTTTTCTCACTCGCACGTTGTTCGGACATAGCCATGCTGTGAGCAATGGCAGCTGATTGCTTTCTGTCCCCGTGAAGGGTTCCATGGTACAAATATGCCACTCTTCCGTCCCTTCTCCGCTTGCTGGCCATCTGGGTTGTTTGCACATGTCTGGGTGACAGAGGCCCTGATTTCTCTTGGGTGTTTTATCAGTTAGGGTTTAATCCCAGAGGCAGAAGCACTATAGGTGAGAAAATGATGGAGGCCAGCGGGGCTAGACCTGCCAATATGCGGGACGCTGTCACTTCTGCCTCTGGTGCTGAGCCTCAGGTCAGCAGGGCGGGCCCCTGGAAAGGACAGACAGACATTCGTGGGAGAATAAGGCCAAGTAGAGCCTGCATCTGTCCCACTGCAGCTGAGCGCTGCGGGACCAGTGGGCGCCCTTCTGTGCAAACTCCACGCGCATCTGGCCTTCATAGCCTAAAAATGCTCCCCACCTGCCAGATCCCATGCAAAGGCCTCCTGTGGCTGACCCGGGCCGGGGACCACGCGGGGAGGGGAATTCTGGGAAATGTAGTTTCAGTTTGGCTACGTGGACACCTAGTACAGATGCAGCGCAGGCACAAGCTGCGGGAGGGGCACTGTGGGTACACTGGTACCGCTACTCTGGAAAACATCTGGCCGAATCTGTTGGTTTGCTCACTGGCCTCTGCAGACCCTCTCCTGCGAAAGGTACATTGTGTGATGAGGCTGTTGTCCTCGCTGACGTGCAGGACTTCTGTGTATATTCAAGGGTACTAGTCTCGGGCGATACGTGTACAGCAAGCATCGTCTGCTACGCTAGAGCTAGAATTTACCTTTTCACTCTCTTAATGATGTCTTTTGGTTGACACTTCTTTCTGCTCTGTGCCCACAGCGTGCAGAAGTTCCCTAGCCAGGGATGGAACCCAAGCCACAGCAGCAACCAGAGCTGCAGCAGTGACAATGCCACATCCTTAACCTGCTGTGCCGCCAGGGAACTCTGCGAGTTCTTAATTTTAGTGAAACCCATCATATTGATCTTTTCTGTTTTGGTTTCTGCTTCCTGCGCTCTCTTTAGGAGATTTTTTTTCTTGCAAGGTCATGAAGATATTCTCCTTTGACCTCGATCGACCCTTGGTTGCGTTACCTTTCCTAGGCAGGTCTGTGCTCCGTCTCAGATTGGTTTTTGTTTCTGGTGGCACGTAGGCATCAAGACGCCCTTTTCCCCCCATGTGCACATCCAGCCTGTCCCACACCAGTTAGTGAAAAGACCATCTTTCCGCACTGAATCAAAGCGGGGCCTTGGTCACCCCTCTGCTAGCTGGTCCCTTACACCAGGCTCTCCAGCACGCGCACCTGCACCACGCGAGCTTAACTGCCGGAGCCTTGCAATAGTAAATCCTGATTTATTCTGGGCTCGCTGTACAGCCGTATAAATTGTACAGCCATTGGAGTTCCCGTTGTGGTTCACTGGTTAACGAATCCACCTAGGAACCACGAGGTCGCAGGTTCGATCCCTGTCCTCACTCAGTGGGTTAAGGATCCGGCGTTGCCGTGAGCTGTGGTGTAGGTTGCAGACGCAGCTCGGATCCTGCGTGGCTGTGGCTGTGGCGAAGGCCGGCAGCTACAGCTCCTGTTAGACCCCTAGCCTGGGAACCTCCATATGCTGCGGGTGTGGCCCTAGATAAGGCAAAAAGCCAAAAAAAAAAAATTGTAGAGCCATTGGAAATCTCCACCCCTGCTGCGAATGTACAACGGGTCAGTCGCTTTGGGAAACGGTGAGGCAGTGGCTTGAAATGTCACCGTGCTCTGATGCTGCGGTACAACCTTTCCACTCCCAGCACTTACCCAAGAGAAACCGACTCGTACGTCCACACAAAGACTTTGCACCGCTCTACTCACAATAGCCAAGCAGTGGAGAAGGTCCAGACGGCCGGCAGCTGAGTGGATAAGCAAGTGCTGTGTGCATATAACAGAGGAGTGCGGAGCAATAAAAAGGAGCGAACTGTAGGCAGTAACTACACTGGGTGAAAGGAGCCAGACCGAAAAGGATACACACTGGACGAATCCATTTATGCACAGTTCTGGGAAATGCATCCTTATCTGTCAGGACAGAAAGCTAATCAGCCGCTGCCTTGGGGCGGGGGAGGGAGGGGCCGAGGGAGGGGTCACCAGGGCGCGGGGAAGCTCTTGGGGTGGCCGCTGCAAGTGATGGTTTTGCAGATAGAACGTTCGAAGTACAGGCTTGAAAGCACGTGCCGTTCATTTTGTCAGTTCCACCTCAATAAAGCTGTTTTTTCAGTAAATAAATAAATGAAACATATATAAGGTGTCTTGTTGAAGCAACATATTGTTGGGGGTTTTCCACGTGGAATGCAGCCTGACAGTCATTGTTTACCCGCTGAACATTTTAACGTGATTACTGATGTGTGTGTGGGGGGGGTTGTCTTTTTAGGGCCACACTTGCTGGATGTGGATGTTCCCTCTGGCCTACACAACAGCCACAGATTTCGTTTCTGCTGCACCGCGACAGGAACTGCTTTCTTGTATGTGTGTGTGTGTGTGTTTATTCTGGTAAAATGTATACAACATCTGTGTGTGTGCAGTTCAGTGGCGTGTAACCATCACCATCCATGGTACCTGGACTCTTCCATCCACCATCATACAATTTGTCCCCTATTGTCACATCTGCTCTTTGTTCCTCTCACCTTCTTTCAGTGTGTTTAGCGCCTGGCTCCCTCCGTTGCGTTCTTTCTCAGCGGAAACGTATCCAACTAGGAACCATGAGGTTGCGGGTTCAATCCCTGGCCTTGCTCAGTGGGTTAAGGATCCAGCGTTGCTGTGAGCTGTGGTGTAGGTTGCGGATGCGGCTCGGATCCCGCGTTGCTGTGACTGTGGTGAAGGCCGGCGGCTAGAGCTCCTGTTAAACCCCTAGCCTGGGAACCTCCATATGCCGCGGGTGTGGCCCTAAAAGGCAAAAAAAAAAAAAAAAAAAAAGGAATAACACTTTAAATAATAACAGGTGTGCTATGGCTTGTCCTCTGCAATGCGGGGGGAAACGTGTGTCTCCTCCATGTGTTTAGTAGGCGGGCTGGGGTGAAGATGCTGGGGTTTGTAACACTTTTATTAAGCTGAAATTCACATACCTTAAGGTTCACTCATTTAAAGTGTGCAGTTCAGTGGTTTTTCATGCCTTTAGAGTTGCGCAGCCATCACCATAAACAGCTTTACAGCACTGTGTTGCTGCAAAAAGCAACGCTGCGTCTGTCCTTCACTGTACATGAGCTCACCTATTCTGGACGTCTGTTCTTGCTGGGATCATACGGATGGGATGGAACCTGAGCCACAGCAGTGACAACGCCAGATCCTTAACCCGCTGCGCCACTGGGGTGATCCTAAACGTGATCTCGTAGGCCTGCCTGATTTCAGGGTTCACCCCTGTTCGGTCATCACTCTGTTCCTTTGACGGCTGGCCAATATGCCAGCATAAGAAAGGACCACATTGTGTTTATCCATCCGTCCATAGACGGAAATTTGGGTTGTTTCTACTTTGGCGCTTCTGTGACTACTGCTAGAGGAACATTTGTGTCTCCGTTTCCGTGTGGCTGTGTTAATTTCTCTAGGGTTGGAATTGCTAGGTGATACAGGAACTTGGGTGTAACACTTCGAGGGTCTGTCAAACTATTTCTGCCTTGTGTTCCCTTTTGATGACAGCCATCCTAGCAGGTGTGGAAGGCTAGCACAGTGTAGTTCTCCTTCCCCAACGACTGATGTTGAGCATCTGGTCACGTGCACGGTCATTTTCAATCAGCTTGAAGGACTAGCGAGGCGCGCTATTTCCTACAGGACAGGTAGGCTGGCGAGGAGCGGTCCCAAGCTCTGCCTGAAATGTATTTATTTTGCTATATATACAACTCCAGGCTGGCAGTTCTTCTGTTTCCACGCTTTAAAGATATCCTATCACCTTTCATGATTTCTGTAGAAAAGCCAGCCAGCAGTCTTCTTACGATGCCTCCGCAGGCAATGTTTGTTTCCCTCCGATTGCTCTGCTTGTTTTTCTTTGTCCGGGTGGTTGGCTTTGGCCGTGCCCACTGGATATGGATATTCTGGCACCAGGAATCGAACCTGTGACACAGCAGTGATGCCGTATCTTTAACCTGCTGGGCCAGCAGGAAACTCCCCCTCTAGCTGCTTTGAAGAGTCCCTCTCTGCCTTTGCTGCTTGTTCTCTGGTGCATTCAAATGGTTCTTTACAAATGTGCAGTTGGGAGTTCCTGTTGTGGCTCACCGGGTTAAGAACCCAACTAGTATCCACGGGGATTCGGATTCGATCCCTGGCCTCGCTCAGTGGGTTAAGGATCTGGCGTCGCTGCAAGCTGCAGCGTAGGTCGTAGATGCAGCTCGGATCTGGCGTGGCTGTGGCTGTGGTGCAGGCCGGCAGGTGCAGCTCTGATTCAACCCCTAGCCTGGGAGCTTCCTTATGCCGCCGGTGTGGCCCTAAAAAGACCCAAAAAATGTACATTTTGTTCAAGTTCTATGGCTACAGAAGACAATACCAAGTGCTGTCAGGGAGGCTGTATCACCTAGCGAGTCCACTCCTGGAGAAATTAATACAGCCCCAGGGAACAGGTACACTCTTATCAGTCGTGGCCAGAGTCAGAAGTCACCAGAAGTCATTCCTGACTCCTGCCATTCTCTCACTCACACCCTTATCTTCTTCCAAATTATAGATTTCTGCCCTGCCTTGGCCCAGGACGCCATCAGCCCTGTCACGGATGGCTGCAGCGGCCTGCATCCTGCGGTGAGGACACTGGCCCTGCCCAGCCCTCTGGCCTGCTCGCCTGCCGCTCGGGTCTCTCAGATGTTACATTGTGCCGTCCGTGTGTCCTCGGCTGGGCCAGATCTGCCAGGAAGAAGTAAAAGCCAGCCTCTGTCCCGTCAGCTGTGCTCTCTATTGAATGTGCGAACATAAGTTCCTCCAGTAATGTTGGGTGGTTTTTTGGTTTGCTTGTGGTCTATAGGCCACCAGTTGCTGTGACAACCTTGAGTCAGCGCTTGGGAGGGTCGAAGTCGCCGCGCGCCGTAAGTGGAGGCTGCGTGCTAGGTCGAGCCAAAGGCAGGCTGGCCAGGGAAAGGGGACCCGTGGGACATCAGAAGAGAGGGTCGGCTGGTGCCATCACCCTTATTTTTTTATCATGTCACCAGATCGCAAACGAGACATCAGAAACCTTCCGTCGCTGGTGTTTTTCAACACCCGGGCTGGCTTTTCTGCTGAGTCACTGCCTAATGGCTCCCCGAGATAATCATGTCCCGGCGCTTAGCCTGTTTCTAAGGCAACCAGTAAGAAGGCTGGGAGCGAGGCCAGCCTGGGATCAGGAGTGCCATTCCTGACCACCGTGCGGTCATTTCTTTTTTTTTTTTGCCCTCGCCAGAACAGTTTTGAAGTCCATTTTTTTTAAAAAACAAGCCTTTCCTTTAAAACACAGAACAAAACAAAACCCCCCAAACCCTGCTCCTTATGAAGGCTCCCCAATGTGTAGCGCACACGGGGGACAAACCCGCTCTCACTGCCCTCCCAGAAATCTCCTCCCAAAGCAGAGAGCAGCGCCGAACCCGCGCTCCTGCACCGGCGCAGCGGGGCGGCTGGGGACGGTCAGCTGGGAAACAAGCCTAGCTTTCACTGGCCTCTTTGAATTTCTTTTCCTGTGAGCTCCCTAGTCCCTCTCCGCGGTCAGATTTCCACTGGCCCGTGGGTCTCGTTCTTTCCATGTTCAGGATCATAACTCTTGGGTTCTCCTTATGTGTTACATGTATTCTTTCCTCGTTTGCGATGCGTCTTTAACTTTGTTCCTGGTCCTTTCCATTCAAAAACGTGCTATTCACCTGTCAGAACGACCATTGTCAAAAAGACCAGAAATAGGAGGTCCCATCATGGCGCAGTGGTTAACGAATCCGACTAGGAACCATGAAGTTGCGGGTTCGATCCCTGGCCTTGCTAAGTGGGTTAAGGATCTGGCGTTGCTGTGAGCTGTGGTGTAGGTCGCAAACGCAGCTCGGATCCCGCATTGCTGTGGCTCCTGTTCGACCCCTAGCCTGGGAACCTCCATATGCCGCGTGTGGCCATAAAAGGACAAAAGCCAAAAAAAAAAAAAAATTGGTAAAGAAGATGTGATATATGCATGGAATGGAATATTACTCATGGCTTAAGGAGGAAATTAAAAAATTTTTATATACTGAATACAAAATATAACTTTTACATTTGAAATTCTAGATTAAATGAGTGATTTTTTTTGTTGAAAAACCGAAATCTCCAAAATTGTCTCAAAAAGGATTAGAAAAATTGGAGTTCCCTTGTGGCTCAGGGGCTTAAGGATCCGACACTGTCACTGCCTGGGCTTGGGTCACTGCTGTTGGAAGCTGGGGCTACATCTGCCTCTGCCTGGTGTGGCCTCTTTGGTTAATTAACTTGGGACCCTAATACAGCCTACGTGTGTGCGGCAACCAGAGCCACTAGAGGTGACCAAGGGGACCCCTTCCCCCGTTTTCCCAATGGCAGCTGTTAGCGGCTGATTCCCCAAAATGACCACCAGAAAACCCTGTTGATCCAGCAGAGCTGAGTTTACTGGGCTCACTGCAAAGGAAGCGCCTCCACCGAGACTGGAAGAAAGGCGTGGAGCCTTGGAGCCCAGCAGCGATTTCAAGGTGAGAGCCCGAAGGGTTGGGCTATAGTCTTGCCTTCGGGGTGCAAATGTGGCCTGGAGCCAGCGCGGTTTAACAGTCTAATGCAGGACTAGGAAAGGATGCTAGTGTCAGGCTTCCCAAGTGAGACCCCCTAGGCCCCCGTGGGCTCTCCGTCCCCCGTGAGACCAACGATCTGTTGGCCAAGGAAGGCCAAGATCATTGCAGCCGGTAGTAAGAGAGACTGCGAACTTGACAGAGCCTTAGAAGGTTCTTGGAAGGGTGAGGTCAAGGGCGAGGTGTTTTTCATGAGGTCTTCTGAGCCCGGTCTAAGGCAGGTCGTTCGGTGAGGGGATCCGACTGGGCTGGAGCAAACCTGGTTCGGGACTGGCAGACACGCCGGGCCAAGGCTTTGGCAGTCACCTCTGCTGGAGGCTAGTTCAATAAGCTAATGTTTGGATAAATGGATTTTGAGGAAGTGCCTGGAATAAACAGTCGAGTTGTTTGCAACTTGCCCGTCCTGGACAAGAATTTCCTGGCATAGTGAAGGCACCGGGAGATCAGAGCCTGGGTGATTATGTTCAGGAGCCCCAGGAGATCAAAACCAGGGAAAGGCGAGCCCAAGGCAGATGGACTCCTGGGCAGGGGAGCGATTTCAACCGGGTAGGAGGGTAAGGTTTGGAAATGAAAGCCACTGGACTTAGGAACCAGAATGAGACTAAACACAGGAGACCTGAAAAATGACGGACGGCCTCCCCAAAGCCAGACAAGCGCCCAGTGAAAACAGTGCCAGCCTCCCCTCAGACCAGCTAATGAGACCTGATACGAGAAAGACTCCGGCATCTTGCTTGATTTTTCTTTTTCTTTTTTTTTTTTTTTTTGTCTTTTTGCCTTTATGTAGAGCCGCACCTGCGGCATGTGGAGGTTCCCAGGCTAGGGGTCTAACAGGAGCTGTAGCCACCAGCCTTTGCCACAGCCACAGCAACACGGGATCCGAGCCGCATCCGCAACCTACACCACAGCCACAGCAACGCGGGATCCGAGCCGCATCCGCAACCTACACCACAGCCACAGCAACGCGGGATCCGAACCGCGTCTGCAACCTTCACCACAGCTCACGGCAACGCCGGATCCTTAACCCACTGAGCAAGGCCAGGGATCGAACCTGCCACCTCATGGTTCTTAGTCGGATTCGTTAACCACTGAGCCACGAAGGGAACTCCCTTCCTTGGTTTTTCTCATTGTTGGTTTGGTTTCAAGAAACGCACCTGAAACGGGAGAGGCCGCCACATTTTCTAACTTGCATTTTCATAGAAGCCCACCCTTTTTTAGGTATGCTGTTACCTTTGTCACCAGCCGACTGACGGCATTTGCTTATTTTTTTAGAATTCTTGGAGTTCCCTTCGTGGCTCAGTGGTTAATGAATCCGACTAAGAACCGTGAGGTTGCGGGTTTGATCCCTGGCCTTGCTCAGTGGGTTAAGGATCCGGCGTTGCCGTGAGCTGTGGTGTAGGTTGCAGATGCTGCTCGGATCCCGCGTTGCTGTGGCTGTGGCGAAGGCCGGCAGCTACAGCTCCTGTTAGACCCCTAGCCTGGGAACCTCCATAGGTCGCGGGTGCGGCTCTAGATTAAAAAAAAAAAAGGCAAAAAAATAGAATTCTTTTTCCGTTGAATCTCTTGGACTTTTACAAATCATGAGAACTTTGCTTTGTCCTTCCCAACATGGACTCTTCATATCTTCTTTTTTCCAATGTTAAATAAAAACGGCGATCATGGGGCTTCTGTCCGGTTCTTGGCCAATCAAAATACTTCCTGGAGTTGCCTGGCGGCCTAGTAGGTTAAGGATCCTGTGTTGTCACTGCTGTGGCTCGGGTTGCTCGTTACGGTGCAGGTTCAATCCGTGGCCTGACTGATTTTTCTTTTAGGGCATTTTTTATTGTGGCAACATTCATATAAGATTTACCATCTGACCACTTCTAACTGTACTGTCCTCATTACAAATGAAGATCCCCCTCGTCTCCGTGGCCGCAGCACCCACCAGCCCACTTGCCGTGGCTATGAATGTGAATTTATACACTAGTTGCCCACTTGTGTCTCGACTTATTTCATTCAGCATAACGTTTTCAAGGTTCATCCATGTTGACACACATATCAGATTTCCTTCGTTTTTTGGGGGTGGTTCTTCTGTCTTTTTAGGGCCGCACCCGCGGCATATGGAGGTTCCCAGGCTAGGGGTCTAACAGGAGCTGTAGCCGCCGGCCTTCGCCACAGCCACAGCAATGCAGGATCCGAGCCACGTCTGCAACCTACACCACAGCTCACAGCAACGCCAGATCCTTAACCCACTGAGCAAGGCCAGGGATCAAACCTGCAACCTCATAGTTCCTAGTTGGATTCGTTTCCGCTGAGCCACGACAGGAACTCCCTAGGTTTCCTTCCTTTTTGAGGCTGAATCACATTCCATGGTGTGTCTTCACCACATTCTCTTGCTCCATTCATCACTTTTTTTTGTGTGTGTGTGTATTTTTAGGGCCCGCCCCTGCTTTCAGTTCCCGTGGACAGATCCCCTCAAATGGAATTGCTTTGAATATCCTCTGGACATCTCCTGATGTCACATTTTCTTCCTTGGACATATTAATATTAGTGATTATAGTGACATGAGTCCTTACTGGATCATCTGTGCACTCTTGGAACTACACCCCGGTTAGGGCTTATTCATTTCTTATCGCTGCAGCTTCCTTTGCGGTGTGTGTGTCAGGGGCGATACCTTGGTTAGGTCTGGAAACCACATTCATTCAGTCAGGCCACAAGCACCTACTGTGTGCCAGGCAGCAGCCTGGGCTCTTGGAGTGGAGAGTCTGCCTGGGCGCTGCTCGTTTCTCCTGGGAGAAGCTCCTTTCGGTCTCGAACAACACACAGCAGCTTTGCTTGATTTTCTGTACTGTCATACGATGAACTCCCTTTGCCGGCCGGCCCACTGTCTTCTCTGCTCTTTCTTCTCACGTCAATTTTGGCGACAGCGACTGCCCCGCCCAAGCCAGCGGGCCTGGAGCAAAGCCAGGAGAGGCTCCTGCAGAGCGGGTTGTTCAAGGCCACGGCTCAGACCAGAATGCAGGGAAGCAGTGGGGCCGGCTGCGGCGTGAACTGGCACAGCCACTCTATTTATTTCTTTGGGCCGCACCTGTGGCATATGATAGTTCCCGGGCCGGACAGAGACAATGCGAGGTCCTTAACCCACTGTGCCTCAGAGGGAACTCTAGGGACAGCCACTTTACGTAACTATTTAGGTTTTTAGGGAACAAACACCCTAAAAAGCAAAAAATAAAAATAAAAATAGATTAAAAAATGCTGGCATTCCCGTCGCGGCTCAGTGGAAACTGGGAACCTCCATATGCTGCGGGTACCGCCCTAAAAAGCAAAAAAAAACAAAAACAAAAAACCTATCAACAGACCAACAAATAAACATATCAATAAATCAAGAACTCAGCAATACGAGTTCCCGTCATGGTTTAGTGGTTAATGAATCCAGTTAGGAACCATGAGGTTGCGTGTTCAATCCCTGGCCTTGCTCAGTGGGTTAAGGATCCGGCGTTGCCGTGAGCTGTGGTGAAGGTTGCAGACGCGGCTCGGATCCCCCGTTGCTGTGGCTGTGGCGAAGGCCGGCGGCTACAGCTCCGATTAGACCCCTAGCCTGGGAACCTCCATATGCCGCAGGTGTGGCCCTAGATAAGACAAAAAGACCAAAAAAAGAGGGGGAAAAAAGAAGTCAGCAATAGAAAGGAATTAATGTACATTTTACTTATGCACCGCTTTCATTATCAGCCACCAGCTTTATTATTTCATTATGTTTATTACTGCAGTTTCAGTATTTTTAAAGTCTCATTCTGATTTTGTAAGCTGCGCAAACATGAGGTGTGTGTGTGTGTGTGTGCGCGCGCACGCACGCATGCACTGACTTCTAACCTAATCACAGTCGTGTGGTCTGTCACCAAGATTCATACTTGCCCGCTTCCTGCTTTGTGAATGGGACGCTGAGGGTACGTTTTCTTAATCTTTGCAGAGCTGCTGTCTGCTTGACCTAAATACCTCTGAGGGAAGCCCGTAGAAAGTTCCCTCTGTGGCGCTGGCTTTCTCAATTTCTCCCTGGGGTTCTGTGGATTTTTGCTGTATATATTTTGAAAGAACGAGGGATTATTTGGCTGACATATGCCTAGAGGTTGTGGTTCGGATGCAGCGTGACAGCCTCTGTCATCTCTCAGAGCCTCTCAGAGGTGACAGCTCTCGTTCGTTGTGTCGGCCACCACAGGAGCCCCCCCAGTAGGGCTGGTTCAGCTTGTTGTTCGTGTCATAGGCTAAGCTGCTCCACCTGCTTGGGTTGTACGCTAGAAAGAACAGTCTGAAAAGAAAGCCCGTACGAATGGCAAAGCTAAAGAGTTTGAAATGGAAAACATTTCTCTCTCTTTTTTTTGTTTGTCTTTTTGCCTTTATCTAGAGCCGCACCCGCGGCATATGGAGGTTCCCAGGCTAGGGGTCTAACAGGAGCTGTAGCTGCCGGCCTTCGCCACAGCCACAGCAACGCGGGATCCGAGCCGCGTCTGCAACCTACACCACATCTCACGGCAACGCCGGATCCTTAACCCACTGAGCAAGGCCAGGGATCGAACCCGCAACCTCACAGTTCTTAGTCGGATTCGTTAACCACTGAGCCACTAAGGGAACTCCTGAAATGGAAAACATTTCTCGGTGGCTGTCTGGCCGCTAGGATGCTTCGAATCCCAAACCAGCAACCGGGGCCGGCAAGGATGTGAATAAATCGGAAGCCCCGTCCGTTGCTGTGGTAACCGCTCAATGTGGACTGAGCCCACGTTGCAGCCCGTCCGCTCCCAGATGCGGACCCAAGACAAAGGGAAGCATCTGTCTGCCCAGAAACTTATGCACAAGAGTCAAAGTTAGGGAGTTCCCGCCGTGGCTCAGTGGTCAATGAATCCGACAAAGAACGATGAGGTTGCAGGTTCGATCCCTGGCCTCGCTCAGTGGGTTAAGTATCCGGCGTTGCCGTGAGCTGTGGTGTAGGTCGCAGACGCAGCTTGGATCCCGCGTTGCTGTGGCTGTGGCGAAGGCCGGCAGCTGTAGCTCCGATTAGACCCCTAAACTGGGAACCTCCATATGCCATGGGTGCGGCTCTGGATAAGGCAAAAAGCAAAAAAAAAAAAAAAAAACAGTCAGAGTTAGAAACAGCCAAATGTCCAGCAGCTGATGACCGCAGAAGCGAAATGTGGTCCAGCTTACCCAGTGGACGGCTGCCTGGACAGGCGATGACGGGGGCAGACCTGGAAAATGGGACGCTGGGTGAAAACAACCGGACATGAAAGGGCGTGTGGTGTATGATTCCAATTACACGAAGGTCCCAGAAGTCACAAAGTCAAAGCGGCAGAAAATAGATGAGCGTGGGCACCAGGGCCTGGGCTTGGTGTGGGGAGGGACGGTTCTTTCGGGGCCGTGGTTGGCCAGCCCGCCGAATACACTAAAAACCGCTGAAATGTACACGCGAAAACCGTGACAGTACAGTGTGTGACTGATATCTTGATTTATTTTGGGCACACTGGGGCGCCGGGAAGTTCCCAGGCAGGGGATCAAACCCGAGCTGAATTTGATCCTTAACCCACTGGGCCACAGCAGGAACTTCCCATATCTCAATTTTAAAATGTATTTTCAAAAGAAAATTTGGCCCAAGCCTTGGAGGCAAGGGCTGGCCTTACCAACCCCACCTTGGCCACTTCTACCCCCGCGAGATCATTCAGCTTCTCTAATCCGACTTTCCTCAAGAGTCAGCGCTGGGTGACCGAGCCCCGCACCCAGAATGATTGTGTTTCCTCACCTCCGACACGGCCCAGCCTGCTTCTGTGCAGACACCTGCCCCGACCGCTCTTAGGGGTCTCCGGGTCCGGTCCGCACAACCACCCACGCCATGTGAGCGGGGAAACTGAGGGCCGACAAAGCGTGCCCCGGGCCTCCCAGCTAGCAAACTGCAGAGATGTTCGCAGCTTTTCCTTTTCTTTTCAGGGCCGCACCCACAGCATATGGAGGTTCCCGGGCTAGGGGTCCAAGCGGAAAGAGCCAGCCAGGGAGTGGCCATACTCAGTTTCACCTGCCAGGCTTCGTGACATGGCCCAGATGGTGGCAGCGCGAACACAGGCCCCAAGAGGAAGGAGAGAAAGAAGAGCCAGAAATAAAACCAGAAGTCAGATTCTGAAGAGAAACAGAGATCCACATGAAAGGCAGGAAATGGAAGAAGAGACTAGAAACGTGAAAATGGTTAGAAGGATCTGCTGGGCAAAGAGCTCTCCCAACCCGCAGGGCCACAGCCAGTGGCCACCAGCCACCAGGTCACTTAGCAGAGAGGCAGCAGGGCTGCCAACACAGGGAAGTCAAGCCTCCACCAAGAAGCGGAAGAGGCCCTTTCTAATCACGTGACTTTGTTTCTGAATGGCAGTTTTAACTAGTTTATAATCAGGAGTTCCCGTCATGGTGCGGCAGAAACAAATCCGACTAGGAGCCACGAGGCCACGGATTCGATCCCTGGCCTCGCCCAGTGGGTTAAGGATCCGGCGTTGCCGTGAGCTGTGGTGTAGGTCACAGACGCGGCTCGGATCCCACGTGGCTGTGGCTGTGATGTAGGCCGGCAGCTACAGCTCCGATTCGACCCCTAGCCTGGGAACCTCTAGGCCGCAGGTGCAGCCCTAAAAATAAAAAAAAAACATTTTCTAATCAGCATTATTTTAAATAACTTTTAATGAAAATTTCATAATGAAAACTACTACCTGAAGCAGCTAGAGATTTTTTTTAAATTGTTGTTGGAGTGTAGCGAACTTGCAATGTTGTGTTTGTTTCCGGTGTACAGCAGAGCGAACCCGTCACACACACACATACATCCGTTCCTTTTCAGCTTCTTTTCCCATGTAGGTTATGATGCTGTTGCGTGGAGTTCCCCATGGTCTACAGCAGCTCCTTGTTGGTTATCTGTTCTGTATGTACTAGCGTGTATCTGCAGGCCCTGTTAAGATTCGACAAAGCTAGTGATGTGCAGACAAGTATAATGGAAGCATCTGCAAAACTGCTTTTTGTTTGTTTGTTTTAGGGCCGCATCCATGGCATATGGAGGTTCCCAGGCTGGGGCTCTAATCGGAGCTGTAGCCGCTGGCCTACGCCCCAGCCACAGCAACGCTGGATCCCTAATGCACTGAGAGAGCCCAGGGATTGAACTCACGTCCTCACGGATGCTAGTCAGGTTCATTTCCACTAAGCCACGACGGGAACTCCCCAAAACTGTTTCAAGCAAGACCAGAAACTCAAAAGGTACAAAGAAAAAGACAGACACTGGGATCCACGATTGTAGACTTTCAACCACATTCCTTTAAGATACCTGCAAAGGCTAAAGACAAAGGAACTTAGGAAAACATCCATAGGAATTTTCTGCTGGTGCAGGGGGTTAAGGATTTGGCGTTGTCGCTGCAGCAGCTTGGGTCCCTGTTGTGGCAAGGGTTTGATCCCTGGCCTGGGCACTTTCATAAGCTGTGGGCGCAGCCCCTCCCAAAAGAAAATCATATGACAGATGAATACTTATTATGCGGAATATAAAACAACCTCCTGCAAACTGTTGGAAGAAACATTCCCCAAATAAGGATAGGATGGAAACAAGTCACTCAGGAATAACAAATCCTGACATCCGGGAGTTCCCGTCGTGGCGCAGTGGTTAACGAATCCAACTAGGAACCATGAGGTTGCGGGTTCGATCCCTGGCCTTGCTCAGTGGGTTAACGATCCGGCGTTGCCGTGAGCTGTGGTGTAGGTTGCAGACGTGGCTCGGATCCTGCATTGCTGTGGCTGTGGTGAAGGCCGGCGGCTACAGCTCCGATTAGACCCCTAGCCTGGGAACCTCCACATGCCGCAGGTGCGGCCCTAAAATGACAAAAGGCAAAAAAAAAAAAAATCCTGACTTCCAACAGACAAACGCAGAGGCTGACCCAGGGGGAGGTGCGGCCCGGGCCCACGGGCCCACGCCAGCAGCTGGGAGGACTTGGTGCGGGTGAGGGCGGGGCAAGACAGAGGCAGGTGGCTCGTCGTCTCCGGCGTGAGCCGGTGGCCGGTGTTTCCGAGGCCAAGGCGAGCACCTAGAGTTTCAGTTTCAGTGAGACGAGCGCTGAATGCAGATGTTTCTGACCCCCTTCCAGCCCTGGGACTCTGAACCGTTAGACCAGACGCGGGGAGAGGGGAGGGCCTATCTGGTAACCGTTGGCTTCTCTCCTGTTCTGGGGCAAGAGACAGATGAAAGGGCACAGCCGGGAGGGGGCACAGCTGCCAGCTCTTCCCCTGGTGCCCTCAAACCAGGCGCTGGGGTCGAGGCCATCTGAGGGCCCGGCCTCGGAAGCCGGGACTCCCCAGGCCAGGAGGGGAGGCAGGAGGCTGGCCACACCTGGAGAAACACTGATCGAAAACATGGAGAAGAGGGCGCTCCTGTTGTCGCTCAGCAGGTTAAGAACCCGACTAATATCCATGAGGTTGCGGGTTCAATCCTTGGCCTCGCTCAGCGGGTTGTGGATCCAGCGTTGCCGTGAGCTGTGGTGTAGGTCGCAGATGTGGCTCAGATCCTGCATTGCTGTGGCTGTGGTGTAGACCGGCAGCTACAGCTCTGATTGGATCCCTAGCCTGGGAGCTTCCATATGCTTCGGGTGTGGCCCTAAAAAGACAAAAAAAAAAACAAAAAACAAAAACAAAACCCTCCCAAAAAACAGGGAGAAGAGAGAGAAGGTTCTAGCCTGGATTTGGTTGGATTGGCTCAAGGTAGGGTTGTGTGATTTTATTTTTTGTCTTTTTAGAGCCGCACCCGTGGTACATGGAGGTTCCCAGGCTAGGAGTCGAATCAGAGCTACAGCTACCGGCCTACACCTCAGCCACAGCAATGGGGGATCCAAGCCATGTCTGCGACCCACACCACAGCTCACGGCAACGCCGGATCCTTAACCCACTGAGCGAGGCCGGGGATCAACCTGCATCCTCGTGGATACTAGTCAGATTTGTTTCCGCTGCGCCACGATGGGAACTCTAAGGACTGTCTGATTTTAGCAAATAAAGCTAGGAGACCCAGTTCAATCTGAATTTCAGAAAAAGAGTGAGGAATTTTTTGGTGTGAGCATGTCTCTAGCAACATGTGGGACACAGTGGTTCTAAAGCATTATTCGTCATCCTGCATTTCATCTGAGGCAGTGGGTTGGGCTTCTGGACGTTTCTGTCCCACCTGGGCAGCGGGGCAGGACCGGGTGACGAGCGCAGCCCACACGGGCCCCCGGGCCTCTCCCACCCCGCGCAGCGCGCCCTCTGGCCTCTCCCAGGCCCTGCAGAGCCGAGACAACTGTGGTGGAACAAAGCTACTTCCCCCGCGAACGCCTTCACCTGGGGCGCTCGCCCTTGCGGAGGGGAGAGGCCGGGTGAAGACCTGGTTGAGCCCCACCCTCACCCGCCCGAGACGTGCGCCGCTGGGATGGAAGCTCTGGCCAGACGTGTGGTTCCAAGCGCAGCCGGGCAGTCAGAGCGGCCGTGCGCGGGCCACCCCGGAGGCTCTGGGAGAGGAGCACATGCCATTCGGCAGCGACAGGGTGTCCTCTCCCTCTGCCCTCCCCTCAGGTGACAGGACAATGAAACGGGTGCCTCAGTGGGTGGGAGGAAGAGGGGGGCACAGCGGTCTGCATCGCCCAGGGGCTTGAGGTCGTCTGCGTGACAAGCATGCTCAGAGGTTGAAGATGCCAACTCCAGGGCCCTACCGTGAGATGTCATCAGGGGATCACGGTTCCTAAGGACCTGGTGACAGACACTTGACACCTAGGTAACCCTAGCCACCGAGGACACCTACGCCGTACCCACCAGGCAACATTCTGCTGAGAATTCAACTCTTGACACTGGTGCATGTTTCTTCATCTAGACACATCCTGTCTTTTTCCACAAAGGATCTGCGGTGACGTGGCTTCCATGTGACCTGCTGTCAGCTTGGCCGTCACAGATGCCACAGTGCTGGTGCTCCAGCCTTCGGATTTCCCCATCAGCCTGCTCAGCACGAGTTTAATATGACTCATTCTCCCTGGACCCAGACACCTCTGGGGACACTCACTGGTGACCCCAGTGCCTGGCCTGGCAGGCTGGCCAGAAGCCACCCTGCCCCATTGTCACCAGCCGACCACCATTCTCCAACTGCAAGTGTGATGGATTTCTTGGGGTCATCTCCCCCCAACATTTTATTTTGAAAAATTTCTAACTGCAGTAAAGGTACAGGAATAGTCCAATGCCCCCCCACAGCCCTGCAGAGAATGTAACATTTCATAAAACTGACTATTCACAACACGCAAACTGGCAACTTCAAAGGGACAGCCCTCCACGTGACAGCTGTGTATATGCTATCACACGCGGGGCGTTTAACACTGGCGACAGAAGCCATCAGTGGTCCATGTGGACACTGTGCACACCTTCTCTCTCCACTTTAGTACATCTTTCCGTTGGGACGGCGTCTTTGGCAAGTGTTTAAATTTGTCAGGAACAAGAATGCAAAGTGGAACTGGAGCACGTCGCAGACTTTGGACCAGAAGTGGCCCGTGAGCCGCTGGAAGAGACGCCACTGCGCAAGCTGATGGTCACACAGTTTGAGGACCACAAAGCCCAGGCACGAGAGCACGCCCAGGGCCAAATACTTGGCCGAGGAAGTGCCGCCGCGGCACCCCTGGGTGCACAGGGCCTGGCCCACAACAGCGGCAATGTGCACACCCAGCGCGAGCTCGAAGCCACAGGGGTGCAGCAGGGCGAGGCCGTAACTGCACAGGGAGAGGCCCTCGACGGCCAGGAGCAACCCGGGCTTCCAGCCCCAGTCCAGGCAGAGGCACCAGGCCACCGGCCACGCGAAAATGGGCAAGGTGAGCCACTGGTCCAGCACGGCGGCGGGCCGTGTCTGCGTCCCGATCCGCAGCCACTGAACCGGGCCGTAGACCAGGGCCATGCCAGCGAAGACATCCTTCAGGTAGCGAGCCCGCTGCAGCTCTGCGGGGCCCCCAGGGGCGCAGGCCTCGCTCTGGAGCCAGTACATGCCCAGGAGCACGTAGGCCAAGTTAATGAGCGAGTTGAAGGGCATGGCTAGGAAGGCAGGGAGGCTGGCGAGCGGGGCCTCGGCGTAGTGCTCGTAGCCCACTTGGACGCTGACACCCTCGAAAACACCGCTGCGCACGGTGGCCACACAGAGGCCGCTGGCCACGGCCACGTGCAGGAGGGCCCGCCCCGACTCGGCCTTCATCCCCGAGGTGTGACTCCGGACAGAGAGCTGACAAGAGAAGCCGCCTCCGCTGGTATTTCAGAATTCGGATAAACAGTTTTTGGCAAAACACTCCTCCTCGGCCTCCCAGCTGAGCCAGCAGGAAGAAGTCCCGTGGTTTCCGCCGCAGATGCGGTGACCTTGCCCTTGACCGGAGGGGGCGGGCCCGGGGAGGGCGGGGGTTCTGCCGATTGGCTGGCACGCATGGAGGGCCGGGCCGCCGTTTTCCTTTGTGGTTACAAAGAGAGTGCGGTTAGAAAGAAAACCTCCCCAAGAGCCTCCGTCTTCCCAGTTCTCAGCCTCAGGGTCCACCACCCTTTCTCATCAGAAAAAAAAAAACAGAAATAAAGCAGCGATGCCCAGGGCCCATTTGCCTTCACGTGTGTGGCCTCCAGAAGCCTCTAGACCCCCCTCACCTACAGGTTTCATGGCCCTCTCCGCTGACACCCGTGCTGTTCTTTTACCTGTGGACTATAAAAATCCGGCTCCGGCCCAGTGCCCTTAGAGCTTGTGCACTTAGGGCCTGACATCTTTCCCGGGTCTACTGTGAAAACCCTGCCACGGGCTCTTCCACCTCAGTGCTACTGTAATGGTGGAAGTTTCCAGGCGCGCCCCAAAGCCCTTTTGACAGAACAGCCAGTTCAATTAGAAACCACGAGCTGCGGTCTGAGTTCTGGAATCTAAAGCAAGGGACGGGGGGAGGGGAATGGCGGGGGGGACGGTTTTCTTCTAGCCCCTTGGCTGAGGCTGTGGCACAGGGAGCGGCCCCCAGGCCCGCCACCCCAGTTCACCCTCCCGCCCTCCCCCAAAGTGCAACACCTTCCAAAACCACCACCATAAAATCTTCCATTTCCTGCCGTCACAGAAGCAGATGATCTGAGAACAATGAGTGCTTGGAATGCATGAATATCCATGAGAGAGGTGGTCAGTGCTCTGAAAAATGACTCAAAGCCTGAGTGACCCAGGCCTAGAACCCTTCTGGGCCTCAGTTTGCACACCTGTAGGATGGGGCTGCTATCAGCACCTCCCTACAGAGTCCCAACACCTCAGCGTGGGGGCTCTGTCACCACCCGCCTACCACGGCCCCAGCTCTGGCCTGGCCACCGCCAAAGCGGTCCACACCGGCAGTCCCCAGCATCTCCCTCAGGTACAGCCGATGGCACTGTGCTTGGCCCCCTCGGGGGCTGGCCCTCCACTACGGGCAACCTCTGGGCTGGACACCTAAGGGCCACTCGCGTGTAGTCCTGCGAGTGAGTCCCCGGCCGCAGTCTGCCCTCCCCTCCTGCGTCTGGCCTGCTTACAACCCTCAACTCGGCTGTCCTGTCCTCTGTGGCACCGGCACGTCCCTGTTCAGCATCTGAGTCAGGCTGCAACACCAGCTGAAGCCCTGCCTAGTGTCTCTGGGTCCTTCCCTGAACCCACCGGGGGCCTGATTCGCTGGCCTGAAGAGCCAGACCTTCTGGGCCCGCGCAGCCAGTGCTAGCCTGATTGCCCTGCCTGCCAGCCGCCCTGGAGGAGAGCCAGGGATAGGAGCCAAACACTGTCAGCTTGATAGAGAAGGAGGTCCAGGAAGAGCGTGGAAAGTGACTCCCCTGCGGCAGGTGTGCAAGCTGAAAGGCAAACCGACTTTCCAAGTCCAGCACCCAGCTGCGCTGTGCCCCCGAGCGGCCATGCGCCTTGGGACCTGACACTCCAAGTTCTCCCCAGCCTCCTCTGGCACGTGATGGCCAGCGTGCTCAACAGCTTTATCCCTGCGGGTGCTGGTTCGGGGTCTTTGGGGCAAGTCCTGCAAAACAGCACAATCTCCTGGCTGACGAGTTAAGAAGAGTTCCCACTTCCTGGGTCAGCACACATTTAAGCAGGAGTCACTATCACCTGTTGCAGTACTGGCTTCTTTGGCCTGGAGCATTTATAACAAATGCTGACCGTGCCCCGAACTCCCCGGTCCGCCCTTGCTGCCCTTCTGCAGATCAGGGGCCACCAGCAGTGGGAGAGGTCCAACTGGACCACCGGGATGTCCAGGAAGCCTGGAGCTGACACCGTGACTCTTGAACTTTGAGGAGAGTCACTGAATGTGGCCAAGGCCCCTGGGAACCAGCAGCTCAGCTTTCTTATTTTACAGGGGAAGGACCTGGGGCCAGAGAGGTGATGTGAATGGCCAAGGTCATGGAAACACAGGTGAGGGCTCTTGTCTTTAGCTGCGTCACAGGATTCTTTGGCCTTTCTGAAACAAATGTTTCCAGATGCATAAACTGCAACGGAGAATTCCAACATAAATTGAATACGTTTAAAGACAGGTATTAAAGTATTTTTGGAAATGTGTGATAATATACGTTCCTTTTTTTTTTTTTTTTGGCCACGCCTGGGGCATGAGGAAGTTCTCAAACCAGGGACCGAACTGGAACAACAGCTACGACAACACCAACTCCTTAACCAGCTAGGCCACCAGGGAACTCCTGTGCTTCTTTACAAATAATAGGTTCAAAGACAGATTCTACGGGAGGCTGAATAAGTACAGTAATTTCAAAGCAGTTATTCAGCCTGCCAGTAAGTATTGTAATTAAGTTCAGGATATCTACAAGAAGAGCCATGTGATCTAAAATGATCTCTCATCATTTCTTTTGGTGACATGGTCACCAGGCTCTGGGCTTGGATTTTTACACTTGTAGGAAAGGCCAAATTTCGGCTAGAGGTTGGTGGACGTAATGATGAAACAAAGATGACAGAAACTGGGACGATCAACTGCTGTCACTCCAAGACCCCGGACAGCAGCGCGTTACAGCCTGCGGCTGGCAGTGACCATGAAGGTGCTGCGAGGAGACGGTCTCCTGCAAGATTTGGAACGTGGGGGTGACGCCAGTACCCACCTCTGAAGGCTGTCATGAGAACTTACAGTATTGGCGCGAAAAGGCCAGCTTTCCCCATCCGGGTATTTTGCCTCTCTGCTTTGCTGGGGGAAATTCAAATCTCGAAAAAGGGCGGACCCGAAAGGTGGCTGTGCGCTTGCGCGCGGGGCGGGACGCAGGGCTCTGGGAAGCAGGCGGGGCAGGGTGACGCGAGGTGACGCTGGGCGACGCGGAGCTCTCCCGCGCCCGCCCGCTCGGCTCCGGCGCCGCAGGCCGGGCTGCCCGCCCTACAGCCAGAGGGGCGGGGGCCTGCCCGGCGCGCGGCGAACCCGGCTACTCTCTTTGGGGCGCCGGCGGTTGCGGCGGCGCCCCCGCCCGGAGGCGGGGCGGCGGACCTGGGAGCCTGGGAGCGCCCCGCCCCCGGCGCCGCGCGCCCGGCCGCGTTGCCGCCCACTCTCGCCCCGCCTCCGGCTCCTCCCGCCCCGCTGCCGCCGCCGCCGCCGCCGCGGCGGGCTTCAGGCCGTCGCTCCGAGGCTGCTGGGTGTGTGGAGCGGAAAAACGTCCGCTCCCCCGACCCTAGGACTGACTCATGTGTCCCGCCAGCCACCTTCAGTAACCTATGTTCCTGTCCCCACTGCTAGTTAAAGGCGACGCCGCTGGAGTGTGTCCCTTCAGCGACCCGGGGGGCAGTTCCCATGGGGGGCGGGGCCAACCCCGTCTGAGGCTTTCTCATCCGGGCATTCCCCAGATGCCGCGGCCGCCATCTTTGTTTTGTGCTGAAAGTCGCTATTGACGCCCGAGGACGGCCGGGCGAAGGGAAGTGGCAAGATGGCGGCTCCCAGGGCGGAGGCGTGGAGGGGCTCTTGAGGGGGCCACAGGGTGGGCACGCCTGTGCCTGACCCTAGCGTGGCTCGATTCCAAGCCGAGCGCGCAGTAGCCCTGGTCCCTCACCGCGAGGTTCCTTTAAGAGGCCTCGGGCGGGTGGAGAAGCCCGCGAGGGCGGGGGACAGGTGGTGGTGGGGAAAACAGTGACGTTGCCCGACTCCGCCCCCTCGCCCGACCGCCGCCGCCGCCATGTTTAGTTGTTACTTCTTCACACAAGATGGCGGCTCCCAGGGAGGAGGCATGAGCGCCCTGCCGTTACCGCTCCTCCTGCCGTACAGTTGCCACTTCGGGGCCTAACTCTATCTCTTTGGAGCGGCTCCTATGGGAAGGAGTCATAAGGAGGGAAGCGAGGATCGGACGCTGCCTTGCGTTTGGTTTGCAGTGGAAGAACTGACCCAGGAGGAAGAGAATAGGGGGGAAGGGGGAGCTTGTCTCAAGATGGCGGCTCCCAGGGCGGCAGGCTCAGCCTGAGCAGCAGAGGCGGACTAAGGGGAGAGCTTCGAGACCTCACGAGCCGTACGGCGTGAGCTTCCGAGCAGCCCTCGAGAATTCAGCCTCGTTCCACTGGCCTCTGGCGCGACTCTATTCCTTAAGAGTGTCGAGGCTGTTTCGGGAGCGGCCGCTGCACTAAGCGCTGGGCGGGGAAGCGGGACGGTCTCAAGATGGCGGCTCCCACAATTGTGGTCTGAGCGCCGGCGGGGCTAGGACGACCGCGGCGCTTGTGGCTGTTTTCCACCCGCCCCGGAAGCCGGCCAGTGCAGGGGACTTGGGGGGTGTGGGAACCGGGCCGGGGCTCCGCCATTTCCGGCGGGGGAGGGCTACGACTGAGGAAGGGAGGAGAGAGAGGCGGCTCAAGATGGCGGCTCCCAGGGCCTCCCGCTCGAGCTTGTAAGTGGGAGCTCCCAGGCAAGTAGTCAGGGCGGCGGGACTCGGCGGCCTCCAGCTCCTCGGGCCTAGGCGCTCGGCAGTTTCAGGAGGCTCTTGAGGAGACGGGGTGAGCAAGAAGAAGGGGAAGAGCAGAAGGGAAGGAGAATAGTTAAGATGGCGGCCTCCATGGAGCCGTCCACCGCTGTGTGAGGAACCGCTTCTCCGTGAGAACCGTCTTAGACTAAAGGGGGTGTGTGAGTGGAACTGGGGGGCTTCCTTCTCGCTTGGTGACTTTTTTCCACCGCGCCCTTTCCCGGAACTATGGCTTCGGCCGTGTCACCCGCCAACTCGCCAGCGGTGCTCCTGCAGCCTCGCTGGAAGCGAGTGGTGGGCTGGTCGGGTCCAGTACCCCGGCCCCGCCACGGCCACCGCGCCGTGGCCATCAAGGAGCTCATCGTGGTGTTTGGCGGCGGCAACGAGGGGATCGTGGACGAACTGCACGTGTACAACACGGGTGAGTGCAAAGCCCGCTGGGTCCTCTGATCTTTCCCTCTTTCCCTCCCTCTCCCTTCCCTCCCTCCCCCCTCCCTCTCCCCCTCCCTCTCCTCCCTCTCCCTCCCCTTCCTACCCTCCCTCCCTCCCTCCATCTCCTCCCTCCTCCCTCTCCCCCTCCTCCCATTCCCCTTCTCCATCCGCAATGATCTGTTTTTTCTCCCCCTCCGAGACCCTTTGCTGTGCCCGGCTTCTCCGCTTTCTCCTGTTTTTCCCCGCTCTTACACCCCTGCTTCTTCTGTGTTTGAGGGGTGCTTTTTATTATTGGAGAGGAACCCTCTAGCCCGGTTGGTGAGGGAGCGGGGGCGTCGCCAGCGGTGGTGACTTCAGACATACACCGTTACCCCCGCCAGGCGGGCGGATGCGTCCCTTTGGCGCAGAGTCCCACCCCCTTCCTCCCTCCTGCGCCTGCTCCGCTCTTCCTCGGCTCTAGTGCTCTTTCGGGAGAAATGACAACTTCTGGATTCCGGATTGGTTGCCTCTCTTGAGGAGAAAGGCAGAGTTGAGCAGCCTGATCTCCACCTGGAGGAGGCGCGGGTTGTGTGCCCTGCGGGGTGACCGGCTCCCTAGTCGTGCAGGAGCCTTGGGGACCCACAAATCAGACGGCATTGCTTCTAACTTTAAGCATTTTACTTCTGCAGTGTTGCTCCTCAAATCGCCTGTTGTCTTGATCTGGGGCCCTTTGATGTAAGAGATGAATTTCATTGATCCCACAACGGGCCAAGTCCCCCCTTCCCCGACTCACTCACTGCTTTCTGTGAGCTTGAATGTACCCCGTCCGTTTCTCCTGCCTCCCCCAACCCGGGCCTGGTTGGCTGGGAGGAGCAGAATTCGGTGACAGACTGAGGGCTGCGGTGCACCTCCGTCTCCGGGTGTTGCTGGTGCGCTGGCTCGGCCCCTTGCCTGGTGTCCCTGCTAGGTCTCTGGGGCTTAGCCACATCCTTCTGCGGCCCCTGCCCCGGTGGTGGCCACTGGGCCGGCTTTGTACCCCTAGCGCCGCCTGGGGCCCGAACTGCCTGTTGAGTAGCTGCTGCCCCACAGGACCTGGCCTTGCTCCGAGGGAGGCACTGGGCGTTCTCGCCGAGGACAGGACGGAGCACCCGTGCGTTCTGTCCCAGCCGAGCCGGCGGAGGTGCGGCCGGGTGGGACAGCGTGATTTTAGGAAGCTCTCCTCGACGGCGGGGAGTTGCATTCCCCACAGCCAAGGCGCCTGGCCGCCTTCCAGTTCTTTCTCCCTCGCTGTCATAGCTAGCAAACCCCTTTTGCGCCGGGGCCATCCTGTCCCAGGGTTCTGGTGGTCCCGGGTCCTGGTGCCTGGGCACCTCCTCCTCCTCCTCCTCCTCCTCCTGGCCTTGAGGTGGCCCCGGGGTGAGATGAGAGTTGGAGCGGGGCTCTTGGTTGGGTGCTCCCCTCCCCCACCACCCTCAAGGCACAAGGACAGTTTTCTCTGCATCTAGTAGGTTGTTGACCCTACAGAGTTGACTTTCGGAGGCCGGTGGGTTGCTGGTGACCCTTCCCATTCTGGGTCTGAGCACCTGTTGCCTCCAGTGAGGTCGAGCTGGCCGCGGGGCTCCGTGCCAGCTGACGCAGCTGCGGCGGCAGTGCTTGGCCCAGTAAGGTAAGGCCGAGAGGCAGAGCTGGCGCTGGGGGGGCCGCTGCCCTGAGCAGAACCTCCTCAACTCCTTGGACCAACTGCATTCTCATAAGGCCCGCAGTGGACTCCCTGGCAGGGAAATAACAATTTTAGAAAATAGGGCAGGGGCCTAATTACCGTCAGCTCCAAAGTCCACTGCTTCCTGGGGCCTCTGTGTATTCACTCGTTTATTAAAATGAGTTGACCACTTGGGCCTTAACTTTGTTCCCCATCCGCAAGGATGTGCGGAGTGGGGGACAGGCGGCCTTCTGAAGGGCCACGGCCCGACTCCTCCGGGCCGGCAGTGGGGAAAGTGCCCTGATAAGTCTCCTGGGGCCTCGCTGGGTGTCTGCTCCTCTCCTCCGGCCCCCGTGGCGCCTCTCCCC
>PVHT020000083.1:180089-236267 GCA_004024745.2 Catagonus wagneri
GGGGACGGGGGACGGGCCTGCACCTGAAGGGGGCGGGGGGTCCTCCCTCTGGTGGGGGGGGGCTTAGGGGAGCAGCTGCCTTTGACCTCGGGGAGTTTCGTTTCGGTGGCAGAGCGGGTGGCCCGAGGAGACAGGGGTCAGAGAGGGGAAGTGACGCGTCCAGGGTCACTGCCAGCCGGCAGCTGGGCCAGACCTGCGCGTCTCTGCCCTCCGCCCATTCGGTGGGGGTGCCACCTGGGAGATACCTCCCCACTCGGTCCCGGTCCCCGGTCCCCGGTCCTCGGTCCTCGCAGCTAATTGGCCCCTAAGTTGAGCTTATCTCAGAGCTGCTCCCCGCCGGCTGCCCCAGGCCCGCCTCGCTTCGCACAGTCACTTCCTGACCAGCCCCGCTGCTGCTGGTTTCTTGTGTCGGGAAATCCTGTTTGCCCTTCAAGGCCCTGCTCCGTGTCACCTCTTCTGAGAAGCGTCCCCTCCGATCACCCCCGCTTCGTGCTTCGAAGCCGCTCTGCCCTCTCGCCGGGCTCTGCCCTGGGGCTGCCTTCCCGCACCCTCCTCCTGTGCAGAATGGGGGACCCAGAGGCTGGGTTACATGCCACCCGCCCCCAGAGGAGCTGGCACGATGAGGGGCAACTGAGGGCAGCTGTCGTAGTTCAGAGATGGGTGACGGGAAGGAGGCGGGCTTCCTACCTCTGCCCGACACGCTGCTCCTGACGGGGGTGCAGGGGGCCCCGAGTAGAGTGTTCTAGAGCGAGATCAGTTCCTCTGGGGTCCTGTGGGAGGAGCTTTGGGATGTCACCGGCCGTGTGATGAGAAAGCAGCGTGTGGTGGCCACAAGGCTGCGTGGGTGAGCCAGGGTGGCCCGTGGCTCTTGTGCGGAGGGCCCTTGTGTGGAGACAAGGTTCTTGGCTCTGTGTATCCGTTGTGCTTGGTCGCCTCGAGTAAGTCACTTCTGCTCCTGGACTCCGTGCCATTAGCTGTTGAAGGAGGTTGACTGAGGAGCTCTCAGAGGTTTTTCTACCTTTTTATTTTTTTTAGTTTGTGGTTGCACTCATGGCACGTGGAAGTTCTCAGGCTAGGGACCAAATCTGAGCCTCAGCTGTGACTTATGCCACAGCTTGGCAACGCCGGACCCACCGTGCTGGGCCAGGGAGCGAACCCAACCCAAACCCCGCAGTCGGGCTCTTAACCCACTGTGCCACAGCAGGAACTCCTGGCAACGTGGATGAAACGCTTTCCAGGGATTGTGCCGGGCCCTCTCTCCCCATTTGTGCAGCTTGGAGAACTGCTTCTTTTCCTGTGTTGTGTCTGTACCACAGGGAAGACCGAGGCAGGGAGTGGGGGTCTGGGGGTGGCCTGTGTGGAGGAGGGGAGAGGAGAACCAGCGGCTGGGCATCCTGGAGGCCCAGGGCCTCTGCAGAGCCGCAGAGGGCACCAGCAGCCTGTTCCAAACCAAGCCAGCCCTAAAGCTGTGCTTCTGCGCGGGCACAGGCCTCTCTGCCAAGGTGTGCGCTGGGCCTTGAGGGTGACAGCACGCGGGTTGGGTTACCCACTGACCAAGTATGTGCCTGGCAGCGGGTCAGGCCAAGAAGCAGACCCCAAGAGGCGCTCCGTTCGTGCCCCAGTCCCTTCCCTGGCCACCTGCCAGTCAGTCCCAAATCTGCTTGCTCGCTTCTGACCAAAACTGATTCAGGGACCTGGAATCAGGTTTGTGACTGCCACTTTGATGCTTTGGAGGGAGTGTAGAGTGTCCTTTAGGGGAAAATGACATGTGATGAAGAGGGGGACATCGGCCCCGTGACTTTGCTGGGCAGCCTGGGGTGCGGATCGGCAGTGCCGGGCCGAGCGAGGGCAGGTCGGGAGCCTGGCTGCAGGCCCCGGCCCACCCCTGGCCAGAGGTCACGGGCTTTGCGGGGAAGCCTCTGGCCGGCAGAGGTCGTGAGCACGCTGCTGCCGAAGCCCGCGCTGTACTGCTGTCGCCTCTGACCCCGTTCTGGGGTGAAGGGGTGGCGTGGACCATCACTGGGGGCAGCAGCAGCAGAGCTTGGTCCCTGTCCCTGGCTCTCCTGCAGGGAGGGAGGGGAGCAGCAGCCTGTGCCGCTCTCCCAGCCGCCCACGGGGAGGTGCGGGCCTGGGCACCCGGAGGGAGGGCCACGGGGCCGCCAAGCCGGTGTTTGGGGTGTTAGCTGTTTCTTTCCAATGGCCCAGAGAGGAGCAGGGGAAGGAAGTCGGTGGCCACATCCCCAGACGCTGATGGATTACCTTGGTCAGCGACTTCCTGCTTATTAACCGGCCGTGACAAGAAGCGGAGCCATCACGGGCCGCTTGGAGGCGGTCTCGGGCACTGCGGCGGGTGGAAAGCGGCTAGGAGGGGGGCTGGCACTCAACGCTGAAAGGACAGAGTCCCACAGCCCTGGGAGAGGAGGTGGTGTCCCAACCTCTCTCTCGGGCCGCGTTCTGAAGGCCACGGCGCTGGCGGAAGAGGAGGGCGGGGGTTCCGGTGCTGCCAGCTTCCGAGGTGTCCCGATTTCTGCCTCCTCCTGTTCCCCAGCCACCAACCAGTGGTTCATCCCAGCCGTGCGCGGGGACATCCCTCCCGGCTGCGCGGCCTACGGCTTTGTGTGCGACGGGACCCGCCTGCTGGTGTTCGGCGGCATGGTGGAGTATGGGAAATACAGCAACGACCTCTACGAGCTCCAGGTAACGCCCGGGGCCTTCTCACTACCGACAGGCACCCCCTCACCGCCACCAGCTCCTCCCTGCGTGACATACGGCCCGCTTTTTCCCCTGTTTAATTACTGAGTCTTGATTTTTGCAGGCGAGCCGGTGGGAGTGGAAGAGACTGAAAGCAAAGACGCCCAAAAACGGGCCCCCTCCGTGTCCTCGGCTCGGGCACAGCTTCTCGCTCGTGGGCAATAAGTGTTACCTGTTTGGGGGTCTGGCCAACGATAGCGAGGACCCCAAGAACAACATTCCGAGGTGAGGCTTTGTCGGCTTTGTGGGGAATCCCACCCCCACCAAGGCGGAGGTGCTTGCCCGCACGCCCGCCAGTCCCTTTCCTTCATGCAGCAGGAGGGTGGCACTCGGTGCCTTCTAAGGAGCTTTCCAGTGCTGAGGAGGCCTCAGACCCAGTGGAGAGCTGGTGCCTGCAGCTTCACTGATGGCTCTTTGGTGGCGCCTTGGAGGCTCTTGTCACCCACCCAGCTTCGTGTGCAGTGCAGCCTGGCGTGTCCTGCCCACCCTTCCTCTTCGAGGACTCCTGCTCCTCCTGGCAGCAGCAGGGGGGCCCTGCCGTGACTGGCCTTCCCTCTCCAGGTACCTGAACGACTTATACATCCTGGAACTGCGGCCGGGCTCCGGAGTGGTGGCCTGGGACATTCCCATCACTTACGGTGTCCTGCCCCCACCCCGGGAGTCACACACAGCCGTTGTCTACACCGAGAAAGACAACAAGAAGTCCAAGCTGGTGATCTATGGAGGGATGAGTGGCTGCAGGCTGGGCGACCTCTGGACCCTGGATATTGGTAAGACATGGGTGCTGCTGCTGCAGGGGCCCCGGGGCCAGCTCGCCTGCCGGGCAGCCCGTGCGGGGTGTTGCGGTGGGCTCGTGGGTGGCACGCTGCCTCGCATCTTTCTTGTGACCCGATTGGGAGAGGCTCCTATTTGGGCTTCAGGAATTCCCCCTGTGGCTCAGTGGTTTAAGAACCCAGCTGGTATCCATGAGGATAAGGATTCGATCCGTGGCCTCGCTTAGTGGGTTAGGGATCCTGTGTTGCCACAAGATGCAACATAGGTCGCAGATGCTGCTCAGACCTGGCATTTCTGTGACCGTGGTGTAAGCTGGCAGCTATAGCTGCGATTCGACCCCTAGCCTGGGAACCTCCATGTGCCATGGGTGCGGCCCTAAAAAACTAAGTAAATAAGAGGAGGGAGGCTCAGTGTGCAGCCTCTGGGTTGGAGGGCGGGTGCCTGACCTTCACCGTTGGTCTTTGCAGAGACTCTGACGTGGAATAAGCCCAGTCTCAGTGGGGTGGCGCCTCTTCCTCGGAGCCTCCACTCGGCCACGACTATAGGAAACAAGTGAGTAGCCAGCCGTGGCTCCCCCCCCCCCAGGCTCACAGCCTGGCTCCAGCGGTCCTGAAGGCCGGAGGAGGCCTCTTTTCTGGCCGGGCTGGCATTTAGCAGCCTTGTCTTTCCATTTTGACCCTGGGGGACCAAGGGAAGACAGAGGCGGGGTAGAGGGGCACAGACTGTTCAAGAGCCTCCACGCCAGCCGCTGAGTGTCTTTGTCAATGCCAAGGTCCCAAAGCAAATGTAAACAGTGGGGACTGAGGTGAACCTAAGGCGAGCTGATTGGAGGTTCCACGCGGTAGAGGTGACGCAGTTCTTGTGAGGGCTGAGCCACCAAGTAGGAGCTTCGTGTGTCCTGGGGAGAGCTAGAGGACCAAGTGTTTTTAGAACTTTCTGGATGGAAGAGGTGGCCTCTAGCTTGGCACCTCCTCTACAATCCTCTCCTACTCTTCCCTCCCTCGTCCCAGAATGTACGTGTTTGGTGGCTGGGTGCCTCTCGTCATGGATGACGTCAAAGTGGCCACACACGAGAAGGAGTGGAAGTGTACCAACACACTGGCTTGTCTCAACCTGGGTATGGCCTCCTCGGGCTCGGAGCGGCCTGCAGAGGGCTGCAGGAGGCCGGCCCCCCTCGGCCCCGAGCTGTGTGGGGAGTGCAGGGCGTGAAGCTTCTTGAAGCAAGGCCCGTGCCTCTCTCTAGCATCCACGAGAAGTAGCCAGTGGTCAGAGCGCTCTGAGGGCCTCTCTCCTCCGCACTTTTTGAACGGGCGCTTCTTACCCGGCGTGGCCGCGCCCAGCCTCCCTCCCGTCTCCCACTGGTGGTTTCCCACCCACCCTGCGGGGACTTGCTGCGTAGACGAGCACTGCCTATAGTTGCCTTTAAAGCGAGCCGGCAGGACGGCAGCCTGCTCTACGCAGGGCTGCGCCTGGCCTTTTCCGTTTCCTCCGTCTTGGAGACCGTCCCCAGCCCCGCACGGCGAGTGGCCTCATTGTTTTGACTTGCTCTCGTGGTGTCAAAACTTGCACCGACGCTGCTCCGTGAGTATTCTCGCACCGTTCTCGCCACGTGCAAGTGTGCTGGAAGGGGGGCCCTAGACGTAGCGTTGCCGGCAGAGGGAAGTGACCAAATGCGGACGCCCCCGGTGGCGGCGGCGGTGGCCGCCAAGCCCCGTGGGCGATCCTCTCTGCCCCGGGGCCGGCCCCTCCCCCGGCTCGGGCAAGAGACTCAAACTGCCAGGCAAGGCACCTTATGGGTTAAGTTGGCATTTCTCTTGTCTTGAGCGAGGGTATGTATTTTTTCTCGGCTCCTCCTGTCACCTTTTCTGTAACTTGCGCTCCTCTTCGCCCGTCTCTTTCTAGAGGCTCTTGGTGCTGTTTGATGTGCAAGAAGTGGAATCTTTGGCCGTGTGGTTCAAATAGTTTTCCCAGCTTGTAGTTTGTGGTTTATAATTTTTATAGTCTTTTTGCCAGAGTTGTGTTTTTCGTTTTTGTTTTTGTCTTAATTTAGTAACCTTTGATGACTTCCTGCTTTTAATTCCCCGTCCCTGACAGCAAGCGGCCAAAAGCCACTGGGGGTGGTGGTTTCCTGGGACCCGTGCTGACCTCCACGTCCCGCCCTCCCCAGATACCATGGCCTGGGAGACCATCCTGATGGACACGCTGGAGGACAACATCCCCCGGGCCCGAGCCGGCCACTGCGCCGTAGCCATCAATACCCGCCTGTATATTTGGAGTGGGCGTGACGGCTACCGAAAGGCCTGGAACAACCAGGTCTGCTGCAAGGACCTCTGGTACCTGGAAACAGGTAAGGCCGACTGGAGGGGCCTGTGGCCTCCGCCTTGGCCACCCCTGCAACCTCTACCCGCCGTTCTCACCAGCTGTGCTCTCTTACAGAAAAGCCGCCGCCCCCGGCGCGGGTGCAGCTGGTGCGAGCCAACACCAACTCCCTGGAGGTGAGCTGGGGGGCAGTGGCGACAGCCGACAGTTACCTTCTGCAGCTCCAGAAATATGACATTCCTGCCACGGCTGCTACCGCCACCTCCCCCACACCCAATCCGGTCCCGTCTGTGCCTGCCAACCCTCCCAAGAGCCCTGCCCCCGCAGCAGCCGCACCTGCTGTGCAGCCGCTGACCCAAGTAGGCATCACGCTCCTGCCCCAGGCTGCCGCTGCGCCCCCGACCACCACCACCATCCAGGTCTTGCCGACCGTGCCCGGCAGCTCGATTTCCGTGCCCGCTGCAGCCAGGACTCAAGGTGAGCTGGGGGCCGGGCACCTGAGGGCAGGGACGGAGACCGCTTGCCTGCGTGAGAGCTGGTAGGCAAGCGGCGCGCCTGGCGGCTGTCAGCACAGGCTCAAGGCCGAGCGTGGGGCTCAGGGTGTTTGCTCCTGCCTGTGGGTGTCTGCGAGGGCAGGGGTCAAGCACAAGCGCGTCACAGGAGCTCTTCTGTTGCCAGGTGTCCCTGCTGTGCTCAAAGTAACTGGTCCTCAGGCTACAACGGGAAGCCCGTTGGTTACCATGCGACCTGCCAGCCAGGCTGGGAAAGCCCCTGTCACTGTGACCTCCCTTCCTGCGGGCGTGCGAATGGTTGTGCCTACGCAGAGTGCCCAGGGGACGGTGAGGAGCCAGGCTTCCTGGTGGTCGGTGGCCTGCTGATGGGATCCGAGTCCTGATCCGCTCTAGCGCTGCTCCTCCTGGGTTTTTCTCAACTGTGAAGCACTAGAGAGGCGACCCCTCGTCACTAACTTAGGAATTAATAAGTTAGAGTTCCCCGGTGGTGCACTGGGTCAACGGTTAGATGTTGTCACTGCAGTGGCTCAGGTCTCACTGCTGTTTGACAGTTTAGTCACTGGCCCAGGACCTTGTACGTGCCTTACGTGCAGCCAAAAAAACATAGAGAAATTAACACCTCAGTAGGACCTCCCTATCCTCTGACCTCGAGGGCATTTTTAAACGTGCTTTCTGGTCCTGAAGCCCGAGGGGAGCGTCCAGCCAGCTGAGCTTTGCCTCGGGCGCACAGGCCAGAGGTGGCTGTGACCCGAGGCGGGGTCACGGACCTGCTGGCGGTGGTAGGAGTCCGGGTTTGGGGCCGGGCAGTCGGGAAAGCAGGGGGGGCCGTGAGCCTGAGGAGCCGGGAGATGGGCGGCTCAGGCCCGGTCCCCACGCGTCGCAGGCTCACGCGCCTTGTGCCGCCACAGGTCATCGGCAGCAGCCCGCAGATGAGCGGCATGGCCGCCCTGGCAGCAGCGGCTGCTGCCACCCAGAAAATCCCTCCTTCTTCAGCACCCACGGTGCTGAGCGTCCCGGCCGGCACCACCATCGTCAAAACCGTGGCCGTGACGCCTGGCACCACCACGCTCCCGGCCACTGTGAAGGTGGCTTCCTCGCCAGTCATGGTTAGCGTCCCTCTGAGCTGGCAGCCTCGGGCCTGGGGGTTTTGGGCACTGTGGTCAGACAGCGGTCACTCCTGCTGGGCCGTAGGTCCGTAGGCGGTGCCCGCTGGGGGCTGTGGAATAGGCTGTCACCTTTGGGGGGGGGCAGCATCGGGCTAGAAGGCGGCCTATTAGTGTCCTCCGTTGCGTTGCCAAAGAAAAACTAAACCAACGTGAGCTCTTAGCTGGGGTGGGCCCCACACATGTGGGAGACAGGGCCCTCTGGACCTCTGGGCGCAGCCAGGCCAAGGCTTGCTCACTCTGCCCCGCCCGCCGCTCTCCTCTGCTCTGTCCAGGTGAGCAACCCAGCCACTCGCATGCTGAAGACCGCAGCCGCCCAGGTGGGCACATCCGTCTCCTCCGCGGCCAACACGTCCACCCGCCCCATCATCACAGTGCACAAGTCAGGGACCGTGACGGTGGCCCAGCAAGCCCAGGTGGTGACCACAGTGGTGGGTGGGGTCACCAAGACCATCACCCTGGTAAAGAGTCCCATCTCCGTCCCCGGAGGCAGTGCTCTGGTGAGTGGTGGGTGCCACCCTGCTGCATGGGATAGTTTCCAAGAGAGCCCAGCCCAGGCGGTGCTCTTGCTGGGTCTCTGGGTCACTCTTTGTGCTCCATCCTTTGCTTTGTAGATTTCCAATTTGGGCAAAGTGATGTCAGTGGTCCAAACCAAACCAGTTCAGACCTCTGCTGTCACAGGCCAGGCGTCCACAGGCCCGGTGACTCAGATCATCCAGGTGAGTTTGGGGACCCCAGACTGCGACACGTGCACGAGTGCGTGCCGGCCCGGGGGTAGAACTTGTGTCCCTGCCTCTACAAGATCCCACCAGCATGGGTGGCACAGCGCTCCCTGAGCTGCTCGGGCCACTGCTGGAGACCAGCCGGACCAGCCTTGCCGTGAAACTTTCCATCCTGGCGACGAGGCCGGTTCACCATGCCCCCACCCCAGCCCTCTGCGTGTTTTCCCCGTACAGACCAAAGGGCCCCTGCCGGCCGGGACCATTTTGAAGCTGGTGACCTCAGCAGACGGCAAGCCCACCACCATCATCACCACCACGCAGGCCGGCGGGGCGGGGACTAAGCCCACCATTCTTGGCATCAGCAGCGTGTCCCCCAGCACCACGAAGCCCGGCACGACCACCATCATCAAGACCATCCCCATGTCAGCCATTATCACGCAGGCGGGCGCCACGGGTAAGGGCCGCTGGCGTGGACGCAGGGGCAGGCTGCGCCAGCAGCTGGAAGCAGTGGCCAGGCCCGCGATGTGTGCTTGGTCGCGGTTCTGGCTTTCCCTCTCCTGCACCTTCTTGTCTCCCATTGAGGGCTTGTCCAGAGGCAGCAGGTCCCTGACGAGCTGCAGTTTAGCTTCAGTTAGTTATTAACTTGGCTTTAATCGAGGAGCAGCAGGGGTGACCAGTTGGAAGGGGGCCTGAGGAAAACGGACATGTTCCCCCTGCCCAGCCTGAAGCCAGGCTGTCCCTTGTCCTCTTCCATCTAGGTGTGACTAGCAGTCCTGGCATCAAGTCCCCCATCACCATCATCACCACCAAGGTTATGACTTCCGGAACCGGAGCCCCCGCCAAGATCATCACCGCCGTGCCCAAAATCGCCACTGGCCACGGGCAGCAAGGAGTGACCCAGGTGCGGCGTGCCCAGCCCCCTCTCCGCACCCCAGTGTCCGGTCCTGGGCCCCCCGTGGGCCACACGTGTCTTCCCCTGGGGCAGGGGGCAGGGGGCAGGTGGCGGCCTCTCTTGATGGGGCGCTCTCTGCTGTCCAGGTGGTGCTGAAGGGCGCGCCCGGCCAGCCGGGTACCATCCTCCGCACGGTGCCCATGGGGGGTGTCCGCCTGGTCACCCCTGTCACCGTCTCCGCTGTCAAGCCGGCCGTCACCACGTTGGTTGTGAAGGGCACCACAGGTGTGTAGGCCTCGGGGGAAGGGCGCAGGATCCTGTCCCCGTCGGGAGCACTCCCAGCCCCGCCCGGGGGAGGACAGTGGCAGGGAAGAGGGGGCCAACCGCAGGCCTCCACCCGCATCCCAGCCCTGCCTCCCTCCCCACCTTTAGGCGTCACGACCCTGGGCACGGTAACAGGCACCGTCTCCACCAGCCTCGCTGGAGCTGGGGGCCACGGCACCAGCGCCTCCCTGGCCACGCCCATCACCACCCTGGGCACCATCGCCACCCTGTCGAGCCAGGTGATCAACCCCACTGCCATCACGGTGTCGGCGGCACAGACCACGCTGACGGCGGCCGGTGGGCTCACCACGCCCACCATCACCATGCAGGTAGGCGTGCGGCGGTGGTGGCAGCGGCTGACCGGAGGGCCCAGCCTTAGGCTCCCAGGCTCTGCCTCTGGCTGTGCTTTCCAGGCTTCGCGCTGCCGCCGCCGCTGCTTCTGTGGACGGCTGGGTCCTTCCTTCCTTTTCTTTGGGAGGCGTTTAGCCTTGTCCTTCTCTTCTTGCATCCTAAGCTTAATTTCTGGAAGCGGGGGGGGGGGGGGGCGGCGTCTGTTGCTGGCCTTGGCACAGCACGGGGCCAGCAGGGTCCCCATCCCTTCCCAGGCCCTGTGGCCCTTGAGGCCACACAGCACCTCTTCCCTGGTCCCTGAGCGAGCCCGTGTCTGGGCGGGTGCGTGGGTCTGGGGTTTGACAGCACAGGTGACTCTGTGGGACAGCGGGAGGGGCACCACTAACTGTGCCTCGCTTCTCCCCCAGCCCGTCTCGCAGCCTACTCAGGTGACTCTGATCACCGCCCCCAGCGGGGTCGAGGCCCAGCCCGTACACGACCTCCCAGTGTCCATCCTGGCCTCGCCTACCACAGAGCAGCCCACGGCCACCGTCACCATCGCCGACTCGGGTCAGGGCGACGTGCAGCCCGGCACCGTGACACTGGTGTGCTCCAACCCGCCCTGCGAGACCCACGAGACGGGCACCACCAACACGGCCACCACCACCGTCGTGGCTAACCTCGGGGGGCACCCCCAGCCTACGCAAGTGCAGTTCGTCTGTGACAGGCAGGAGGCGGCGGCTTCTCTTGTGACCTCCACCGTGGGGCAGCAGAATGGCAGTGTGGTCCGAGTCTGCTCCAACCCGCCGTGCGAGACCCACGACACGGGCACCACCAACACGGCCACCACCGCCACCTCCAACATGGCCGGGCAGCACGGCTGCTCCAACCCGCCCTGCGAGACCCACGAGACAGGCACCACCAGCACGGCCACCACCGCCACGTCGGGCATCGGAGCCGGCCAGCGGCGAGATGCCCGGTATGCCTGTGCAGCTGGCCCTGTTCCCGCCGTGGTCCGGGTCAGTGTGGCCACCGGCGCCTCGGAGAGCGCCCAGGGCTCCGTGAAGCCCTCGTGCCAAACCCGCCAGACCAGCGCAACCAGCACCACCATGACTGTGATGGCCACTGGGGCCCCATGCCCAGCTGGCCCGCTCCTCCGACCCGGCCTGGCCCTGGAGGCCAGCGGTCATGGCACCACCCTGGTGCAGTTAGGCCCTGTGAGCACCCAAGTCAGAGCTGGCAGCCTGGGTGGCGAGGACAGCCCCCTGGCCGGCCTGGGCTCGCTGGTGTCTGTGGGGCGCCAGCTGGAGGCACATCGCAGCCGTGCGACCGGCACCCCCACCACAGCCTGTGCTAACCTGGGTGCCGGGGAGCCCAGCGAGGTGCAGGGGACCCCCGTGCTCGTGTACGAGAGCCCAGCCGGCACCGCTGTGACTGCGACAGCCCTGGAGGCGCTGCTCTGCTCCTCGGCCACTGTGACCCGGATCTGCTCCAACCCGCCTTGCGAGACCCACGAGACGGGCACCACCCACACGCCCACCACTGCCACGTCGGGCGGGGGCACGGGCCAGCCCGAGGCTGGGCAGCAGCCCCCCGCCGGCCGCCCCTGTGAGACACACCAGACCGCTTCCACCGGCACCACCATGTCGGTCAGTGTGGGCGCCCTGCTCCCCGACGCCATGCCCGCCCACAGGACCCCAGAGTCCGGCTTGGAGATGGCGGCAGCACCCGCGGTCACTCCCCAGGCCGCTGCTTCGTTGCTGGCTCCTTTCCCGACACAGAGGGTGTGCTCCAACCCCCCCTGCGAGACCCACGAGACGGGCACCACGCACACGGCCACCACCGTCACCTCCAACATGAGTTCCAACCAAGGTGGGTGGAGTCTGCACTGAGATTCCATGCGGCTCAGTTTACCAGTGCGGGCAACAGGCATTTTCCGGGTGATGGCCTCTGGTGGCAGAGCCAGATGGGAGCCCTCGTAGCCAGGGGCCTGTCACCCCACTCTCCACTTGCCCCCACAGATCCCCCGCCACCTGCCAGCGACCAGGGCGAGGTGGAGAGCACCCAGGGCGACAGCATGAACATCACCAGTTCCAGTCCCATTACGACGACGGTGTCCTCCACGCTGACACGGGCTGTGACCACTGTGACACAGTCCACTCCGGTCCCCGGCCCTTCGGTGCCGGTAAGAGCCCTGGGAGGGTCCCCTTTTGCCTCGCTGCTGCCTTCCGCAGCTCGAGCCCGCGCTGTTCTGGACCTGGACGCTAGGTGTCACTCTCGCGCCGAGCACGCGCTGCTCCCGGGGCCTTTTCCAGACCATAAAAGGGCAGCCTGGGTGCTTGGCGGGCAGGCGGCAAGAGGGCCCTGGTCCTCGGTGTCTCTGGGGCACTTTTACTTCCGCAGCTGTTCTCCGTGGCTTGTCGCTCCGCTGTCCTCTGTCAGAGTGGCACAGAGCGTCTGATGATGGGTTGCAGTTGGCCGGCCCTTCGAGGGTCTCTACTCATGCCACGCCCCTGCCCATCGGACGGGGTGGCGCAGGCCCATTGAGGACGCAAAGGCAGGCCCGCAGAGAAAGATCAGGTCTGCCTGGTTCTGGCCACCCTCTCCTTCCCTCTGACGGGGGCTTCTCTCCCTTTCTAGAAGATCTCATCAGTGACTGAAACTACCCCAGGGGCTCTGACCACCGAAGTCCCCGTCCCGGCCACGATAACAGTGACCATAGCCAACACAGAAACTTCTGACATGCCCTTCTCTGCTGTTGACATCCTGCAGCCCCCGGAGGAGCTCCAGGCCTCGCCAGGGCCTCGCCAGCAGCTTCCGCCACGGCAGCTCCTGCAGCCCACGCCCACGCCCCTGATGGGGGAGCCCGCCGAGGTCCTGTCAGCCTCCCAGACCCCTGAGCTCCAGGCCGCCGTGGATCTGAGCAGCACGGGGGACCCGTCTTCAGGCCAGGAGCCTGCCACCTCGGCCGTGGTGGCCACTGTGGTGGTCCAGCCTCCCCCACCCACGCAGTCTGAAGTAGACCAGTTGTCACTTCCCCAAGAGCTGATGGCCGAGGCCCAGGCGGGCACCACCACCCTCATGGTAACGGGGCTCACCCCTGAGGAGCTGGCGGTGACAGCAGCTGCTGAGGCGGCCGCCCAGGCCGCGGCCACAGAGGAAGCCCAGGCCCTGGCCATCCAGGCAGTGCTCCAGGCTGCACAGCAGGCCGTCATGGGTAGGTGCAGCGGGGAGCCGCCAGCGGAAGACCGGTCCCTCGGGAGGAGTGGGGACCCAGGGTTCTGGAGCCTTCCTGGTGACAGGCAGCCTGAGAAGAGGAAGCGTGTTTCCTGCCGGGGTAGCCCAGGTCTGGCGTGACAGGGAGGGTGGGCTGGGTTCGACACCAGGAGGAGGCAGCATCTGCAGGTTGGGGAAGGGCCGGGAAACAGGCTGGGGACAGGCACTGCGGCCCTCGCCTGACATCGCTCGTGAGTAGCCTCTTCTCCACCCTGGAGCAGGTACCGGGGAGCCCATGGACACGTCTGAGGCGGCGGCAGCTGTGACGCAGGCGGAGCTGAGCCACCTGTCGGCCGAGGGCCAGGAGGGCCAGGCCACCACCATCCCCATCGTGCTGACACAGCAGGAGCTGGCCGCCCTGGTGCAGCAGCAGCAGCTCCAGGAGGCGCAGGCCCAGCAGCAGCAGCACCACCTTCCCACCGAAGCCCTGGCCCCTGCTGACAGCCTGAATGACCCCACCATCGAGAGCAACTGCCTCAACGAGCTGGCCGGAGGTGTCCCCAGCACCGTGGCCCTGCTCCCGTCCACGGCCACTGAGAGTGAGTGGGATCCCGCGCGGCCACGGACCCGGTTCCCACAGCGTTGCTAGCCTGGGGCTGGTCCCGCTCATGCCGTCTCTCCTCCCAGGCCTGGCTCCATCCAACACGTTTGTGGCCCCTCAGCCAGTCGTGGTCGCCAGTCCCGCGAAGCTGCAGGCCGCCGCTACCTTGACCGAAGTGGCCAATGGCATCGAGTCCCTGGGCGTGGTGAGTCTGGCGCGGCCCTGCGGTGAGGCCGCTGCTGCATCAGGCCCGAGGGCTTGGGGCCTGATCTCTTCCCCTTTCCGCCTTCCAGAAGCCGGACCTCCCACCCCCGCCCAGCAAAGCCCCCGTGAAGAAGGAGAACCAGTGGTTTGACGTGGGCGTCATCAAGGGTACCAACGTGATGGTGACACACTATTTTCTGCCACCTGATGACGCTGTCCCATCAGATGTAAGTGTCCACGGGAGCTGACACTCCCGAGCGGGTCATGATTTCTAAAGCTGTCCCCACGCATGCGCTCTTCCTGCGTCCCTTCAGGCGGTAGCGGACCCCGTCTCAGCCCGCTTGTCGTGAAGGGGCTGCCTTAGCTGTGCCCCCGCCCCCTCCAGCGGGCCTGCCTCGTCCCCGGGTCGGAAAGCCGCCTGCAGGCTCCGGAGCCACATGCCGAGAAGCCCTCGCCACAGCGGCGGTCACATCAGTCTTGTCTCTGCCTTTCACCCGGCCTCTTCCCCTAGGATGACTCCGGCGCTGTCCCCGACTACAACCAGCTGAAGAAGCAGGAGCTGCAGCCGGGCACTGCCTACAAGTTCCGAGTCGCCGGGATAAACGCCTGTGGACGGGGGCCGTTCAGCGAGATCTCGGCCTTTAAGACGTGTCTGCCTGGCTTCCCCGGGGCCCCCTGTGCCATCAAAATCAGCAAAGTGAGTCTTGCTGCGGGACCCTGTCTGCCCTTGGCGAAGTCCGTACACGTGGGGCTCCTGGCCCACCCAGGTGGTGGTGACTGGGAGAGGCCCCGAGCTGTGGGGTGCGGCTTGTGGTCCTGGCTGGAAGCCTGTCTGTTCCTGGAATAAGTCACAAAGGCCAGGTCGGGCCGAGCTTGACCTCTGCCCCCACCCCCATGCGCTCGGTTCTAGAGTCCCGATGGTGCCCACCTCACCTGGGAGCCGCCCTCCGTGACCTCCGGCAAGATCATTGAGTACTCGGTGTACCTGGCCATCCAGAGCTCGCAGGCTGGCGGGGAGCCCAAGAGCTCCACCCCGGCGCAGCTGGCCTTCATGCGGGTGTACTGCGGCCCCAGCCCATCCTGCCTCGTGCAGTCCTCCAGCCTCTCCAACGCGCACATCGACTACACCACCAAGCCCGCCATCATCTTCCGCATCGCCGCCCGCAACGAGAAGGGCTACGGCCCGGCCACCCAAGTCAGGTGGTTGCAAGGTGGGTGCTGCTCCGAGAGCTCCTGCTCGGCGGGGCCACCAAGCTCCAAGCCACACTCTGGAACGTTCCTTTCCGGGGCACGTGGTGGGCTGGGGCGCTGGAGTGCAGGACTACCAGGACCTGGAGTGGGGACAGTGAGCGCTGCCTCCTTTTTTTTTTCCAGAAACCAGTAAAGACAGCTCTGGCACCAAGCCAGCCAGCAAGCGGCCCATGTCCTCTCCAGAAATGTAAGCGGACCTCCGGGGTGCCTTCCGGGGCTGGGGGGAGGGGACCCGGAGGACGGAGCCGTGGAAGGGGAGGGGGAGAACCTGCCAGGTCCCAGGTGCATCCGTCTGGAGCCGCCCCAATGCTTTGCTTTTGCTTCCCGTCTTCCCAGGAAATCCGCTCCAAAGAAATCGAAGGCAGACGGTCAGTGAGAGGCGGCCGCCCTGCCACCTGGATTCTCCTCCAGACCCCTCCTGCTTCAGGACCGCCGCCCGCCGGGGCCTGCCCGTCACCCACCCGGTGCCCGCGTCACCCTCACGAGCCCCGGCTGCCGTTCTCTCTCCCTTTCTCTCTCTCTCTCTGTTTTTAAAATGATCTCAAGAAAGCACACTTGGCCGTTGCCGTGGGGAGGACGCGAAAGGCAGGCAGAGATGCGAGGGAGGGACACACGGACAGACGGAGAGACTCGCACGAAGGACACGGACTGCGCCCCCGGAGCCCACAGGCCTATTGCTCTTCGTGACCCTTGGATCCGGGGAGCCGCCAAGGCCCGAGGTGGGGGGCCTAGAAGCCAGGGAGAGGCAGCCCCAGCACCCCCGCCCTGCCGCGGAGAGGCTTTCGGGGCAGCCGGGACTGGGTGCCCGCCGGTTCCCTATTTTATTTCGTCACCTTGGCGTCCCCACTGCCCGCGGTCCCTGGGAAGCCGCCGCGTCTTCTCAGAGGCCTTCGTGCTCCCACGTCTTTTCCTTCTCCCTCTTCTTTCCCATTTAAAAAAAGAGAGAGAGAGAAGAAAGAAAAAGGAAGGGGCGGAGAAGGAGCCCCGTGGTGGCCCGCGCAGTGGCCTGTGAAAGCTCCCGTCGGGGCGCCGACCCGCCGCGCACCAGCCTGGCCTCGGCCTCTCTGGGGTCAGGGCTCGTGGCCACATCACCAACTGCTGCATTTGTTGTATTTTTTTAAGTTGAAATTGATGAAGTTAACATTTTTATTGTAATTTTAGCCTTAGCGTGTGGGGTTTTGTCCCTTTTTTTTTTTTTTTTTTTGTTGTTGTTTGCTGTGTACAGAATGTGTTTCTTTTTTTTTTTTTTTTAACTTTTTTTCTCCTTGGCTAAGCCTTGGCAGGGATCTTTCTGGAGGAGAAGCCGGCGGCAGCCAGGACAGGAGAGGCATGGAGTCTCCCCCATGGCTCTGGTGTTTGCTGCCCAGCTGCTTTGCCCTCGTCGGCTCTGCCCTCTGCCCCTTTGCCTGTCCCCAGGCCTCTGGGACAAAGGAGGGTGATTGCTCCACACCTAGAGCCTTGAGCTTGAGAGGCTGCCAGAGCCCGAAGTTGGATTTCTGAGGGCAGGCCAGACGTGGGGGCCGGGGCCTGGTACCCAGGCCTGGGTTCATAGCTCCCTCCATGCCCCTCAGGCTCACTCCCTGTGACCGGCTTAGAGCATGTGACACCCACGACTGCCGCTTCCTGCAGCCACCCCCTCACAGCAAAGCTGGTGCGGGATAGAGGGGCCTCGGCCTCAGAGGCGGCCTGGGAGGGCAGGTGATGTGGTGCCACCAATTCTATGAATTTGAAGTGCGGTCCCCAAGCCGCGCCCATCCTGCCAGGGCCAGACTTGGGGGGGCTTGGGGCTCTGCTTGGAGTGGCTAGCGAGGCAGCTTTCTGCCCCAAGCCCAAGCTTTAGGCAAGGAGCCAGGCTTGCAAGCAGGTCGCATAGAAGAAAGAACTGAAAACGGGCAGCCGATATTTTCGAAGCCCGTTTCTCTGCCCTGGAGATGCAGCTGTGGCTGGAGGGACCCCAGCCTCTGCAAGCCCCCGCCCCCAGCCCACGCCCTCTGGGGCCTCTGGCTGGTTGTATTATAGTATATTTCGCTGTGGAAAATGTCACGTTTAGTCACCTTGGAGCCCGCTCGCCTGGTCCCATCGTTTTCCTGTCCCTTTTCCCAAGCGCCCTTTGATTTCTCTTGTTTCTGAAAACAGTACACCTGTTCATCTATTGTAGAGTAACCCCTGTGACTCAATATTACCATAGTGCGATGTCGTTTTGTGCTATTTTGAACAATTAAAAGACTTTTTTTGAAATAACCACCTGTTGTCTGTGTTTGGGGGGTGGCAGTGGCCCCGCAAGACTCCCCAAACCGCCCGAGGGCCTACTGCAAGCAGGATTCTGCCTCCAGTTGCCTCCCATGTTTCAAAGTTTTGCCACGGGCCGTGGCCTTGGTACCCAGCTGGACCAGGACTGGGCGGTGCAAGGGGGATCCCATGGCGGCCGCAGTGCGGGGCACAGACCCGGGGCTTCCGGGGCTGTTGCTGCTGATTCTGTGTCGAGACCAAGTCGCCTTCCCTCTGCCCGACCAGCGCACTGGCAGGTCAGCAGCCCCTGGCCTCTTTGGCCCACGGGCCAGGCCTGAGCTCCCTTCCTACCTCAGTGTCAGGCTACGGGAGGGTAAGCAGCAGGGTGTCTATGGAGCCAGTTGTGACACGCCCAGTGGCCCCGCCAGGGTTAGATGGGCAGAGAGCCTGGGGTGAGGCCAGAGCCCGGCACAGCCTGGGTGCCAGGTAGGCAGAGGGGAGCGGCACCATGCCGCCCGGGTCCCCATGCTCCTGACTGGGGCCCCAGGTCCCGCCTCGTTTCCCCCTACTGGCAAGTCACCGTGGCACCAGAAGCCGCACCCTCCGTCTCTGCCCTGTGGGCGGACGGAAGGCACAGTCTAGTACCACCTCGGCTCCGGTCACGTGGCACCCTGTCGGTCTGGACACCGGGAGCCAAGGCCTCTGTCTTCCCCAGCACAGTAACTCTGCCCTGTCTCAGAAGGGCAGAGACCCAGAGACAGATGTCCACGGGACCGCTTTCCGTGGGGGCTGCGGGGCTGTCCCACCCAACGCCCGCCGACCCTCCGCTCACGCCTCTGCTGTCCTTGACGCTGGACTCAAAATGCTGGAACTTTCAAATCCTCCACATCCCAAGGCTCGTCCTAGGTGAGGCATGAGGGAGACAGAGTCCCAGGACCACCGACCCCCAAGTCCAAGCTTGCCCAAGCCACACCCTCTGGGACCCAGAACGCCTCCCCTGCACGAAATTCTCCCGCTGGCTGGGAAAGTGGAGGGCAGGTCACAGGAGCCATGAGAACCAGACCCGGGGGCAGGAAGCCAGGCCTGGAGAACTTGGGCAGCTGAGGGCAGAGAGGTGCCAGCGTGCACACTGCCCTGCGCGGTGCAGTCAGGCTCCCAGGAGCCGATTCATCGAAGGACTTGCCCACCCTGTGGGTCACAGGCCGGAGGAGCCTCGGCGTTCAGGCATTGTCAGCTGTTCCCTCTCGCGCTGCGCCCCACGCACAGCCTGCTCAGGGCCCCTCTTGGGGGGTGGGGGTTGGTCATGATGCTGGAAAGATGCTACCGGAATCCGGGTTCTTGTTCACGTAGCCAAATAATGAACGTCTCGAACACACAGGCAGCAAGCAAGCAAAGTCTTTATTACAGAAAAGCAGACAGCTTCCCGGACAGCCAGGAGCGGGGAGAAGAGTCCCCCCCCCATGGTCCTGTAGGGGTTTTTATCCCTTAAAGATGCGGGGTACCAACGTGGGGTCCAGAAAGATGTGTTTTTCTCCCATCGGCCTTGCCTGGTGTCCTTGCCCAATAGGGGTCTTAGGGGTGGAAATGCCCCCCAAGTTTTATGGTTTCTTTGCCCTTCTCTTCCTTGGACTGAGAGTCGCCATTCTGCTCATTCCTTTTCTATCAGTTGAGGAGCAGGTGCACTCCCTCTAGCAAACAAGGCCCGTGGGGAGGGTGCTCCCTGGAGCCCTTAAGCCAGAAATGTTAATCAATGGCCATATCAAAGAATGCATGGAAGCCCAGCTCCCTCACTAACTACCTGAGTAGTTAATAATCCCGCCTCAGCTAGAAGGGGAAAGACGGCCCTGCAGGCCCCCGCGGGTCCCAGACGGTCCTGCCAGCTCACGCAAGCACTTCCCACCAGGAGGAGCCAGGTCGCCCTCAGAAGGGCCCCGAGGCGCTCTGCCGCCCAGGGTCGCTGCAGGGCCGGGGGAGGGGGGGGCGGGCCTGGGGGCCGGGGGCGGAGCCGCGCGCCAGACAAGCCCCGCCCCCGCCTCAGGTCCCGCCCCGGGGCCTGGCGGAACCCCGGGGAAGAGGGGATGGGTGGGGCTAGGCTGGGTCAGCTGAGTGACAGTCACGGGACAGCGATCAGCTCTGTCTGGCTTCCTGGAGGAGAGGGAGGTTGAGCTGGGGTCTCCGAGTGCGGCAAGCCAGTGGCAGGGGGCCGGGGGCGGGGAGGGTGTTGTCGCGAGGACAGACCTGCACAGGGGTTGGGGGGAACCCCGAAGGCGGGGTGCCGAGGCCTGGGGACCTAGGGGACACAGGCCAAGCAACCCTGGGGTTCCCTAGAGCCTGGAGTGACCTGGGGCACCAAGGGGCCCACGGGGGAGGCTGGGACCCGGGAAGATGGGGAGCCCTGTGGGGTAGCTGCGCCCTCAAGTCCCAGTTCTTTCCCCAGGACATGGAGAAGGAGCGAGAAACTCTGCAGGCCTGGAAGGAGCGCGTGGGGCACGAGCTGGACCGCGTGATGGCTTTCTGGCTGGAGCACTCCCACGACCCAGAGCACGGGTGCGCCTCGCCCTGCTGGAGCCCCCGCCTCACCCGTAGCTGACTCGGACCCGCTGGGCTTCTCCTGGCCACTTTGCTAATGCTGCGTGTCCCACAGGGGCTTCTTCACGTGCCTAGGCCGCGACGGGCGGGTGTATGATGACCTCAAGTACGTCTGGCTGCAGGGGAGGCAGGTACAAGGCATGCCCGGGCTCGCAGCTCTCCCGGGGGCGGAAGCCGGAGTCGGAGTGGGCTTGCTCTGCCCTGCCTCGGTCAGCACCCCCGACGGGGCTGGTCGGCGCAGCGCCCTTCCTCCCACTCCAGGGGCACCGAAGACTCCCTCTCATTCCAGTCCCAAGGGCTTAAGCCGTGCCCCCCCCACCCCCGCCCCCACTGCCCCGCAACAGGTGTGGATGTACTGTCGCCTGTACCGCAAGCTTGAGCGCTTCCACCGCCCTGAGCTTCTGGATGCGGCTAAAGCAGGTGCCCCTTCCCTGTCCCCATCATCGTGGACGCCCCTCCAAGTTACTCAGTAGTGCACCACGTGTGCCTAGTTCCTAGAGGGTTCTAGAAGCAACAGAAGGCCTTGAAGGCTGACAGGTGGACAGGGAGGGGTGGCGGGGGAGGGGGGGGACGGGGGCGGGTGGTCCTCACCCGAGTTCTAGCTGCCCCCTTCCCGACCACCAGGGGGCGAATTTTTGCTGCGTTCTGCCCGAGTGGCACCTCCTGCAAAGAAGTGTGCCTTTGTGCTGACGAGGGATGGCCGGCCGGTCAAGGTGCAGCGGACCATCTTCAGCGAATGTTTCTACACCATGGCCATGAATGAGCTGTGGAGGGTGACGGGCGAAGCGCGGTACCAGGTGCGTGGCAGGAAGGCCGCCCTGGGAGGCTCCGTGCCCACGCCTGCGCTCTGTGCGCGAGCCCCTGCCCGCGTGCTGTCTGCAGGCCGCATCTGTCATCAACGGCAGCCCATCCTCTGGGCCCCCACAGCCGGGGCTGCTGGGAACACACACCATTAATGCACTGTATTTTCACTGTGTGCCTACGGGTATTTGCGCCCCCGCTCCCAGACCCAGCCGGCACCCACACCCCCACAGGGACCCTGCGCACAGCCTCATAACAACCTGAGCACATACAATGGCTGTTTCTTTTCTTTTTCTTTTTTTTTGTCTTTTGGCCTTATCTAGAGCCGCACCCACGGCATATGGAGGTTCCCAGGCTAGGGGTCTAACAGGAGCTGTAGCCGCCGGCCTTCGCCACAGCCACAGCAACGCGGGATCCGAGCTGCGTCTGCAACCTACACCACAGCTCACGGCAACGCCGGATCCTTAACCCGCTGAGCAAGGCCAGGGATCGAACCCACAACCTCATGGTTCTTAGTCGGATTCGTTAACCACTGAGCCACGACAGGAACTCCAGGGAAGGGTTTTTAAAGGCCGGGTGAGGGAGGGTCGCAGGGTGCCGGCCCAGCTCAGGGACATTCTTCTGATTGGTTGGTGGCGAGGTAACTGGGTGCTGTTCTGGGAGTCAGTGTCGTCAGCTTTCTGGTTCCAGCTGGTCTGGGGTCTACGTGCCGCTGGTCAGCAGTCAACTTCTTCCACGTGGTGCGGGTTTTAGTCCTGCCAGGCGGCTCAGGGCCACGGCTCCAGCCTTTGAGGAGGAACTAAAATGTCCTTGACTTTTTCTCCTGGCGAAACTATTATTTTGTTTTGTTTGACTGTTTTCTCTGGTTAAATTTGCTCTTTGAAACTTGGGGAAAGTCTAGGGGGCTAAAGCTTATCTACAAATAAGGGGCGAGGGGCACAGGGGATGCCTGTCGCCCAGAAGGCCCCACAGGGTCCTGCTCAATTTCCAAGTGAGCTGCCCTGGCTGGGAGCGGCCGCTCGCTCCCTCCCCCTGGGCCGCCTCTGCCTTTCAGAGCTGACCTCTCTGCCTTGGCAAAGGTGTCCTGTGAGTGGGTGGGAGGACACAGCTCTCCCACCCCAGGGCTGAGCCCTGGGGCCCCGGAAGATCAGGACCTCAGCCTTGGCCTCCTCTCCCTCCACCCCCAGAGCGAAGCGGTGGAGATGATGGACCAGATCGTGCGCTGGGTGCGCGAGGACCCATCTGGGCTGGGCCGGCCCCAGCTCCCCGGGGCGGTGGCCTTGGAGTCCATGGCGGTGCCCATGATGCTGCTCAGCCTGGTGGAGCAGCTCAGCGAGGAGGACGAGGAGCTGGCAGGCCGCTACGCACGGCTGGGGGACTGGTGTGCCCAGAGGATCCTGCAGCACGTCCAGGTAGGGGCTGGGCTGGGGGCGGGCAGACACCGGGCCAGACGGGGCCTGGGCCCTGGGGGTAGCGCGGCCCCACCCCTACTCCCGGGGCGCCTCCCTTGCTCCAGCCGGACCCAAAGGCCCCCTTTAGGGATGGGGAGGCGTGGCCGAGGACCCTTGGAAAGCAGGGGAGGGCCCCGGGGAGCCGGGTGGGGCTGAGGGCCCCAGGGCCGGGGTCACAGCCCCAGACGCTGCAGGGAGCAGGGAACCCGGCCCAGAAACCAAGTTGGTCCCAGGCCTCTGTGGGCAGCCCCGTCCGCCCGAGCTCAGTCTCCGCTCAGCATCTTACCCTACACACCCAGGACCAAAGCAAGAGTTAGAACCCAGGCCACCCAAGCCTGCAGATCAGGAGGGAGGGGAGGGGGCGGGGTATCTTTCTGGTCGGATGCTGGGGTGGGGGAGGGGGTCCCTGAAGGCTGAGCTACCTTCTGCTCCTGCCTCGGCAGAGGGATGGACAGGCTGTGCTGGAGAATGTGTCAGAGAATGGCGAGGAACTTTCTGGCTGCTTGGGGAGACACCAGAACCCAGGTGATGGGGTGGGGAGCGCTCAGCCTCGGGTCTGGGCTTCAGGCCTGGGGAAAGCCTGCCTCCACCCTCTGCCAGGAGGACCAGGTGGAGAAGGGGGGACGTGGCCCCTGTGCTAGGGCGGCAGCTCCCACCGTGGGGAGGAGAGGAAGCGAGTCGGCGGCTCAGAGCAGGGGCTTGAGCCCCTGCCTGGGGAAGGACCCCCTGCCTGCCTCACCCCAAGCCATCCCCAGGCCACGCGCTGGAAGCTGGCTGGTTCCTGCTCCGTCACAGCACCCGGAGAGGTGACCCCAAACTTCGAGCCCACGTTATCGACAAGTTCCTATTGCTGCCTTTCCGCTCCGGATGGGACCCTGATCACGGAGGCCTCTTCTACTTCCAGGATGCTGATGGCCTCTGCCCCACCCAGGTGGGGACATGTCCAGGGCTCCACGGTACTAGCCTGTTGAAGGCTTTCTGCCCTGGGAGGTGGGTGCTGTCATCATGCATGTCATCGAGGGGGCTGCATCGGGGTCAGGAAGCTAGTCCCACCTGCCCCCGAGGGATGCGCATCCCATGATTAGGCTCCCAGTGCTGAGGCCGGATGGCATCTGAGCCAGGACCGGAATGGTGGGACCCTAGGCGCTCAGACGCCTGCCTCTGCTTGCTCTCAGCTGGAGTGGGCCATGAAGCTCTGGTGGCCGCACAGCGAAGCCATGATCGCCTTTCTCATGGGCTACAGCGAGAGCGGGGACCCTGCCTTGCTGCGCCTCTTCTACCAGGTGGCCGAGTACACATTTCACCAGGTGCGTGGAGGGGGCAGCAGGCAGCCCTTTCTTCCCAGGTGGCCCAGGGCCGGACTTGGGGGCTGTGGGAGGAAGCCAGGCAGGGGCAGGGAGGCTTACCCTGCACCCCTTCTTCTCCCATCACTGTCACTGGGCGTGGTGCCTCAGCAGGTCTGAGAGCTCCCCGAAGTCCAGGCCCTGGGACGGAAAAAGCTGGAAGGGGTGCTCTGCACAGAGGAGTCACCCTGTCTGACTTGGGCGTTCCTGGGTCCCAGGGCTTCGGGAGGGGAGGCCGTAAGGGCACTGGGCGAGGCTGGGGACCCGGGGCTGTGGCTGTGGTCCTGGCCAGTGGGTGGGGGTGTGGCCACAATTGTTAGAGTGTCATACGACTACAGATGATGTTCTAAGCCAGGAGGCAAGGTCAGCTTTTGAGTACAGAAGGACAGGCTGCGGGGTAGGAAGGAAGCCAGCCCCCGCCCCCCGCCAGAGGCCAAAGCGCATGCCAGCCTGATGGTGAAGGATTATAACAGGGGGTCTTATTCTGAGGTCTGTGGGCTTTGAAACCCAGGAGAAAACTACACTGGTTACTTACACTAACCTCTAATTGAAATCCAGCACTCGCTTCCATTACGAATGAAAGCAGTGAACCATGGCTGTATTAGCGTGTCCGACTCTGTCACCAGGAGAAATCCCAAATGTGTTCATATTACGCTGCAGTTAGAGAGGCATCTCCAATTATTGCATGCGCTTGCCACTACTTGCAAACCTGAGGGCCACGAGACCCGAGGTGATATATCTTAAATTTTTTTTTTTTCTTTTTGGGGCCACACCCGCGGCATATGGAGGTTCCCAGGCCAGGGGTAGAATCAGAGCTATAGCTGCCGGCCTACACCACAGCCACAGCAACACCAGATCCAAGCCACGTCTGCAATCTACACCACAGCTCACGGCAACGCCGGATCTTTAACCCACTGAGCGAGGCCAGGGATCGAACCCACAACCTAGTCAGATTTGTTTCCGCTGTGCCACGATGGGAACTCCCATAAAGTGAAATTTAAGGAATACATTTTCAAGAAAGAGGTAGAGATTGCACTAAACCACACAATCGTTTTAACCAACAGGTGAATCATTATTCACTTAATCATCATAACAATACAAAAAGCAAAAATTCAGACATCCTTTGTTATTCTCCCGTGTCAGATCAAGGAGTCAGAAAATAAGGACTGAGCAATGTCACTGGAAAGAGAATGAGTAGATACAGAACAAGTTTTACTCCCTACAACTTGTCTCTGTGAGGATGCCGGTTCGAGCCCTGGCCTCTGTCAGTGGGTTAATGTTCCAGCGCTGCTGCAAGCTGCAGTGTAGGTCGCAGATGCAGCTTGGATCCCACGTGGCTGTGACTGTGACTACCAGGTGCAGCTTCAACTTGAGCCCTAGTCCTGGAACTTCCATATGCCGCAGGTGTGGCCCTAAAAAGAAAAAAAGAAAGAGTACACCAACTCATAGGGTATGCCAACTCATACGTGTCCATTTACAAAGACATTTTGATAGTGGACTTCAATATCATTGGTGTCTTCCTTGGTCCTTCTGAGAAGGGGTTCCACTCAAGTCTCTATCTGGAGAGGAAAGAGAAGGACCTAGACCAGGGCTCTGAGATCTATACTGAAGCACTGGAAGGAACTGAGAAGACCCCACAGGTGCCCTATGGGATGTGGGCAGGAGAGAAGGAATTCCCAATGGGTCAACAGAGCTGTTGGGCAGGGGCGGGCTTCAGGTAGCTCCGAGGGAGGGGAGGTGTGCTTGAGAGCTGTGGCAGGCAAGGCCAGAGTCCGATGTCATTGCTAGACCCACCATCTCACCTCCCCCGGGGAAGACAGGCCTGAAGATCAGGCCTTTGAAGAGCAGGGACCAGGAGCTCCTAGGAAGTAACTTGTTATAAAGTTACATTCTCTTTGTTTCTTTTTCCTTCTTCCTCTTTTTTTTTTTTTTTTTTTTTGCATTTTAGGGCTGAGGAAGTTCCCAGGTGGGGGGTCAAATCAGAGCTACAGCTGCCGCCCTATACCACAGCCACAGCAATGTGGGATCCGAGCCACGTCTGCTCCTTAACCCACTGAACAAGGCCAGGGATAGAACCTGCGTCCTCACGGGTACTACTTGGGTTCCTAAACTGCTGAGCCACGAAAGGAACTCCTGTTTCTTTCTTTCAAATCAGCTCTTATTGAAGTACAATTTATATACTTTAAAATCTGGAGTTTCCTTCGTGGCTCAGTGGTTAATGAATCCGACTAAGAACCATGAGGTTGCGGGTTCGATCCCTGGCCTTGCTCAGTGGGTTAAGGATCCGGCATTGCTGTGAGCTGTGGTGTAGGTTGCAGACGCGGCTCGGATCCCGCGTTGCTGTGGCTGTGGCGAAGGCCGGCGGCTACAGCTCCTGTTAGACCCCTAGCCTGGGAACCTCCATATGCCGCGGGTGCGGCTCTACATAAAGGCAAAAAGACAAAAAAAATAAAAAAATAAAATGTATCCATCGTAAGCTTTTAGTTCACTGAGACCTGACAATGTGTATATCGTGTCACCACCAGCACAGTCAAGATAGGGAAGTTCTTATTCCAACTTGTAAGCTTTCATCTCACAGCCTGTGGCCTCTTTCCCGAGTAGTGCATCTAGCTGCAGGCTCCCACCCACCTGCAGGAAAAGGAAAAGCCCTCGCGTTCATTTTTGTGCAGGACTCAAGAACACTGACTCTGGAGCGGTTTGGTGGGGACAGTGGACGCCCCTTCCCCAGGGCCTGTGGCGTCAGGGCGGCTCCTGCAGGCACGAGCTGTCACTTCCTCCTTGTTATTGCAGTTTCGTGATCCCGAGCACGGGGAATGGTTTGGCTACCTGAACCGAGAGGGGAAGGTCGCCCTCACTATCAAGGGGGGTCCTTTTAAAGGTGAGTGGGAGATACGGCAGGCCTTCGGGGGCTCGGGCCCCTGGCCCTCCCAACCCGCCGTCCTGCCTCTGCGCAGGCTGCTTCCACGTGCCGCGGTGCCTTGCCATGTGCGAAGAGATGCTGAGCGCCCTGCTGAGCCGCCTCGCCTAGGCCTTCGGCGCCCGGTCCTCGCCCACTGACCCCGCCCGCCCAAGCGCAGAATAAAGCTGAACCTGCACCATGGCCCGTGTGCGAGAGTCTCTGGGGTACCGGGAAGGGAACGGCCGCCGCGCTGGCCAGAGGGCACCTGCTCGCCGGGACAGTGACCAGCCTCGCGCGCTGGGCCCGCCCACTCTGCCAACAGGCCCGGGTCCCGCCAGGCCATTGGCCCGACCAGACCCCGCCTCGTCACGCCCCGCGGAAAGGCCCCGCCCCGCCTTTGGCCCACCCTGCGCATTGGCCAAACGGACGAGAGGGCGGGCCCGGTGGCGCGCACTTCCGGCGGTGGCTGGGCCCGGTGCGCACCGCCCCTTCCGCCACCGCCCCCGCGATCCCGGACCCAGCTCCAGTCCCAGCCGTGCTCTGGCAGCTCCGGCGACACTCCGGAGCGCGGCGACAGCTGACTGCGCGTTCGCGACCCGCTGGGAGCCGCGAGCCCCGCCGCCGTTATGAACATCCGCAATGCGAGGGTGAGGGGCCGGGGCCGGAGGCTGTCCGCGCCGCGTGGGAGCGGGGCCGGGTGGCCGCGTGCGCATGCTCCCGAGGGGCCCGGCCGAGCCCCGAGCCAGTCGCCCTGCGCGCCAGCGGCCGACCAGCGCGGAAAAGTGAAGGCCACTGACCCTGTGGGACTGGACCTACCCGAACAGGAGGGGGCGCAGGGCCGGGGCTTGCGAACCCGGTCTTTCCGGGACGTCCGGGCGCAGCTGGATGGTGTCTGGGAGCTTCCTGGCGCTCACGTTCGTTCCTGGAACCGTTTTTACACAGTGGCTGTGAGCCAGGCCTGTGCAGAGACAGATAGTCACAGCGCCCGCCCAGCCCTGTCGGGGGGTGAGTCGGGGTGGGGGGTAGGGGACGGTGAGTAGACAGCCAGCAGGGTTGTAACAGGTCTGAGGCCTACTTAGTCACCGCAGCCCCTGGCCTGACCGCATTCCGCTGCCCTCCTCCCCCGCAGCCAGAGGACCTGATGAACATGCAGCACTGCAACCTCCTGTGCCTGCCCGAGAACTACCAGATGAAATATTACTTCTACCACGGCCTTTCCTGGCCCCAGGTGCGCAGCTCTTGAATTTAGGGATGGCAGAAACCAGACCAAGGAAATTCCAGCCTGGGTCGGCTTGGGAGGGGCGGGCAAGGTCGTCAAGACCCCAGGGGAGCGAAGGGGTGAATAGGCCCTGAGTGTTTGCCGCTGGGGTGCCAGGAGGTGCCTGAAGCGGGCCGAGGAACAGGGCCAAGGTAGGGTGCCTGTGCCTGTCCACCTCTTCTCGGTTAAGGACGGGGCCACAGTGTGGTGTGGGGAAACCGAGCCACTTGGCCCGGAGTTCAGGAACTGTCAGTCACTGAACTCCCCGCCCGCGCTCGGCCGCTGTCTGTCACACACACAGTAAGCAGCAGCCGGCGGGGCCAGGTGTCCGCCAAGGGTGCCTCCCCATCTGACAAGAGCTTGGTTTCTGCCTCCTCTTTCCTGTCACCCAGCTCTCTTACATCGCCGAGGATGAGAATGGGAAAATCGTGGGGTATGTCCTGGCCAAAATGTGAGTCACCAAGGATGGAGAGAGAAGCCTGGCTCCTGACCTGGGTGGGGGAGGGGACTCTGGGAGAGGGGCACCGAGGCAGGACGCCCAGCCCGGGTTGGGCTGGTTGGTTGGTTTGAATGGACTATTCTCTTAGTTCGGTTTTAGCTTAAAGAAAAACTGAGTGGCAGGTACAGCGCTCCCATATAGCCTCCCCTTATTCTCTAGTTTCCTCTCCTTAACATCTTGTGGTACAGTTGGTGAGGCAGCATTGCTATATTATCCAAGTCCACAGTTGATGAGTTCTGCCTCCTGTGGCCACACGTCCCGCAGCATCTGTGCCTGTGCCATAGTGTCACGCGCAGCAGTCTCACTGCCCTGAATGACCTCCGTGCTCCCCGCAGTCGTCCCTTCCTTTCCTCCAGCCCCGATGGCCGCTGATCTCTTTACTGTCTCCATAGTCTTGCCTTTTCCAGAATGTCATATGATTAGAACCAGTTCTAATCAGTGTGTGTAGCCTTTTCAAACCACCTTTCACTTCAGTCATGTGCACTGATGTTTCCTCCACCTGTTGCCACGGCTTGAGAGCCCCTTTCTTTCTTTTTTTGTTTTCGGCCTCGCCTGTGGCAGGTGGAAGTTCCCGGGCTAGGGATCCAAACCCTTGCCCCAGCAGCGACCCGAGCCGCTGCAGTGATGATGCCTGTTTCTAACACGCTGCGCCACAAGGGAACTCCAGAGAGCTCTTTTCTGGCTAGCCCTGAACAGTATTCCATCGACACTGCATGTGTTTTGGCTGCTGCCCGGGGTTCTGAGAGTCCTGGCTCCGTCCCCCGGGTTCTGTCCTAACCCCTCCTTCCTGCGCTAGGGAAGAGGACCCGGACGACGTGCCCCATGGACACATCACCTCACTGGTGCGTAGGGCCCACCCGGGCACTGGAGGGGAGAGGGATTAGTGGGAGCAGCCCTCAAGGCCCACCTTCCTCCCAGCAGGCTGTGAAGCGTTCCCACCGGCGCCTCGGCCTGGCTCAGAAGCTGATGGACCAGGCCTCCCGAGCCATGATTGAGAACTTCAACGCCAAATACGTCTCTCTGCATGTCAGGAAGAGGTGGAAGCCGGGGGAAGGGGGAGTGGGGGTGCCTTGGCTTTTGGAGAAGGTCGGGAAGTGGGATTCGCGGGCAGGGGGGGCTCTGAGGAGGGGCAGGACCTGGATGAGCCGTCCCTGCCCGGCCAAGTCTGTGCGGCTCAGCAGTGCCTTATTCCCCTGCAGTAACCGGGCCGCCCTGCACCTCTATTCCAACACCCTCAACTTTCAGTAAGTAGATCCGGATTTTCCTAACGGAGCGGGATGGGCCCAGGTCTGGTTTATCCAGGTGCCTTCCGAGCAGGGGGGGCAGGGCAGCTGGAGTTCGGCGACACTGGGAAGGGACCGTGGACTCCCCACGTTGCCCAGATGCCTCCTCCGCTCTCAGGGGCAAGGGCACCTGCCTGCTGCGGCCTGCTCGAGGCCTGATGCGATTCCAGGGGCCGTTAGGTGTCTCTTGCTGGGCCGGGAGAAGATTGCCTGATGCTGGTGGGAGCCTGGTGGAAGGCAGCGTGAAGAGTGCATGGGCTTTTCAGCCAGCGAAGGTTCAGCAGTAGAGACAAGGGCCCAGGAGAGGGGCAGAGGGAAAGCCACGACGGAAATGTCTCTGACAGGGTCCTCGGAGGGGCAGTGCTGCCCTGCCCGCTGGCATAGGATGCCAGAAGGCTCGGGAGAATCTGCCTCCTGATCGGGGCTGTCCTCCTCCTCTCCACCCCCCTGCCCCCAGGATCAGCGAAGTGGAGCCCAAATACTATGCAGATGGCGAAGACGCATATGCGATGAAGCGGGATCTCACCCAGATGGCCGACGAGGTGAGAGTCCGGTGGGGTCAGGGCCACCGTCCCGCAGACGAAGCAAAGCAAGGCCGGCAGGGCGGGGCCTGAGGCAGTGGGAGGCCGTTAAGGCTGGAGGCAAGGTGGACTAGGCGCCAGCGTTGCTGGGAGTCACGGCCCTCTTCACCTCAGCTTCCCTAGCTGTCGGGGGGAGCCGGACCTTGGCAGAGCTATAAAGACGGCCATCGACCCAAGATTCCATTCTCTGAGGAAGGAGCCTCTACCGCCACAGAGGCGTGATGCAAGAGGGAGGAGGCCCTAGATGTGCTGAGACGGGGGCTCCACAGCAGCCGTGGGAGGGAGTCTTGAGCGCCTCTGCTCTACGGGAGAAGAAACAGGCTCACAGAGAGGGCAGCGCCAGGACTCCGCCGGGTCTCCCGCCTCAGCCCTGTGTGTCCCACCCTGGCCGGGCTCCCCCCGCCTCCTGCCTCCTGCCCCCAGCAAGTGAAAAGGCCCAGGGGGCGGGAGAGGGCCTTCACAGTCTCGAGACTTAGGCCCTGTCTCCTTCCTCCCGCCTCTCCCTGGGCTCCTGGCGGCAGCTGCGGCGGCACCTGGAGCTGAAGGAGAAGGGCAGGCACGTGGTGCTGGGTTCCATCGAGAACAAGGTGGAGAGCAAGGGCAGCTCGCCTCCAAGCTCGGGAGAGGCCTGTCGTGAGGAAAAGGGCCTGGCTGCCGAGGACAGCGGTGGTGACAGCAAGGACCTCAGCGAGGTCAGCGAGACCACAGAGAGCACTGATGTCAAGGACAGCTCAGAGGCCTCTGATTCGGCCTCCTAGAGCCCGCACATGCTCTTCTCCCTGCCCTGGCCTGCCTATCCCACCCTCATCCCAAGAGGTTTCACAATAAACTTCACCCAGTGGCCTTGGGGAGATTGTGTGCGAGTGTGCACATCTTTGGGGTGTGTGTATGCCCCTCTCTGGCTCTTCTGTGTCCCTGTGGATGTGGACCTCACGTCCTTTTGGCACAGTGAGACCTGCTAGTGAACCCAAGTAGAAGGGAAGAGCGTTGTCGGGGTTTTTGAGGTGTCTGATGGGTCCCCGGGGGGAATGAGACCCTGGAGTTCCGGGGGCCTTCTGAGCCCTGCTCTGCTGCTGCCTTGCTCAGCTCCAGATGCAGATTCATCATGTCATTTCCGGCAGAATATAGGCCCTCTATTTTTCAAAGCTTCAACTCTAGCCCTGAAATTTGCTCCTGTGCCTTCCATGCCTCCATTCCTTCTGGCTGCAGCGCCATTGTCTGCTGTTCCTCATCCCTGGCCCAGCTATGCCTGAACCACCCACCTCCCAGCGGAGCTCAGTACTCCTTAGCTGTCACTGTACCGTATGCCGCCTCTGCTACCGCAGATGGCACACTGCTCCCCTGCTACGCTGACTAATTCGCAGCCGAGAACCGGAGCTCGCTCGGTTTTCTCTCTGGCTGGCGCCTGACACGTGACCAACAGGCAGCCAGGGGTGCTGAGACTAGTGGGCGAGGCCGGGAACAGGAAGATGCGCCTGCGCACGCTCGCTCGCTAGCTCGCTGGCGGGGCGGGGGAGGGAGGCTGTGTTCTGATTGGCTCAAATAGCGGACTTGAGCCTCGCTCCGCCCACCGCTCTGGCGTCAGTCCCTTTCAGTTCGCTAGGAGCGCCGGGCTTCATTCCCAGGCTCTGATTGGTTCGGCGGCGGGGCGGTGGGCGGGGCGGGGCGAGAGAGCATGCGCGCTACCACAGCCGCGCCCCAGCGCTGGTGGGAGGGAGCCGGCAGAGGCTCCCACGGTGCCCCGCGGCGCCCTTCTTTTTCGTTCGTCCGGCCCGCCCTCTTGCCCTCCGTGCCCTGAGATCCTGGCCGGCCTGTTGACGCTCGGCTGCCCCCAGGCGGTAGGGTTTCCTGGGCGGAGGTGGGAGCAGCGGCGGGGGCGGAGGGCAGAGCGAGGATGCCGCGGGCCCGAGTGAGCCTGAGGGCCCAGCATTTCCTCCGCCTCTGCAGGACCCACCTCTGGGAGGGGCCGCTTCAATGCCAAGGTGCCGAGGCTGGGAGGCCGAGAGAGTGGGAAAAGCAGGAAGCCCCGTTCCCTAGCTCTCATCTGACTGACGTGGATACCTGTTAACAGCCTCCCCTTTGCTCTCATCTCCTCTGGTCCGTCCTCCACGCAGCAGACCTGACCACGTTAGCCTTGCTGTCACCCCTCAGTCCCAAGTGTTCACTCCACTCGTCAACAGGTTTAGCAAGATCCTGCAGATTTGGCCCTACCCTTCTGTGCGATGATAAACAGGCTTTTGGATTTTTTGCAGGGGAGCAATAGAGCTGAGGACAGAGCAAGCAGTACAGCCTTAAGTGCCAGACATGCACCCTAAAAGCCAGGGCTACTCAAGGTTTTACAGCAGTAGCCAATGGGGCATCACGTGCACGTATTTCTGGAGTGTAAAGTAAAAGTTTGGGGGAGAGTATTTGAAAGTAGGAGCCGAGTCCAGTTCAGCAGCAGTTTCCAGTGGGCTTGAGCCACGTCCCTGGCTCTGCTGGATGGGGTGGGGGCGAACCAGCCAGCGCGCTCAGAGCGCAAAGGTGTGTCGGGGTTAACTGACGAGGGGCAAGCATTCTTGCTGGCCTCAGAGCAGCTTCCAGGCCTTTTAGCCCAGGCCCCGTAGACACATTGCATCTTCAGAGAAGGGCCTTGGTACTGGAGGTGGGAGGCAGGGAGCTGAGGAGGTAGGTTTTCACCCCCTGGGCAAGGGATTCGCCCACAGGTGAAATCCAAGAAGTACCTTCACAGACTCCCCTCCTCCCCAGAGCTGCAGGTCAGTCATGTGTGCCCACATTTGCAGAGAGCCAGACTTTGACATCCATGCATGCACACACTCCTGGATCCCTTGCACTAGTGCCCACGAGCCTGCCTTCCCCAGGTACAAGCCTGGAGCCTAACTGCCTTTGCCCCTCTCTCACCGTTGACGATACCCCGGAGGTTCCCCCCCACCCAACTGAAGACGGCTGGCTGTCAAATCCGGTTTGTCACCTGCACCCTGCCTTCTCAGTATACTGGAGAAAAACTGTGGTCCTGTGACTTCCAGTTGGTAGAGAGGCCCCGAGATTCCCCCCCCAGGCTCGGTAAGGCCTTGCCCTGGGCGGGGAGGAAGAGGGCGGCTCCTCCCCAGCCCCCCAGGCCTAGGACAGAGCAGGTGCAAAGCTGCCGGGGAAGGGAGGCAGAAGAATCTCTTCCGGCAGCAGGAAGTGGTAACCACCTATGGGGAAACAAGGCTTGTTCCTCCCTACGGGGCTGAGCAGAAGGGGAACCTTAGCCCAGCCCTGCTGTCTGCCCCCCACCCCCACTGCACAGGGGGCCTGGAGAGAACACGGGCAGGTTCTGTTTTCTGCTGCCGACCTCCCTTCCCATCTGGCTCTCCAGACTCCTTGTGCTTATCTCTTGGGGCTGTGACTTGGGAAGGACGGGCCCCATCTGATGTCCTGGGGGTCTGGGGGAAGCGGATGACCCAGGGGAGCCCACGGCCTAGGGCAGCTGTGGTGTCACGTCCACCAGCATTGAGGGCCAATGGCCATGGTGTGAAGGGTGCAGTCTGGCGGTGGTGATCAGACAGCCTTCTGGAGGTTGAGGGGAAGATGGCAGCCAGAGGGTGCTGACTTGCTGGGCACCTTGGGGCTCTCACACCAGCCCCAGCTTCTTGGGCACAAGGCCGCCCCGGTGCGCGGGCTGCAAGGCCCGACCGCAGTGGGAACTCCTTCCCCCACCCCCACGCTCACCCTCCTGGTGGGGCAGCCAGGCAGTGCCAGGCCCGGGCCGCCCCGCCCCGGGAGCCACGCTGGGGGAGGGACGGGATGGGGCGGGGCCCGCGCAGGGTGCTGGCTGCTGGGCCCCAGGTCCCAGCGCCTGGCCCGCTCACGGCCGCGTGGGAACAGCGGGGCTCGACGGCGTGGCCGCCAGGTGGCCATGGCCACGCACGGGAAGCTGCGCCGGGAGCGAGGGCCGCAGGCCGAGTATGAGGCGCAAGTCAAAGGTGAGAGGGTGCTGGACGCCCCCCCCCCACGGCCCGGTTCCCTGCAGAGACCCCGAAGGTCTTGGGGGAGCCAGAGGAAAAGTCCCTGCCGCTGGCCCAGGGCCCGCTGCCCTCCCCCTGCGACCTCCAGAAGGGGCTGGGGAGGGAAGCCGAGCCCCCTGCCCGCCTCTCCACGCCCCTGTGGCCTCAGCCGCCTGCCTGCAGTTTCCCCTTCTTTCCTGTACCCTTCCCTCCCACCCTGCGGTGGCTCTGCCCGCCTTGCTTCTCCCTGCACCGCACCTAAGGAGCCCAAGGAGGGAAGGGGGACAGCCCCCGCCACCGGTGCCCCAAGGTGCTGCCCAGAACGTGGCTTTCTAGCCACAGTGAAGTCAAACACCTTGGCTTTGCCGAGGGGAGCTGGGTAAGGGCGTCCTGGGAGCTTTGCCCTGAAACCACTCTGTCCCCTGTAGCCCTGTCCCCCTGCCCTCCCTTGGGCACTGAGGTGAGTGACAGCGTTGGAAGGCTGCTGTCTGGGGGTCAAGCCAGTGGCACGAATCTTGGCCCGAGAGACTTTGGGCCTCCTTGGGTTTTGATAAACACTCTGTGCACATCGCATGCAAATCAGCCTCTGCAGGGCTTATTTAGGGCGTGGTAACTCCTGCGACGGGAAGGAGGCAGCAGCCTAGCACCGGCAGTTTGAGGCCATAGAGTTTTCTGGTGTCTTCAGACGCACGACCCCATGTAGCGCCGTGAATCGCTCAGTTTTACCAAGGAAGGCAATCGAAGCTCAGAGAGGAGCAGTGCCTGCTCGCGGTCACACAGCACTATAGCTCGCAGGAGGCAGAATCAGATGACCCCGCGCTTCCTTCCAGTCCAGAAATGCAGGTTCCAATGTAGTTGTCCAATCAAGCCATTTACACCAAAATATGCTCCAGTCTTCCCCCCGTCCGCGCAGGGTGGCCTGCTGCCCAGAGCCAGCTTGAGGTGACTTTGTGCGGGGCGAGCCAGCTCTCCCAGCCTTGCCTGCACCATTTCTCAGATGGAGAGAGTGACCCCCAGCCCGCACCGCACCCCCCCCCAAATGTCATGCGGCTGAAGGACTTTGGAGACTCTGCAGTCAGCAAATATGGGTCAGTTCATTCACACTGAAAAATTGGTTTGGGCAAGGCTGCCTTTAAAGATACTCCTTGCCTGCTCTGAATGTCTAATGAGTTGAACTTCTGTTTGCTGCTCCCCTGCCCCCCACGCCCACCAAAAGAAATTTCCTACTATGCTAGAAAAACAGGATCAGTCTCTCTCTCCACCCCAGATTCTGAAAGGTCAGCATAGTCGTGGTTTGGGAGGCCATCTTTTCTGCTTGGCTTGTCAGCAGAAGTGAGACTGAATGCCTCGCTCACAGGAAGTTGTGCTGGTGGGGCCCAGGCTCGGCTCTGTGATTCGAGCATCTGTGGATTCCATCCTTCCTTTTGACAGATGGGCCCCTGAAAACAGTGCCGAGCAAAAGAGAGGCAGTCTTGCTCTGAGCCGGCTCATGGTTCTCATGGGGGAGACACGTTGTGAACAAGCTATCACACAATTCATTTCAATTATGATGAAAACCACTATCAAGGGAAATTGCGGATGTCGACAAAGGGCAGGAGAAGAGGGCCAGACCTAGCTGGTGCGGAGGCCGGGGAGGGGTTCCCTGAGGAGCGTGTCCGAGCTGAGAGCTGAGAGCTGGACTCGGGCGGGGCCTAGAGGCCAGGGAGCCTCGCATCTGCTTGACCCCAACTGGCAGGCAGGTCCCAGTCCCCGCCCGGGCTTGGTGGCATGCACTGAAGAAGAAGCCCAGCGCCATGTTGTACCAGCCGGCCACTGAGTGCTCTCGGTTGTTAGGTTCCCAGGGGAAGGTGACATCTCGGAATGAAATGAAATTGACTTTTACCCCCCAAATGTTACCGCGATTCAGTGAAGATTCTCCTGATCCAGGTGGCATGGAGCCTACCCCAGTGGGGTTCAGTGTCGGGAAGCCATCCCCACCCAGGCTCTGTGGAAAGAGCGCCCCCATTCAGTAATTGCCCTGAAAGCGTTGGGCCGGGCTCTGGGCCTCTCGCCGAGCTAGTCCCAGTGATGGATGCGGGTGGAGGGTTAAGCCTCAGCCACATCTAGGGTGCCTGGAGTTGGGGAGACCAGGAAGAGGACATTCTCTGAAGGGGAATCAGAGGAGCGGGAAAGCAGGGCCGGCAGAACCCATGCCGGCTGCCGCCTGCCCCGCAGCCCCAGGAAGTCACTGTTGGGACCGAAATCCACATGGTGCCAGTCCCAAGCTGTTCACGGCAGAGTCCCTTCCAACAGCCACCCCGGTCAAGCCCCTGACTGTCTTTTGCTGCCACCTAGGCCGGGCACTTTTCCTCTGTCACCTCCCCACGGCAGCCCAGGGGAGCCCTGAGCATGAAGCCAGACCACAGGGCTCGGCCGCTGTGGCTCCCTCTCCCTCGGCGTCCGTGGCGAGTCCAGCCCCACCACGGGCCCTGCGCCAGCCGCCGCCATCCGCCTCTCCGGCCAACCCCCGCCCACGTCCCCTCCAGCCTCCACTGTCCCCTCTTCCTGAACACTCTCCCCCCGGATGTCTCTGTGGCCCCTCTGTCACTTCCTTCAGCTCTCTGTTCCAGTGTCGCTGGCTCCTGACCAACCTCCTCTAAAAGAACCCCTCCCTGCCCCCACCTCCCGCTCTTCTGAGTGCCCCTTGCTGTTGTCCCCCGACTCCCACCCCAGATCTGACACTCTGCCGAGGGAGGAAAGCCATTAATGTCCCTCCCTGGGTACAGAGATTAGTAAGTGGGTGGCTAGCCGGTTGCCTAAGCCTGTCATTCAGGCAGTTCTTTGCCTTAGGTCTGTGTGGTGTGGGGAAAGCAGCGTTGCCAAATCAAGCTAGCGATAAGGTGGCCAAAGCCAGCAGCGTGGGGGCCCTGGGGCCTGGCTCCTTCTGCCAGGAGGTGGGGTTGGGGTGACCTGGGGGTGGGTAACTGGGAGCCAGTACTGGGGACGGAAAACAGACCAGGTGCCTTGGTCTTGTCACTGGCAGCCCTGGCCCTGGGACCGGGGACAGGTTTTCCAGCCACTGAGGCTGCGATTTCACTGCAGGTTTGGCCGAGTGCCACGGCGGCCTTGCCCTTACGCGGCCCTGCCTGTGTGTTTGCAGGGGAGGCCACCCTGCTTGGTGTCCTGGGCACCCAAGGGACAGGAAGTGGCGGGGGAAGCCCCAGTGGCAGGTGCCTGGTGGGCCGGGCACGCTGGGGCCGGGGCAGCTCTGTGCTCCCACCGCCCGACCTAGCTGCTGCCCTCTAGCCTCAGCCCAGAGGTCCCTTTCCTCAGGCCTGGCCCCACGCCCAGCTGGACGGCTGAGCCCGGAACTCCTCCCTGGGGCCAGCGCCCCTCGCCCTCACCCTCGCCCTCGGGGCAGGCAGGACGGCGGCTGTGTCTGCCTCACCCACGCAGCAGGCCCTGCCCCAGCCTGAGGCCCGCCCCCCCCCCCGCCCCCGCAGAGATGCGCTGGCAGCTGGGCGAGCAGCTGCGCTGCCTGGAGCTGCAGGGCGAGCTGCGGAGGGAGCTGCTGCAGGAGCTGGCCGAGTTCATGCGGCGCCGCGCCGAGGTGGAGCTGGAGTACTCCCGCGGCCTGGACAGGCTGGCCGAGCGCTTCTCGGGCCGCGGAGGCCGCCTGGGGGGTGGCGGCCGGGAGCAGCAAAGCTTCCGGTGGGTACCAGCCGGTGGGGTGGCCGTGGCGGGGGCCCCAGCCCGCTCCCAGACTGACTGGCCCTGTGCCCCCAGGAAGGAGCCGTCCCTCCTGTCGCCCTTGCACTGCTGGGCTGTGTTGCTGCAGCAGACGCGTCAGCAGAGCCGAGAGAGTGCCACCCTCAGCGAGGTGCTGGGTGGGCCCCTGGCCCAGCGCCTGAGTCACATCGCGGAGGATGTCGGGCGCATAGTTAAGAAGGCAAGGCCCCCACCCTGGGCACGGAGGTGTGGATGACTTCAGGGTCTAGTGATGGGAGCCCCTGGATGCTCAACCCAGAGGGCCCCCCAGAGGGGTGGGGGCAGAGGGGAGCTGGTCGGAGCCCTGACGCCGCGCTGGGGTGGTCCTGTGCTCACACGCCCTCCTCCCCAGAGTAAGGATCTGGAGCAACAGCTGCAGGAGGAGCTCCTGGAAGTGGTGTCAGAGCTTCAGACGGTGAGAACGCCTGCCGGGCTCTCTCCCGGGCAGCACAGCGCGTCCCCGTCCCGTCCCGTCCGTCCCCCCCCCCCCCCCCCCCCCCCCCCCCCCCCCCCCCCCCCCGCCGCCGCCGAGCCAGGCTCGCGGAGGAGCGTTGCGCGCCCAGAAGAGAGCTGATTTTTTTCAGGGACTGTGGGCACCTTCTCTCCCGCTCAGGGCACAGGGTGGTCGGGCTAAGTGCTCAGGTTTGAGTCCCAGATGGGCTGGGTGGAGCGGGGAGGGCTGGCTGCGGCCACGACCTTCAGCAGGGCTGCCTGGCCCCGGGCCTCGCTGCAGGCCAGGAAGACGTACCAGGTGTACCACACGGAGAGCGTGAACGCTGAGGCCAAGCTCCGGGAAGCCGAGCGGCAGGAGGAGAAGCGGTCCGGCCGGAGCACCGCCACTGCAGCCGCCGTCTCCGCCGCCACCACGGCCGCCAGCCCCGAGGCAGGGCCCCTCCGCAAGAGCTCTGTCAAGAAGGGAGGGCGGCTCGTGGAGAAGGTGGGCCTGGGTCTGTCGCCAAAGGCTCTGGCTCCTTGTCTGTGTCCTTTGTCGTGGTATGTGGAGTGGGAAGGCGGGGCTGGCTCTGGAGGGTCCCCCAGCGGCGGTGGCACACAGAGGGCCGAGAGAACAGCCACCAGGCCTGAGGGGTCTGACGGCCGTGGGGGTGGGGTCTGCACGGGAGGCAGAGTGGGGGCAGCCAGCTGCATGGTGACCCTGGAGCTTGTGTGGCCCTGGGCAGCGTCACGCCAAGTTCTTGGAGCACAAACTCAAGTGCACAAAGGCTCGCAACGAATACCTGCTCACCCTGGCCAGTGTCAACGCTGCCGTCCGCAACTACTACCTGCATGATGTCCTGGATCTCATGGACGTGAGTGCTGGCTGGCAGGCAGGGCCGGTGCCCGGTGGGCTGGCACCCGCAGCCCACGCAAGCCGCGTCCTCACTTCCTCCCCAGTGCTGCGACACAGGATTCCACCTGGCCCTGGGGCAGGCGCTCCGGAGCTATGCGGCTGCCGAGAGGTGCACGCAAGCCTCCCAGATGCAGGCCCTGGGCAGCCTGGAGGAGGCAGTGGAGGCCCTAGATCCTCCAGGGGACAAGGCCAAGGTGCTGGAGGTGCATGCAGTTGCCTTCTGTCCCCCGCTGCGTTTTGACTACCAGCCCCACGAGGGGGATGAGGTGAGCGTTGCTGCCTGCCCCTTCAGGCAGATGGTTTTGTGTTTGCTGGTCTTCACTGTGACTGTAGGTGAATCGAATGAATTTCGTTTTGCTAAGGAGTTGAAACTCTTGCATACAGCTCATTTCCCAGACCTTCATTCAGTGGCCTCAAGGCAAATGAAGCCCAGAGTTTTCCCCACTGACTTTTGAAGCAGGCAGGTCACTTCTGCACTTGAGCCAATGGACACGCGCTGCTCCGCCCCCCCTCCACCCCTCCCCCACCCCACAATGGCAAACATGGCCAAGATGCCAGCAGTTCCCAGGCCGGGGATCAAACCTGAGCCACAGCAAATGACAACACTAGATCCTTAATCCACTGAACCTCCAGGGGACTCCTAAGGATGCTTTTTTCTTGCATCTTAAAGTTTTCAGGTCATATTACTCCTTTGATAATTTTCTTCCCTTAGTTTTCTTTTCTCTTGCTTTCAAGAATTCTTTTTTTTTTTTTTGTCTTTTTTAGGGCTGCACCCGCTGCATCTGGAGGTTTCCAGGCTAGGGGTCAAATCACAGCTGCAGCCGCTGGCCTACACCACAGCCACAGCAACACCACATCGGAGCCGCATCTGAGACCTATACCACAGCTCATGGCAACGCCGGATCCTTAATTCATTGAGCAAGGCCAGGGATCAAACCTGCCTCCTCATGGATACTAGTTGGATTCATTTCTGCTGAGCCACAATGGGAACTCCAAGAATTCTTATAATTACATATTGGACCTTGTGGGTTAATTGTCTCATTTCCTTTTCTTTTTCCTATTTCTCATCGCTATACCTTTTCTTAAATGATTTTTATTTTTTCCATTATAGTTGGTTTACAGTGTTCTGTCAGTGTCTACTGTACAGCGAAGGGACCCAGTCACACATACGTACATACATACTTTTTCTCACATTCTCCTCCCTCATGATCAATCATAAGTGACTGGACATAGATCCCAGTGCTGGACAGCAGGATCTCAGTGCTTATCCATTCCAAGGGCAATAGTTGGCATCTATTAACCCCAGATTCCCGGTCCGTCCCACTCCCCCCTCCCTGGGCAACCACAAGTCTGTTCTCTAAGTCCATGAGCTTCTTTTCTGTAGAAAGGTTAATTTGTGCCGTATATTAGATCCCAGATATAAGTCATCACTATACCTTTTAATTCTGCTTTCTTCGAGAGTTTTTTGGACTGTTTTTTCCCAAGCCTTTGTTGAATTTTTCTTAAAAAGTTTACTTTCAGGAGTTCCCGCTGTGGTGCAGAGGGTAAGAATCTGACTGCAGCAGCTCGGGTCGCCATGGAGGTGCAGGCTCAATCCCTGGCCTGGTACAGGGGGTCAAGGGATCTGGCATTGCCACAGCTGTGGCATAGGTTGCAGCTGTGACTTAGATTCAGTGCCTGGCCTGGGAACTTCCGTATGCTACTGACGTGGCCATAGAAACCAGAGTTCTGGTGTGTTTTCCAAATTCCTATGTAAAATAAGCCTTTGTTCTTGTTTCATGGGCACAGTATCTTCTCAGATCTTTCTGAAATGATCCTTTATTTCTCGACACTTCCCTCATTTTTCTTGCCTTGATCGTTCTTGGTCTTCCAGTTTAGAGCTCTCCCTCAAATGCCTGGCAGTTCTTGGCCATCGGTTTGTATTTAAGAGACGGGCTAGGGATTTGACGTGCGTGTGAGCGGAGCTTGTCACGGTGGGGTTCCCCACAGGGTGGCTGGGCGGACACTCACATCTTTGCTGCGAGGGGCACCCAGACCATGGGGACCCGGGCAGAGATGTCCTGGTAAGGACCCACCGGACTTAGGGGCGGGGCTTGGCTCTGGCTTGGATGCTGTCGGGAAGCAGGCATAGCCCGCACTGGGTGTCTTAATAAACCTTATGGGGAGGACAGAGCAGGGGTGGGTTGAGGCTGGCCGTCATTGGTGAGGAAGGTACAGTCACAGAGGGACGTTCAGGCATTTTTGTGGCTTGGACAAGGTTCTTGTTTTGGTCTGTCCTCAGACATGCTTATGAGGCAATCTCGTTTTTTTGTCCTCGCCCGTGGCTCTGTCTGATGCTGATGCTCTGTGACATTCCTTCTGTCCAACAGGGCGACACCGAGGCGCAGCTGGGAGCTCCCAGCCAGCCGCGGATGGAGGCAGCTGCTTTGCTCTCTCTCATCAGTGGGGAATTTTGGCCTGGGGTCCCTGAGTCCAGAATCTCTAGTTTTCTGCTCACTGTGTGGGTTTGAGGGGGTGGGCCTTCAAATGTTTCCTAGAGCCTGGGTAGAAAATGTTTAGTGGTGGTAAAATGTGCACATTTTAAGCCTGCAGTTCAGTGGCATGAAGTGAATTCACATGGCTGGGCAGCGATCGATCACCACCATCCTTCCTCAGAACTTCTTTTTTTAATTCAATTAATTTAATTTTATTTTATTTTTGTCTTTTTATGGCTGCACCTGCAGCATATGGAGGTTCCCAGGCTAGGGGTCAACTCAGAGCTGCAGCCGCCGGCCTACACCACAGCCACAGCAACGCAGGATCTGAGCTGCGTCTGCGACCTACACCACAGCTCACGGCAACGCCGGATCCGTGACCCACTGGGCGAGGCCAAGGATCGAACCCGCAACCTCGTGGTTCCTAGGCGGATTTGTTTCCTTGCCATGCCTCAGATCTGGGTTCACCCAGCGTCAAGGCGGGTGACCCTGTACCTCAGCCACCCAGGCAGTGAAAATGTGCCCAGAGACGGGGGGGCCTGCTGCCCAGCCCACCCCGAGTCCCGGGCGCGGCCCTCAGCCCCGGGCGCTGCTCCGTGCAGGTGGCTGAGATCCGTGTTGAGATGGAGCTGCGGGATGAGGTTCTGCCCAGAGCCCAGAACATCCAGAGTCGCCTGGACCGACAGACCATTGAGACAGAGGAGGTATGAGGGGTCTGGCCCCAGGTGACGACAGAGACGTGGAGACGTGGAACCAGGAGGTGGTGGCGCCCCCTCTCCCTTCCTCCTGACCTTGGCTCCCTGTCCCCCACACACCACTCACACTTCTTTCTGCCCTGGTGCCGTCCCCTCCCCAGGTGAACAAGACTCTGAAGGCCACCCTGCAGGCCCTGCTGGAGGTGGTGGCGTCGGAAGACGGGGACATGCTCGACTCCTTCCAGGCCAGTCCCTCCACCGAGTCCCTCAAGTCCACCAGCTCGGACCCAGGTGCCCGGCAGGCCAGCCGGAGGCGGGGCCAGCAGCAGGAGACGGAGACTTTCTATATCACGGTGCGAGGCTGCGCTGGGCGGGCAGGGCCCGGGGTTGCCCCGGGGGGTCCCGGAGCTGGCACTAAAGCTTTGGACGCTCCCTGGGGCTCCTTCCAGAAACTGCAGGAGTACCTGAGTGGCCGGAGCATCCTCGCCAAGCTGCAGGCCAAGCACGAGAAGCTGCAGGAGGCCATTCAGCGAGGTGGGCCCCACTTCCAGCCCCTGCGGCCCCTGGCTCTCCACCCCTGCCACAGCTGGGCTCTGCCGCCCCGGGCCTTCCTCCCCGCCCAGCTTCCTCTCTGCCCAGAGAGGTTGGCTGGCATGCGAGAAAGAGCCCAGCAAGGATCCCGGCCAGTATCCTGCCCTTGGTCCTGCTGAGGGAACTCTTGGCATGAGACATGCCTGCATTTTCTCTCCCCTAGGTGACAAGGAGGAGCGAGAGGTGTCTCGGTGAGTCCTTCATGAGGGCCCGGTTAGTCCCGAGGAGCTGCAGTGTCCCTACCTACCGTCTTTGGGGCCCAGCTCTGCTGTTCGGTCCCCCGTGGCCTCTGTTTCCGCCTCTGCCTGGTGGGTTCTGGAAGAACCGTCGAGCTCCAGCTTCCTGTCTGGCTGGGCTGGAGGGGTCGGGCCAGCGTACTCTCCACGCCGATCCCCTCAGAGCCAGCTCCTGTTCACCACAGGACCCAGTACACACAGAGAAAATTCCAGAAGAACCGCCCCCCTCGCCCCAGCTCCCAGTATAACCAGAAACTCTTTGGGGGAGACATGGAGAAGTTCATCCAGGTACTTGCCCCCCCACCAGCATCACGCTCTGTCCGCCCCGGGCCCTCTCTGGGCTGGGCCCTTTGGGAGCGTTTTTAGGGCTGAGGTGTTGACTGTGTCAAAACTGTGGTGCCTGCCGGCCCTGCCTCTGAGGTACTAGCCAGGGAAATAAGGGGGGCAGGAAAGATCAGAAAGCAAGAAATAATCCTGTTGTTTGCCATGATGCTTCTGTATGTAACCATACCAAGCAATCAACAGTGCGTTTAAATGAGCCGATTTCAGTTTTGCGAAGTTACTTGAGTCAAGGTCAGCACACAGAGTTCGATGTGAACACGGCCGGCTGGACAGGGATCACCAGGGAGGGGGGACAGCCGGGCGTGAACTCGGATCTCGAAAATCAAAGCAAGCGAGTGACAAGATGGGACCCTCTCTGTCCCTGTCTCCAGAGCTCAGGCCAGCCCGTGCCCCTGGTGGTGGAGAGCTGCATCCGCTTCATTAACCTCAATGGTGAGTAGACCTGGGCCCTCCTGCCGTCGCTGTCCCCGCCGGCCCAGCGCCCATCCGGGAGGGCGCCGAGGACACTCAGCGCCCGGGCTCTTCGTCTTCCTGCAGGCCTGCAGCACGAGGGTATCTTCCGGGTGTCGGGCGCGCAGCCCCGGGTCTCGGAGATCCGCGAGGCTTTTGAAAGAGGTGGGCACGGTCGGAGCGGGCCGGGCGGCGCGGGGGCGCTGGGAGAGCCCGCGTGACCGGCCTTCCCCTTCCGCCCCGACGCGTGGCGCACAGGCGAGGACCCGCTGGTGGAGGGCTGCACAGCCCATGACCTGGACTCGGTGGCAGGGGTGCTGAAGCTTTACTTCCGGAGCCTGCAGCCTCCGATATTCCCCCCGGACCTCTTCGGAGAGCTGCTGGCCTCTGCCGGTGAGGCCGGGCGGGGGCCCGAGGCGGGTGTGGGGGAGGGGCGGCCCGACGGCCATGGCCATGGCCGTGGCCCTCACGGAAATTCTCTCCTGGCCGCTGGCCTGCGCCGCAGAGCTGGAGGCCCCAGCCGAGCGGGCAGAGCACGTGAGCGGCCTCCTGGCGCGCCTGCCCGGACCCGTGCTGGTGGTCCTGCGCTACCTTTTCACCTTCCTCAACCAGTGAGTGCTGCTCGGGGGCAAGGGGCGGCCCAGCTGAGGGCGGGGGTGCTGGGGACCCCGGGCGGAGAGCCCCCTGCCCGACCGGCGCATGCCCCCCCGCCCCCAGCCTGGCCCAGTACAGCGACGAGAACATGATGGACCCCTACAACCTGGCCGTCTGCTTCGGGCCCACGCTGCTGCCCGTGCCCGCGGGGCAGGACCCGGTGGCCCTGCAGGCCCGGGTGAATCAGCTGGTGCAGACGCTGATCATGCAGCCCGCGCGCGTCTTCCCGCCCCTGTCCCTGCTGCCTGGCCCTGTCTATGAGAAGTGTATGGCGCCGCCTTCTGCCAGCTGCCTGGGGTAGGCTCCTGGTGCAGCCGGGAGGGGGGCCAGCCCAGGCGAGGGCCCCGGTCCACTCAGCTGCCTCACTCTGCTCTGGACCTCAGGGATGCCCAGCTGGAGGGCGCAGCCGGGGAGAACGAGCCGGAGTTGGAAGCTGGGACCCCGGCCCAGGAGGATGGTGAGGGCGCGGGACGGAGGGGCCCCACCCCGACCCGGCCCGGGGTGTCCGCTCCTAAGCCCCCACTTGGATACCCTCTTCTCCGCAGACCTGGAGGGGGTTGTAGAGGCCGTGGCCTGCTTTTCCTACACGGGCCGCACCGCCCAGGAGCTGAGCTTCCAGCGTGGGGACGTACTGCGGCTGCACGAGCGGGCTTCGGGCGACTGGTGGCGCGGCGAGCACGCGGGGGCCCGGGGTCTCATCCCCCACAAGTATATCACGTTGCCCGGGGGGTGAGTGAATGGCGTCCCGTCACCCAGGTTTCTGGCCCTTCCGCCACCCCGAGTCCCGGTGACCCTAGGCCTGGGGTGGCCTGGCGTGACCCCAAGCCCAGAACGAGCATTCCAACCAGCCCGTCTTTCCGACCCCAGGGCAGAGAAGCCTGCTGCGGGCCAGGGGCTGCAGGCTGCCAGTGAGCTGGCGTGCGCTCCCGAGGGTCTCCCGGCCGTGGAGTTCACCCAGAGGTGAATCGGGGGGAAGTTCTTTTGTGGTGCTTGGGTGGATGCTGTGGCAAGGGTTCGATCCCTGGCCAGGGAACTTTCACATGTCTCGGGTGTGGCCAAAAAAAAAAAAAAAAAAATAGAGGTGAACAAGGGTGACTGGCCCCTCAGGGACTCCCCCGGCTCACTGTCTGTGCTCTGCAGGCCAGACCCATGCACCCCACTCGGGGGCCCCTCTGGGCACAGACGGCAGTGCTTGGTCCCAACATCCCCAGAGCGACACGTGGAGGTGGATAAGGTGAGAGCTGAGACACTTCTCGGGCGGAGGGAGGCTGTCTCTGCTTTCTCCGCTGAACCCGACTCTTCCCTCTTGAGGTTCAAATCCGACCTTCCTGGCCTGAGACCTCCGGCCCGGCCCGGCCCGGCCCAGCTTAGCGAGGGGCAGGCCAGCACGGGTGTGAGCCAGTGGGGCAGGGGCACGGCACAGGGGCCTGGGCGCTCACACACTTGGGCCTCATGTTGGTTCCTGAGCAGGCAGTGGTGAGGGGGGTGGGCCAGGGGCTCCCAGGCAGTCTCCAGACTGGCATCGAGAGCCAGGCTAGGTGACAGGTGGTGACATGGCAGGCACTTGGCGAGCCAGGGAGGATGAAAGGGACAGATGGAAAAGAGGCTGAGGGAGGTGGCTGACTGGGGAGCTGGGGGGGGCTCATGGTTCTTGCAGGAAGAGAGAGAGTGGGCGCTGGCTGTGGCCCCGGCAGCGGGTGCAGGCTGGGGAGACCCGGCTCCCTGCTCTGTTCGCGGGGCCCAGCCACCACCCCCGTGGTGGGGCTGGCCGGCCAGGTGGGGGCCGCTCTCACCGGATGCCCTCCCCGCCTCCTCTCCGCCAGGCCGTGGCGCAGACCATGGACTCTGTGTTTAAGGAGCTCTTGGGGAAGACCGCCAGCCGGCAGGGCCTCGGGCCGGCGTCCACCAACTCCCCTGGCCCCGGGCCCCGCAGCCCGAAGCCCGCAGCCTGCAGCCGCCTGGGCAAGAACAAAGGCTTCTCACGTGGCCCTGGGGCCCCAGCCTCACCTTCGACATCCCACCCCCAGGGCCTGGACTCCCTGCTCAAGCCGCACTGAGGTGTGGCCAGTTCCTTTGCAGGGCCCGCCCTGGCCCAGGCGGCCGCCGGTGAGACTGGCCACACTCTCCGGGCCCTTTGCTTCTCCTTGGCCATTCATAAAATCCTGTGCATTACTCCCCACGCGACCCGGTGCTCTGTCTCGGGGAGCTGGGCGGGTGGATACAGGATCGGCCCCCCAGGATCCCCACTGCTCAAGACCGGCTAGCGGGGGGCACTCAGCTTCTGCAACGGGTTCCTTGGCGCGGGGCTGTGTGGGCTGGGGACCCGCACCTCTGAAGGCCCAGTCGCCTGTGTGGTGGGTTCCAGAGTCGTGCACCTGGCTGTGGGCGGGGGAGGGGGCCGAGACGCTTGCCCTGCTGCCCCGCACCCACCGATCCAAGGAGACTGGCCAGGTGGAAAATGAGCCGGAACATTTATGCCGGAGAGAGTAAGAAGGGAGTGCAGAGGGGGACCAGAGGGGTGAAAGCCATGCGCCACCCCCAGAGCCCGCAGCGCGCGCCCGCGGCCCCTCCCCGCACCCGGCGCCAAGGAGCTGACTGCCGGGCCGCTCACGATCTCGGAGCCGGTTCCCAGCAGGCCCCTTCTCCCAGGGGCTCCCAGGCCAGAGCCAGGCAGGCAGCTGAGCTTCCTGGAGCCTCTGGGAGGAAGGCATCCCCTGGCTTCTCAGGATGAGGTGTCCTTGGCCAAGAAGGAGCTGGCGGTGACGCAGGAGTCGTCTTGGGGCCCAAGGCTGAGCGGGCTGCGCCTCCGGGCGCAGCAGAGCAGGCTTCGCAGCTCCGAGGAGACGCTGCTGCTGAAGGAGGCGTAGATCCAGGGGTTGGTACAGCTGTTGAGGCTGGCCAGCAGCATGAGCAGCACGAAGGGTGGCCCTGTGTGGGCGGAGGAGCGTGGGCTGCAGCTGAGGGGGCCCAGAGAAGGCGACCCCACGTGCCGGCCAGGGGCTCGCGGTGCACACAGGCACGCAGCGGCTCGTGGGCCTGCGGCTGGGTGGGGGAGGGGAGGGGGCAGCCAAGCCCCACAGCCCCCTTGGCCGGAGCCACAGGCACACCCACCTTCCCGAGGTGCCTTCGGGTCCCACGCTGACCACAGTTGCACGAGGAAGAAGGGCGCCCAGCACAGCACGTACACAATCACGATCACCAGTGTCATCCTCACCGTCTTAGCCATGGCCGCTGACACCCGTGCTCCCTCGCCAGGGCTGCCCGTCCGACGCCCCCCGCGGTGCCGCCCAGCCCTCTCTGCCGGCCCCGGGCCCAGGCTGGCATGAATCTCCCGGAAGATGAGCACCTGGCAGGCAGCGATGCCCAAGGCAGGTGCCACAAACACCATCAGGGCAATCCACGTGACGTAGGCACGGAGGCCCCAGGGCTCGGCGAAGCGGGCCCAGCAGTCGAGGGCCCCGCTGCCGTCTCCCACATCGCGCTGGGCGAAGATGAAGAGCTGGGGCAGGCTGAGAAGAAGCGAGAAGGCCCAGGCCACCAGCACCGGCCGGTTCCAGCGAGCGCCACCTCCGTGGCGGTAAGCCAGCATGGGGCGGCAGATGGCGCGGTGGCGGTCCAGCGTCATGGCCAGGATCATGTAGGAGGAGGCGTACATGCCTACCATCTGCAGGTACTTGACTGCCCGGCACAGGGCATCAGGCCCACGGAAGCGGTAGGTGACATCCCAGGCCAGCTGGGGCAGCACTTGGAACAGAGCCACGGCCAGGTCGGCCAGACACAGGTGGCCGATGAAGACGTGCATGGGCGCCCAGCGGCCCCGCCGGCCCCGCCGCACTAGCGCCCCCAGGACCAAGCCATTGCTCAGGGCCACGGCCACGAAGACCGTGGAGAGCAGGGCCAGCTCCGCCTGGGCTAGCAGCGGGTCCCTGTCGTCCAGCGGCGCCTTCTCGCTGCCGTTGCCTGGGGGGACGGGCTGAGAGAGGGCCCGGGACACAGCTGGGCAGGGGTGGGGGAAGAGGGCCAGGTTAGGGTGTGTGCTCTGCGGGGGACCCCGGCCTCCTGCTTCCCGCCACTGGCCCCCCACTTCCCCGGCTCCCAGACTTCCATCAGGACACACATCCTCCCCGCGGCCTCTTGTGGCTTCAAGGGAAAGGCAGCCCCAGCCCCGGCGAGTACACAGGGCTGTGTCCTCCCCTCCCTGCGTCAGCAGCCTGGAGACGCGCGGGAAGGAGGTTTCTGAAAGAGGCGCTGCTTGGCTTCATCCAGCCCCGCACAGCCCGCCTGGCTCATCACAGCGGGGGAGAGGCTGGGGGAATGGGTGCAGCTGGAACTTACCCGAGGTGGTGGCTATGCGCATGGTGGAGATTGGCAGGAGTCCGGAGCGCCTGGAGGAGACAGGGTGGTGAGCTCAGCCGCCCAGCCCGGTGGCCGGCCCTGCTGCCCGGAGTCTTGGACAGGGGTCCTTAGAGAGGGGCCGGGGCAGTGGGGTAAGGGTCTGGCCTGTGCTTGTACCTGCGTGCAGGTGTGCGTGTGTTCCAGTGGTCAGTCACACCGATGGATGAACCAACCTAGGACACACCTTGGCAGCCCACGATACCCGAGGCAGACATACGGACCCCCCTGCGTGACAGAGGCCAAGAGAGGGGGCCATCGGAGGGTTGGGGACCGGGTGGGAGAGTTGCTGTGCCCGCTTGCAGCCCCTTACCTGGCCAGGCTCCCAGGCTCCTGGGTAGCTGGGCGGCAGCGGGCACAAAGGTGGCCCAGGAGCCCAGATCTGCTCTCCACCGCCTGCCCCGCCCCAACCCAGCCTCTGGGAGTGACCTGCCCAGGAGGGACTTCCTCCCCCTCCTCTGCTTCCCTTCCTGGCCGCAGCCATCCCAGCTCTGTCCCCGGGACGCCTTTCGCTCCCCTCTTGAGCTGGTGGCCAGCTCGGCCCGGCTGCAGCCGGCTGTCCCACACCACCCCTGCCCCTGCTTTGCGGGGCCCATAGGATTGGAAAGACGCTCTATTTTATAGGTGGGGACACAGACCCGAGGTGGGTGGGACTGGCAAAGCCCTTCTTCCTTCGGCCCCCCTTTGGCCCCGGGCGGGCGAGGCTCCCTAGGGCCCCACGATGAAGAGGGAGGGCATCTCACGGGCGCAGGCCCCTCCCCTCCTCAATTAGGGGCCGGAGATGAGGGACAGGAAGGGAGGGGGTGGAGCGAGGTCAAAGCCGGTGCTCCGTGGGCCCCTGTGAGAGCCAGCTTCCGCCCCAAGGCTCCTGAGGGACACAGGGACTCTCACACACACCCCTCCTCCAGCCCACCCTCTCCCCCAGCCCGGGCCCCCGTCACCACCCCACCTCCACCTCTGCTTTTGCCATAGGCCTTGGCATCTCTCAGCCTAGGCCGGCCCGGCCCAGCCCAAGGCAGTGTCCTGCACGCCGGCTGGGCTCTGAGCTGAGATTGGCCTTTTCTTCCCGTTTGTCGGTCTTTGCTGACCTGCAAGGCTAGGAACCGCCTCTCACAGACCAGGCCCAAGTACAGCCAAAGCCAGGCCTCGTCTTCCTGGCCAGAGAGTCTGGCGGTGCCAGCACGGGACATCAAGGCAGGGGTTCACCCCACCCCCGCCCCTACGCACCGCACACGCAGTACACACTACAGCACACGTGCCACACGTAGAGCACTCACAGCACAGCGGCCACCCCAGCCGCAGCAGTCACAATGCTGGGTCCTTAACCTACCGAGCCGCACGGGAACTCCTAGAAGGATTTTTGCTGAAGTTGTCGGAAAGGGGGTGCAGGACACCAGCACCCCTCGTTTAGCCCCACCTCCTAAGAACAAGAGGAGCCCCACTCTCTCCCTGGACCTGCATGAAACGACTTTTCCAGGGCCAACCAGATCCACAAAAATGATAGAACGTGGCCTTCCTGGGCAAGATTCTAGAACAGATTTTTCAAGGAAAACTGAGCTGCTGCTGAAAAGTCATACCACACGCAATGTGTCCTTTCTTCTTTCCTTGTGCCCCCTCGGGTGCCTCCTGGGACCCTGGTCCCCGAGACTGCCAGCTGAGGCGGGGGAGCACATGTCCCCGCTTTGCCACTTCCCAGCCGTGTGGCCTCGTGCAGGCTGGGGCCAGCTCTCTGGGCCTCAGTTCCGCATCTGTAAAACGGGAATCCGACAGTTACTACTTGATCGATGGCAACAGGACGGGCAGAGCCTGGAGCCAGCAGGTGATGAAGCAGCTTCTTGGCCCGCGCGGAGGGCAGCGCCGGAAGCGAGGGAGGCGCCCCGGGTGGGTCAAGCAAGCAGTGCCAGCCTCGTGGGTCAGCGGGCAATCACCCCCTCATGGGTTTCTCTGCAGGACCCGGACGAGGTCACGCAGGGCCGTATCTCGGTGGAGAGCTGGCGCTTGGCCGAGGCCATCTCTGCTCCCTGTGCTTCTTGCTTCCTGTTGTTCAGCCCGGGGTCAGGGCGGTAGTCGGGGGGGGGGGGAAGCCCTCCCCCCCCCACCGCCCCGGCTTTCTCCCAGCTCCCAAAAGCAAGGGGAGGGGTTTGTGTCCACACCAAGGCCGGGATGTAAAGTGCTGGGGTCCTCTGGGAGGAACTGAGCCCCCAAGGCAGGAGGGGGTGCTGGCCAGACAGTCTGGCTCCCTGTCTGAGAGCCCCCCCCAGGAGCCCATGGGTTCACGTGTGGGCGTTGCATGGGCGCTGTGCCAGGTGAGAAGCCGGGCCAGGCTGAGTCCCGCGGCCTGCAGCAAAGAGCTCATCAGAGGCCAGAGGCCCCAGGCCAGCCCCCTGCCCCTGCCACCAAGAAGGACTGGGCTCTGGAGCTGCCAGTCAGCCTCAAGCCGCCCCAGACCCAGGGCAGGACTGAGCCCGCTGCCCCGCCCCGCCCCCGGCCCCGCCCCGGCCCCGCCCCCTCTAACCTGCCCAGCACCCTCTCCCTCCAGGACTGCACTCAGTGAAAGGGTTCTGTGGGTGGCCGAGGCTGGGCCCTGATCGCCCCCAGCCCCGAGTCTGAGCAGATGTAGGCAGGAGGCGGGGACGGGGGACACGGACCATCCAGGCACCGGCCGCCAGGGCTGGGGATCCATCACTGGTCTCGGTAACCAGAAGCCTTTGTTCAACAAGTGGGCGGAGTTCCCATCGTGGCTCAGTGGAAGCGAATCTGACTAGTATCCATGAGGAGGCGGGTTTGATCCCTGGCCTCTCTCAGTGGGTAGGTTGAACTGTGGTGTAGGTTGCTGACGCGGCTCGGGTCCCGTGTTGCTGTAAGCCAGCAGCTACAGCTCCAATTGGACCCCCCTAGCCTGGCAACTTCCATATGCTGCAGGTGCTGCCCTGGAAAGACAAAGAAAAAAAACAAAAAAACAAAAAACCAAGAATGTTTGCATCATTCCAGAAAGTTCCCTCCTGGCCCTTTGCAGTCTCCTTCCCCAATCTGGCGCCTGGCAACCACGATTTTCCTATGACTGTAGATTTCTCCTTCCTAGAATTTTATGTAAATAGCATCATAGACCAGGCAGTGTTCTGTGTCTGGCTCTTTCCCTCAGCAGGATGTCTTTGAATTCCCCTGTATTGCAGTTGCGTCAGAACTTTGCAGCGTTCCATGGCAGGGCTGAACCGAAGACAGTTTATTCCATTACCAGCTGATGGACCTGGGTTGTTTCCAGTTTCAGGCTCTCAGGAAAAAGGCTTTAACTCTCTAGAGGGAAGCGGCGCCTACGACAACGGGACTGCGGCTCACACGACAAATACGTTTCAGCTGATGAGAACCCGGCACTGCCTGGTAACCAGCACAGCTCCACAGTTCCTTCGCATCTCCGCCAGCACTTCTATAATCAGTGTGTACATTTCTTTTTTAGCGGCTTTAATTTTAACCATTTTATTCTGGTTTTATTTTGCATTTTCTTTTCTTTTTTCTCTTTTTAGGGCCGCACCTGCGGCATATGGAAGTTCAGAGTCTTCGACCTCATGGGGCTCAAATCGAAGCTACAGCCGCCGGCCTACACCGCAGCCACGCCAGATCCCAGCCGCGTCTGCGACCTACACCACAGCTCATGGCAACGCCGGGTCCTTAACCAACTGAGCGGGGCCAGGGATCGAACCCACGTTCTCATGGAGACTAGCGAGGTTTTGACAAAGTCTAATTTTATCCACTTTTTGTTTCACAGTTTGTGGCTTTTGTGTCTTATCTACAAAGTCTTTGCCTAACCCACTGTCACAAAGATAGTCTCCTACGGTTTCACCTAGAAAGCTTGTATTTCTAGCTCTTACATTTAGGTCTGTAATTGATTCATTTTGAGTTAAATCTTGTGCATAGTATGAGGTTAAAGTCCAGGTTCCTTCTTTTTTTTTTGTCTTTTTAGGGCCACACCCACGGCATATGGAGGTTCCTGGGCTAGGGGTCGAATCGGAGCTACAGCTGCCGGCCTGCACCACAGCCACAGCCACGGGAGATGCAAGCCGCATCTGGGAACTGCACCGCAGCTTATGGCAACGCCAGATCGCCAATCCACTGAGCAAGGCCAGGGATCGAACAGGCGTCCTCATGGATCCTAGCTGGTTTCGTTACTGTGAGCCTCAACAGGAACTCCCAGTTTCCTTCTGTTGCATGTGGCTATCCACCTGGTCCAGAACCATTGTTTCAGAAGCCAGTCCTCCCTCCTTGAATTAGCTTTGCCACAAATCAATCACATGTGTGCAAGTCTATTTCTGCACACTCAGTTCTGTTCCTTCCCTTTTTATTTTGGCTTCACCCTCAGCACGTAGAAGTTCCCGGGCCAGGGACTGAACCCATGCCACAGCAGTGGCACTAGGCCACCAGGGGACTCCCTGTTCCTTTCATCTCTATACCTCTCCTTGTACCAATGCTGCACTCTCTTGATCAGCGTAGAGTTCAAGTTAAGTCTTGACATCAGAGAGTATGAATCCTTCAACTTTGTTCTTTCTCAAAATCATTTTGACTTGTCTGGGTAATTTGCATTTCCATATACATTTTAAAACCAGCTTGTCAGTTTCTACTAAAAAAAAAAAAAAAAAGCCTGCCAGGATTTTAATTGCTATTACATTAAATCTGGAGACAAATCTGGGAAGGATTGGCATCGTAACAATAGTGAGCCTCCACCCGTGACTGTGGCCGGCCTGCCTGCCTTTCTCTCTCTTTCTCTTTCCCTCTCTTTCTTTCTTCCTTCCTTCCTTCCTTCCTTCCTTCCTTCCTTCCCTCTTCCTTCCTTCCTTCCTTCCCTCTTCCTTCCTTTTCAATTTCGGGCCGCACCTGCAGCATATGGAGGTTCCCAGGCTAGGGGTCGAATTGGAGCTGCAGATGCCGGCCTACACCACAGCTCATGGCAACGCCAGATCCTTAATCCACTGAGCAAGGCCAGGGATTGAACCCATATCCTCATGGATACTCGTCGGGTTCTTTTCCACTGAGCCATAACAGAAACTCCTGAATGGAGTATTTCTTCCTATTTATTTAAGTTTCTTTAATTTGTCTCAGCAATATTTTGTAGTTTACAAAATACAGGCTTTGTAGTTCCCACTGTGATGCAGTGGGGTGGGTGGTGTCTCTGCAGCTCTGGGACGCAGGTTGATCCCTGGCCCAGCACAGTGGGTTATAGATCCAGCGTCGACGCAGCTGCAGCATAAGTCACGACTGTGGCTCAGATCTGATCCCTGACCTGGGAACTCCATATGCCGCAGGGTGGCAAAAAAAAATACCCCAAAGAAACCGGTTTTATACATATGTTTCTAAGGTAGCCCTAAGTATTCATTTTTTTTTTCTTCATTTTAGGGCCACATTCGCAGCATATAGAAGTTTCAGGGCCGGGGGTCGAATTGGAGCTTCAGCTGCCAGCCTACACCACAGCTCGCGGCAACGCCAGATCCTTAACCCACTGAGTGAGGCCAGGGATGGAACCTGCATCTTCATGGATGCTAGTGGGCTTCTTAACCTGCCCAGTCATAATGGGAACTCCCTCTTCTCCCTGGTTTTGATCAGTGTTTCTCCAAGAGTGGCCGTGATTGAACCAATGCCACAGCAGCGAACCAAGCCAGAGCAGTGAAGGCTGGATCCTTGAACTGCTGAGCCACATGGAAACTCCTGTAAATGGTACTTTTAAATCTCAATTTCTGATTGTCACAAGTATATAGAAACAGTATTGATTTTTGCATGTTGACTGTTGAGCCTGCGACCTTGCTCAACTCACTCATTAGCTCTACTGGTCTTTGCAGATTTCTTAGGATTTTTCCTTACATAGAATATCCTGTCATCTCTGAAAAAACACGCTTTTACTTTTTTAATCCCTAATCTATATTCCTTTCATTCCTTTTTGTCATCTTACAGAGCTAGCTAGGGCCTCCCGTGCAACGATGAGTGAAAGCGATGACAGCAGATCACAAGGGAGAAGCCGTCAGCCTGTCATCAGTGAGAAGGACCGAACTGAGTTTCTCGTAGCTGCTCTTCATCAGGCTGAGGCAGGTTTCCTCTACTCCCAGTTTACTGAGAGCTTTTATCATGCGTGGGTGTTGGATTTTTTTTTTTTTTTTAGGGCTGCATATACAGCATATGGAGGTTCCCAGGCCGGGGGTCCAAATCGGAGCTGCGGCTGCCGGCCCACACCACAGCCCCAGCAACGCCAGATCTTTAACCCCCTGAGCAAGGCCAGGAATCGAATCCGAATCCTCATGGATCCTAGTCAGGTTCGTTACTGCTGAGCCACAACAGGAACTCCCAATTTATTTTATTTTATTTTATTTTATTTTCGAGTAAGGATATCACTCTATTCTCATATAGGTATTTTTTTCCTATGGCTTTCAGGCTTTACTCTCAAAAATAGAATAAAAAAAAAGATTCTCAAAGCTGAGAAGTGGGTTGCTTGGCACTTTCTCTTCTCTCCTCTGAGTTCAAAATGCTTGCTCTTAATGGCCAGCAACCTCTTGGATATGCTTCTTTGTGGTTTCAGCCTTCTTCCGGAAAAGCGGCCACTCTGCTTCCGATCACAGCGCCTCTTTGCCTGCGCACACGGGGAGTCCTTGCCCTTTTCGTGATACTGGGTCTCTTTGTGAGGCTGATGATTAGGGTACCTAAAACCCGAAGGACTTTCTGTAAGAAGCGTGCAAGGCTTTTTTATATATTGCTGGATTTGATTTTCTGAAATTTTGGTGAGTATTTTTCCATCGTGTGTATTCAGCAGTGACACTGGCCTGTAGTTCCCTCTTCAAGTAATGTCTTTGGTTTAAGGATGATACTGACCTTATAAAATGAGGTAGGAATTCCTCCCTCCTCTTTTATTTTCTGGAAGAACTTGTGTAGAATTGGTGTTATTTCTTCCATAGTGTTTAGTAGAACTCACCAGTGAAGCCATGTAAGCCTGGAGTTTTCTTTGTGAGAATGTTTTAAGTTACCAGCTCAACTCCTTTAATAGATGTAGGGTTATTCAGATTATTTATTTCTTCCTCGGTGAACTTTGATAGTTTGTATCTGTCACAAAATTCATCTACCTCATCTAATATATTTCACAATATTCCCTTATTATTTACTTTTAAAGTTTGTGAGATCTGCCCTGATGGCCCCTCTTTCTTTTTTTTTTTTCTTTTTTTGGGCTTTTTTTTCCTTTTTTCTTTCTTTCTTTCTTTCTTTCTTTCTTTTTTTTTTTTTTTTTTTTTTTTTTTTTT
>PVHT020000083.1:237267-306483 GCA_004024745.2 Catagonus wagneri
TTTTTTTTTTTTTTTTTTTTTTTTTTTTTTTTTTTTTTTTTTTTTTTTTTTTTTTTTTTTTTTTTTTTTTTTTTTTTTTTTTTTTTTTTTTTTTTTTTTTTTTTTTTTTTTTTTTTTTTTTTTTTTTTTTTTTTTTTTTTTTTTTTGCTTTTTAGGGCTGCACCTGCAGCATATGGAAATTCCCAGGCTAGGGGTCAAATCGGAACTGCAGCTTCCGGCCACAGCTACAGCCACAGCAAAATGGGATCTGAGCCGGGTCTGTGACGTACACCACAGCTCCCGGCAATGCTGGCTCCTTAACCCACTGAGCGGGGCCGGGGATCAAACCCACATCCTCATGTATACTAGTCGGATTTGTTTCCGCGGTGCCACAACAGGAACTTCACCCCTCTTTTTGATATTCGTAATTTGTATCTTCTCTCTACTTTATTTCTGATCAGACTGGCTAGAGGTTTATCAATTTTATTAATTTTTTTCAAAGACCAGCCTTTAGCTTCACATGTTTACTGTATTATTTTTCTGTCCTTTTCTTTTTTTTTCCCCCCTAGTCACAGACAACGCCAGATCCTTAACCCACTGTGCCGGGCCGGGGATTGAACTGCGTCCCAGCGCTCCACAGATGCTGCTGATCCCGTTGCGCCACAGTGGGAACTCCTTGCTATTGATTTCTAATTCAGCCACATTGTGGTCAGAAATCCTGCGTTGTATGATTTCTAGCCTTTGCAGATTTATTGAGGCATATTGTCTATGTTGGGGAGTATTGCATCTGCACTGGAGAAGAATGTGTGTTCTCTTGCTGTTGGGTGTGGTAGTCTATTAATACCAATTAGGTCACTTTGGCTGCTGGTGTTGTTCAAATCTATATCTTAATGATTTTTCCCCTATTTATTTCGTCAATTCCTGAGAAAGGGATGGGAAAGTCTCCAACTATGTTTGTAGATTTGTCTGTTTCTGGAACCCTTTGTTCTTAGGTGCTTACATATTTCAAACGATTGTGTCTTCCGGATTATTTGTCTTGGATTCTACAGGGTCTCAGATTAGTGGGGTGGTACCAGCTTTTTTAGGCTCAGTGTTTGTGTGGTGCCATCTTTCCCCGTCCTACTTTCAACTTTTTTGCGGCTTTATGCTTGTAAATAACATATAGCTATTTCATCTAGCCCGTCGGTCTCTGCCTTTTGACGGGTGTGTGTGGCAGATTGTGTTTTCCGAAGGTAGCCCCAACAATACCTCTCATGCCACCTGCTCTTTTGGAACCTTGCCACTTTCCATCAAGAGGTGGAACCTAACCCTCCCCCTAGAATCTGGGCAGGCTTGTGACTTGCTTGGAATCAACATGACACGGTGAGAGTCAGGCCGCTTGATTTCCGAGGCTGCCGCACCGTGAAGCGGCCCAAACTCCCCCGTACGGAGACACCGTGTGACATGAGGGCAGAGGTGGCCAGCCTGCTCTCAGTTGCTCCAGCTCCAGCCGCCGTCTGACAATAACCGCCTAAAAGACCCTCAGCCAGAATTGCCCACTGGAGCCCCTTCCCAAATTTTTTTTTTTTTTTTTTTTTGGCTTTTGTCATTTTAGGGCCACACCTGCAGGCATACGGAGGTTCCCAGGCTAGGGGTCTAATCGAAGCTGTAGCCACCAGCCTACACCCTACACCACAGCCACAGCACCGCACGGTCTGAGCCGCATCTGCAACCTACACCGCAGCTCACGGAAACACTGGATCCTTAACCCACTGAGCAAGGCCAGGGATCGAACCCGCTACCTCATGGTTCCTAGGCGGATTCGTTAACCGCTGAGCCATGACGGGAACTCCTGTTTTTTGTTTTTTTTAAACTGGAATCGGTGGATCATATGGTCATTCTCTGTTTAGCTTTTTGAGGAACGCCTTTCCTGTATACTTGACTCACAAAAATCATGAACAATAAGAAAATGTAATTATTTTAAGTACTAAATTGTGGAGCGATCTCTTATGCGGCAGCAGTAACTGGAACAGTTTTAGTCCATCTAATCCACTGGCATTTACTATAATTATTGATATTTGGAGGCCTAATCATCTCAAAGCTTGATTTCTTTTTTCTTTTTAGGGCTGCCCCCGTGGCACATGGAGGTTCCCAGGCTATGAGTCGAATTGGAGCTACAGCTGCCCACCTACGCCACAGCCACAGCAATGCCAGATCCGAGCCACGTCTGCTACCTACACCACAGCTCATGGCAATGCACCGGACCCTTAACTCACTGAGCAGGGCCAGGGATCGAACCCGCATCCTCACAGATACTAGTCAGATTCATTACCACTGAGCCACAATGGCAACTCCTATTTTAGTTCAAAATAAATTCCACATGAAGGAAAGTTTGGAATGAGAAAAGTGAAAGAACAAAGCTACTAGAAGAAAACATGGGAGAATTTCTGTATCTTGCTGTGGACAAGCCTTGCTCGTAGACTAAAACAAACACACAGGTAGATAGATAAAACAAGAAGCTATAAAAGAGAAAATACTAGTGCATTCCAGGGTTTTTTCCCCAGCTTTACTGAAGTACGATCGGAAATTAAAGTTGTATATATTTAAGTGTATGAAGTGATATTTTGAAACACATACACATTGAGAAATAATTATCATAATCCTTTTTTGGCCGCCCTGTAGAATGTGGACTTCTTGCATCCTCTGTTCCAAGCCTGGTCTGGGGGCGGCTATAGAAAAACAAGCACCCACAATGAGAACTCATATTTTAGTATTTCTTCTCTTGCAAGTCTGCCGGAGATGAAGTTTTATTCTCATCTGGGCCTGCAACTTTATTTCATCTTAATTTTTGTAGGATATTTTCACTGGCTATAGATTCCCAGATTGAAAATTTTCTTTGTCTTTAAGCATTTGAAGGTCTTGTTCCATTATCTTCTGGCCTCTATTTTTTTTTTTTTTTAGATTAGGAGTCTGCTGTCAGCCTTATTGTTCCTCTGAATGCACTATGTCTTATTTTTTTCTCTGACTGCTTTCAAGTTTTAAAAAACGGAGTTCCCGTTGTGACTCAGCAGGTTACAAACACGACTAGTATCCATGAGGATGCAGGTTCCATCCCCAGCCCTGCTCAGTGGGTTAAGGATCCCGTGTGGCTGTGGCTGTGGTGTAGGCTGGCAGCTGCAGCTCTGATTGGACACCTAGCCTGGGAACCTCCATATGCTGTAGGTGCAGCCCTAAAAAGAAAATATGTTTTTAATTGTATTGGAAATTCTCATGTGGCACAGCAGGTTAAGGATCTGGCATTGCTGCAGCTATGGTGTAGGTTGCAACTGTGGTTCTGGTTTGATCCCTGGCCCGGGAACTTCCACATGCCACAGGTGTAGCCAAAAAAAATTTGTTTTTCAGCCATTTGACTATGAATTGCCTAGGGGATGCTGGACTTATGATGAATATGTTATTAGTTTAAAGTCTCTGCCTGATAATTCCAACATCTGGGCCAACCATGAGGCTGCTTTTATTGAACAAGGCCAGGGATCAAACCCATGTCCTCCCTCATGGATACTAGTCGGGTTCATTAACCACTGAGTCACGACAGGAGCTCCTGGTTTTATTGATTCTTTTCTTTTGATGATGGGTCATATTTCCTTGCTTTGCACATACATCTTGTTTTTTTTTTAATTAAATGCCAGACATTGTGTGTAATAGAATGGTAAAGACTATAATAAATGACATTTATGCCCCCCAAAGGGACATGCCTCTTCTGCTAGGCTGTGTGTGCGGGGTATGTGTATGTGTGTGTGTGTGTGGGTGGGTGGGTGTGTGTGGGGGGTGTGGGTGTGTGTTGGAGGGTGGTTTTGAGTCAGTGGTTGACTGCGTCTGGGATTTCTCCTTGCTTTAGATGGATTCAGTTCCCCATAGCCTTCAAAGATTTCACTGTAGGATCAGCACCTTCTCTTTCATAGGACTTGAGATCTGAGACTCGAGTAGGTCCCTGAACCTGCGCCCCTTTCAGGCCTTTGGTCACAGCAGGCTTCTGCTTTGCACTCACCGTGAGCCGCGGGCACAGCCCAGAGGCTTCCTCTCCGCCTGCAGACTCTCAGACAAGAGCTGGTGGGTGACAGCAAACTCTCTGTCTAAGGCCTCTAGGGATTCAAAGTGTCACGCCACCCTACACTTGACCTTGAAAAAATGTGTTGGAGTTCCCGTCGTGGCGCAGTGGTTAACGAATCCGACTAGGAACCATGAGGTTGTGGGTTCGATCCCTGGCCTCGCCCAGTAGGTTAAGGATCCAGCGTTGCCATGAACTGTGGTGTAGGTTGCAGACGCGGCTCGGATCTGGCGTTACTATGGCTGTGGTGTAGACTGGCAGCAACAGCTCCGATTAGACCCCTGGCCTGGGAACCTCCACATGCTGCGGGTGCGGACCTAAAAAGCAAAAAAAAAAAAAAAAAAAAAAAAAGAAGAGAGAAAAAATGTGTTAAAAATTCCTCTCTTTTCTTCTGACCCGAGTCTCTGGCATCCTCCTCCTCCTCATCCCGCTGCTGCCGCCGAGGATAAGAGCAGCCAGGGGTCTTTTTCCTGGGAAGCACTTGTCATTTTTCAGATTTTGGCCCACTTGTGTTGTTGATGCCACCTCAGCTTCCTGATAGGCTTCAAAGGAAAAAAAACAAAAATCCTATGATTTTGTAGGGATGTTTTCTTGAAAATGTCGGTATTCGTATTTTGCAGGAGCAAAATATCCACCCACCGCCTTTTGAATTTGGGCTACCGTCAGAAGTTCCTGCTCTTGGAATGTTCTTTTTCACGGCGCCCTGCTCTTCTCTCATGGGCAGGCATCCCATTAGGAAGTCAAGGAGTTCTTAAGAAAATATTTCTTATCACTCATAATACTGTTTCCCACCAATTGTTTCCCTCTTCATTTTTGTTTGTCTCCTTAGGGCCGCACCCGCAGCATATGGAGGTTCCCAGGCTAGGGGTCGAATTAGAGCTGTAGCCACTGGTCTACACCACAGCCACGGCAACACAGGATCTGAGCTGCATCTGCGACCTACACCACAGCTCACGGCAATGCCGGATCCTTAACCCACTGAGCGATGCCAGGGATCGAACCCGTGTCCTCATGGACACTAGTCGGGCTCGTTACAGCTGAGCCACGATGGGAACTCCCTCCTCTTGGTCTCGATCTTTATCTTGTATTAATTTAATCTGTCTCTGGCCACCCCCGCGGCATGCGGAAGTTCCTGGGCCAGAGATCCAACTTGTATCACAGCAGCGACCTGAGCCACAGCAGTGACGACAGTGACTCCTTAACCTGCTGCGCCACATGGGAACTCCTAATCTGTCCCATTTGTTGCCAAGTTAACAGTATGTGGAAAAAGTCTGGCTGAGCAACTGAACGGCAAGACAGGGAGGCAGGCTCGGGGCACGTGGCAGGACTGTGCTCCCGGCAAGCCAGCTTCCTTGGGGCCGGTGAAGCCCCGGTGACAGCTGTCTGTGTGCAGCAGCCTCTGTCAGCTGTGGGGGTAGCGGAGTCAAATGGGGGTGGGAGTGGGGTGTCAGAGGAGCAAAAGCCTGGGCGATGCGGGTCTGGTTAGATGGGACAGGCCAAGCAAGATGCCCACGGAGACATAGCTCCCTGCCGTGAGGGCGCCTCTAGCCAGCTACTTACACAGAGTGGGCTCCTCCGGTGTCTCTTCATTTTTCTTGTTTTATGGTCGGATCCTTAACCCACTGCACCAGAGCGGGAACTTAGAAGAGGACACACCAGGAGTTCCCGCTGTGGTGCAGTGGGTTAAGGATCCGGCATTGGTCACGGCTACGGCGCAGATTCAATCCCTGGCCTGGGAACTTCCATATGCCGTGGGGGCAGCCATTCAATCTTAATTACTCTCCTAGAGTTCCCAGCTCCAAATACCTGTGCGGGCTGGGACTTCAACATATGAATTGGGGAGGGGGGAGACACAACATTCAGTCCATAGCAGACGGCCAAACTACATATCAAACAGCCTGCCCCAGAGTTCCCGTTGTGGCGCAGTGGAAACCAATCCGACTAGGAACCATGAGGTTGCGGGTTCGATCCCTGGCCTCCCTCAGTGGGTTGAGGATCCGGCGTTGCCGTGAGCTGTGGTGTGTGTTGCAGACGCGGCTCGGATCCCGCGTTGCTGTGCCTGTGGTGTAGACCGGCAGCTGTAGCTCTGATTAGACCCTTAGCCTGGGACCCTCCATATGTCGCGAGTGCGGCCCTAGAAAAGGCAAGAAGACAAAAGAAAAACAAAACAAACAAACAAACAAAACGTGGTTCAAAGAGTTCCCGCTGTGGCACAGTGGGGTCAGCAGCGTCTTGGGAGTGCTGGGACTTGGGTTCGATCCCCGGCCTGACAAGTGCCCAGCACAGTGGGTCAAATGTCCTTCCAGGTGTGTCGGAGAGGGCATTTCTGGGTGGAGCTCGTTCAGTCAACTGAAGATCTGAATAAAACATCCATGAGGTTGCGGGTTCGGTCCCTGGCCTCGCTCAGTGGGTTAAGGATCCAGTGCTGGCGTGAGCTGTGGTGTAGGTCGCAGATGCAGCTCGGATCCCGCGTTGCTGTGGCTGTGGTGTAGGCCAGCAGCTATAGCCCCGATTAGACCCCTAGCCTGGGAACCTCCATATGCCACAGGTGCAGCCCTAGAAAATGACAGACAAGAAAGAAAGAAAGAAAGAAAGAAAGAAAGAAAGAAAGAAAGAAAGAGTCAGTTCAGTCCTTCCTAAAGACAGGCCTCACCTTTCGAGAGCCGAGCGAATGTCTGGGAAGCTGGTGTTTTCAGTCCTACCTTCTTCTTTTTTCCTTTCCTTTTTTTGGGCCGCACCACGTGGCAACTGGAGGTTCCCAGGCTAGGGGTCAAATTGAAGCTGCAGCCACTGGCCTACACCACAGCCACAGCAATGCTGGATCTTTAACCCACTGAGCAAGGCCAGGGATCGAACCCAAATCCTCATGGAAGCTAGTTGCTTTCGTTACTGCTGAGTCATAATGGGAGCTCCCTATCTTCCTTAAATTTTTTTTTATTTTTGGCCTCACCCACAGCATGCAGAAGTTCCCAGTTCAGGGACTGAACCCGTACCACGGCAGCGACCTGAGCCACAGTGATGACAATGCTGGATCCTTAAACTGCTGAGCCGCCAGGGAACTCACACACACACACACACACACACACACACACACACACACACACACGCTCCTGTTAATGTGCCCCTGTCCTTACTGCCCAGCTGGGGCACTTCCCAGGTTAGCTGCACTCACATGAGGTTTGGAAGCTAAAGGAGGGGGGCTGCTGTCTTTCTGCTGTGTGGAGCTGTTTTCTTGTTGAGTGTCAAGGCCAAGGGGGCATGGGGCTTTGGCAGCAGAGGTCCTGAGTCTGGCCTCTGCTTCCTGTGGTTCATGAAAGTGCGGATGGAGGCAGAGAAGTTTGGAAAGCAGAGCAATTAGAAAGGGCTTAATAAGCAGACAAGAATCAAACCAAACATACATCAGTCAGCACCCACGTGATGGACGGAGTCCTGCAGGTGAAAGACAAAGGTAGACAAATTAGCCGGACGACCCAGAGATCCCACTCCTGGCCGCTCACCTTACAGAAACGAAAGCGCGCTCACGCAAAACCTGGGCGCGCATGCCTATAGCAGCTGTGTTCCTGGTTCCCCCAAACTGGAGACAGCCCAGATGTCGCTGAACAGCTGCACAGCTAAACAAACGATGCTACTACATCCCAACTGTGGCCTGGTACTCCGTGATAAAAAGAAGCACAGCGTGCGCACCAGTCTCTAAAACTCCGCTAAGCCAGAGAAGCCAGACCTAAGAGTCCACACTGGACGATGCCGTTTGGAATACGTTCCAGCAAAGACAGAAAGCAGACCCGGGGTCCAGGGCTCGGGCTGGGGCTGGAGGGAGTGGCTGACTGCAAAGGGGCGTGAGGGAATTTGGGGAAGTGATGGAAAAGTTTTAACTCTTGATGTCGGCGGTGCTTACACACAAAACTCATTGAGCTGGACAATTTAAGGGGGTGAATTGTACTATATGTAAATCATACCTCGGTTAAGTTGATTTTTTTTTTTTTTTTTTTTTTTGCTTTTTAGGGCCACACCCGCGGCATATGGAGGTTCCCCGGCTAGGTGTCCAATTGAAGCTGCACCTGCCGGCCTACACCACTGCCACAGCAGCACAGGATCCGAGTTGTGTCGGCGACCTACACCACAGCTCACGGCAACGCCGGATCCTTAACCACTGAGCGAGGCCAGGGATCGAACCTGCGTCCTCATGGATACTAGTCAGATTCGTTTCCGCTGAGCCACAATGGGAACTCCTTAAGTTGATTTTTTAAAAAGAGAAGGATAGTTAGACTTGATCAAACTAAACCAAAACTCGACTATATGCTGTTTCAAGAGACACAAAGGCACAGAAAGACTGAAAGGAGATTAAAGACAGGTCAAGCTCCCTCGTCCACACTGCTAGCCTGTGACTCCCACCCCTCATCAAATGGCACTTCATCTTGGGGAGCGGTGGCTCTCTGGCCAAACTCCTCCAGCTGACTGTGCCCAAGAGGGGAAAGTCACAGGGGTCTTGCCATCGAAGGGAGTGTGGCGGGAAAGACTGAGCCGTCTGTCTGTCCAGTGCCCCCCACCCTACCTGCAAGTCCTCTCCTGCGCCTGTCGCCACTCCCCCCGGTCCCTCCATCTCTGCACAAGGCCGTCACATGGAAGCAAGTTCAAGTCCCAGCTCCACCGTTTAGCTTCCAGGGGATCTTGGGGAAGTCACTTGACCGGTCTGAACCTCAGTTTCCTCATCTGTGAAATGGGGGCCTACTTAGAGCGATGGGCTGAGGAGCAGGGGAGTGACTGCACACGGAGGGCTTGGCCGGGCGCCTCCCAGCTGCGTGACTGCTTCCGTCAACCTCAGGCTCCTCACTGTGCACACATGCTGAGCGAAGGGGACACACTCTTCCCCACCCTGCTCGTTCATTGAGTTTTTTGGGCTTCAGCTTCCTCCTCCATGACGTGGACCTCTGACCTCCCTGGTGGGTGCGCGAAATAAATGTGCCAACACATGACATACAGGCTTTCGTGTAATGACTGCAGGATAACAAATGGAGACTGAACCCATCACTGTGCACTTAGTAGGAACACACCAAACGGTGATCAGCATCAAACCCTAGGTTGGAGCTGGAGGAAGAGCTTGGGAACTTGGGACGAGGGTGGTGAGCGGAGGCAGAGGTGGCTGGAGAGCAGAGAAGCCAGGCCTATCAGAGGTCAGATCAGAGCACGCAGGAAGCCAACCGCAGCTCAGTGCCTCATGGAAAATACCCCCTCTTGGGTGCCCAGGCCCGCCCGCCTTGCCCAGCTTCCTCCTCACCCAGCTCCCCGCCCACCCAACCCCAGCTTCCTCACTGCTCCTGAATGGGCTAGACCCGTGGCACAAGAGCCCAGCCAGCACTCCTTCACTGGCAGCCCCCGGGGAGCACCCACACCAGCTCCACAGCCCTCCCTCCGCCTTCGTGAGGAGTCCGCTCTCATCCCCGCTCCTTCTAAAGACACCCAGAAACCTTGCACCCAGACCTTCCCCGAGGGCAGGTGGAGCCACCCAAGAAACTGCAGCTGGGGCGTGGGGGTGGGCGGGGACTCCAGACCCCCTCCCACATGGGCCCCATGCAGGGCCAGGAGGGTCTCAGGAGGCTGAGCTGAGGGCCCTTATGCTTCACTGGGCAACAGGCATGCCCATAAAAATACCGTGGCCACCAGGGCTGTAATCTGCCATCTGGGCCCTAGGCCTTCCTTGCCCTGCAGCCGGCTCGGCTCACTCCGGAATTGCTGTGCCCTCCGCTTGGCCTCCTAGGTCAAGGCCAGTAGCCTAGGGGGGTGGGGGTGCGCTGGGGAGATCCTTCCCCTGGCTTTCCAGGGCAGGGGGAAGTGGGGCCACCAGGAAAGGTCGGAATGGGGCCAATCCCCTAGACGAAGAAATAAGACGCCGCAAAAACTGGCAGAGAGTGGAGGAAGGTGGGGCACCGAGCATGGCAGCTCGAGGGGCGCCCTCTCAACACATCCTGGGCACCCCCCTCTCCCACCCCTCTCCCGGCTCTGGGCTGCGGGAGCCCGCGCCCCTCGGCGCCTCCCTGGCGAGCTGATAACTGCGATCATGGCCCCGCACCCTCCCCGCCTCAGAAGGGGCGGGCTCCGGGGGGAGCCCGGGGACTCGGGAATCCTGCCTTGGGAGCGGAGACGGGGCGGGGGTGGGGCCATCCAAACACCCCACGACCAGGGCGCGGCCGAGATCGCATTGCGTGCGGGTGCCGGTCGCTTGCCAGCGCCCTCGAAGGCCGGGTGGCGGTTGGGGTGGGGGGGGTCCTGTTTCCCCACCCGACTCCACTCCACCGCCCAGCGCCGCGCCCCGGGCGCACCCCAGCCTCGCCAGTCTGCCCAGAGCCCCCACTGCGGCGCGGGGGCTCTAGCGCGCGGCACTGCGGGGCCGGGGACTCCAGAGCTACGCGCGCGGGGCCGGCGGGGCCCGGCGGCGGGGGTGCCGCTGAGCTCCCGGAGGAGGTCACCGGGGTTCCCGGCCCGCACCCGGCTCGGCCGCCCGGCCTCGCGGAGACGCGGGGCGCTGCGGGGCGCGGCGGGGCGGGGCGGGGCGGGGCGGGCGGCCGGGGAGGTGATCTCACTGCCCCTCCCCCGCCTCCCCTGCGCTCCCCTCCCCTCCCCCCCCGCGCGCAGGCCCGCGCGCCCCGCCCCGCCCCCGCCCCGCCGCCGCGGCCGCCGCAGCAGCAGCATCGCAGACGCGCTCGGGCGGCGGGTCCGAGGCCGGCGTGTGCGGAGGCTGGGCGGGCAGCCCGAGCGGCGGCCGCAGCGCAGGTAAGGCGGGCAGACCTGCCCTCGCGCCTGGGCCACGGCTGCGACGCCGCGAGCCTCCCGTCCCGGCCCTGCCCCGGGGGCGAGACCTGGCAGCCCCACCCGGACCACCCCGGGACCACGGGCGGAGCGGTCAGAGCCCCACCCAGGCCGGGCACCCGGCTCCAGACCCCGAGGACCGCAGCCGGGCAGGGAAGGGAGGCCGGGGGCTGGAGCCCGACAGGTGAAGGGTACCTGGGCGGCGCCCGAGATGCCGACCCGGGGAGGGGGGAGCCAGGCAGGGTCTGTACGGCGTGGCGGGGCTGAAGTTGGCACGTCCCTCCGGCTGGGTGCGTGTGTGGGGGTTCGCGCTGGGCCCAATTGACAACCCCCCCCCGCCACCACCCTCGGCCACCGTGGGGTGTGGCCCTGGGCGTGGCTGCCCCTCTTCCCCAGTCGAGGGCCGCCCCGTTTGGCTGAAAATCCAGCTGCCTGCGTGGTCGAGGAGGGGACGGGGTTACGCTGCCCCTGCAGTGGGGGGAGGGGAGAGAGTTGGGCCGGGCGCTGCCTGGCCCTCCGCCCCAAGGTGGGAAGGGGGGCTTTGTTCTCCTCGCAAAACCCCAGCCTGGACTCCCCGGGGCTTCCCTCCCAGCCTGCGCCCGGACCGGGGTCTCCTGCCCTCCAGGCGTTGGGTGCGTCTGGAGCCCATCGGGGAGGCGGAGGGAGGGCCTCAGCGGGTCTTTCGGGCAAATTGGCTGTTGGGTTATGGGAGGGGTCCGAGTTTCCCGTTCCTGCCTTCCTAGGGCAGATTTTGGGGGGGTTCTTGGTTGGCAGGGGCTGCAAAGAGCCTAATACAACCTGCTGCCCTCTACAGGGTATCTGGAACCCTGCCCACCCCTGCCTGTCTCAGGGCGGCAGGCCCAGCGCCATTTGCCCCCCCCCCAAGAAATGGGACGCCTGACACCCCCTCCAGGTAGATGTCCTGCTTCCAGTTAACTCCATCCAGAGGGCGGGGGCTTCTGGACCGCCCAGTGCCATCTCTGCTGACTCACGTGGCCCTGAGGGCGGCGGCGGGCGCACAAGCCAATCAGCCTTTCTTCCCATGAACTGCTGCCCAGCTCCATCTTTCTCGTTGTCGTCCCCTGTGGGGTGCCGGGGCCAGGGGGCGGCCTCTCGCCTCTGACCACCTCCTTTTCTGCAGGCCATGGGGCTCAGCCGGGCCCGGTCTCTCACCTGGCATAGTGCCCATGCAACACCCACATGTGCACCCATGGGCTCCCTAGCTTTCAGGGACTCTTGGCTACTCTCTGGCCACCCCGCTTCTGGCCGTTTCTCTTTGCTGCATCCTGGCCTCTCCTCCACTTCACACTTACTTATGTCTCTGCGTGCGTGACCCCCAGAGAGGTAATATCTTGTTGCGGTAAGCCTCAAATATAAAGAAAGAACAAAAGAAATTAAGGCTCCTTGGGGACAGCGTCACCCAGAGAGAATCCTGCTCAGGACACCCCAGCCTCAGCTGGGGTCCCCGGTGTGCCACCACCCTTGGCCCAGAGGCTGCTCCCCTGGCCCCCCTCCCAGTGCAGAAGCTCAGTGGTCCACAGGATGGGCGGCCGCTCGCCGGGCAGCTGCTCAGCGCCGGGTGCCTGCCCGGGCCAGGCTCAGGGCTGCCCAGGGAACGGCCCGCAGTACCGAACCAGACCGGCACCGGCTCTGTCTTTGGGATGTGTGGGTTGGTCTTCTGTTCTCCTCTGTGACTGCCTGTCTGCAGGGAGTTGAGGAAGGCCTTGCCCAAGGCCTACTCCAGTGGGCGGAGGTGTCCGGCTTGTGCAGATCCTTCAGTGGCACGCATTTGGGCCAGGCCGGCCGGGCAGGGGACGCGGGACCCTCAGCCCTTCCCCGCTTTGAGTGTCAGCCCTCCTGGCTCTCACAGGAGGGTGCGGACTCTTTAATCTCCAAGGTCTGTTTCGAGGCAATCGGTCCTTGGTGCCACTCTAAACGGCTGCTGCTGGCCGGGTCTCGTGGGGCACTCCTTCCGGCAGTGGGGCGTGGGGCCTGGCCAGCCGGCTGCCTCCAGGAAAGCCTGGGCTGAGGTGTGCTGTTAGCTGCCCCCGCCCATGCTGCCCCCTGACTCCTTGGCTGTTTCAACCTTCTGTGATTCAGACAATGGGGGAGGCAAGGGACCTGAATCCCCCCCTCTAGGGTCCCGAGTGCTTGCCCGCCCCCCACGCACAAGTGGGGAGGCTGGGTTGAGGTCACCGGGTGGGGCCCTACCCCCCCCGCCGCCCAGGCTTTCTCCCTCCTGCCCTCTCTGACCTGGCCCGGCCTGGGCGCCCCCTCTCCTGCTTCCCGCCTCCCCTTGCTCCAGCCGACACCTGTCTCCTCCCTGCTCTGCGGGGGTGCTCCGCTCCCCTCCTCCCCCCCTTTCCCTGCTTCCGCCTGCCCCACCCCTCCCCGGGTGCCCTTGTCTCTCCACGACCCTTTTTGTGTATTTCTCCGCATGCACGTCTTCGTCCCAGCTTGGCCCCAGGCTCCCGAGCCTTGGCGCGGGTGCGGGTGTGAGGGTGTGACCACCGCCTCTGGGCTCTCTGCCTCGGGCCCAGACCTCCCCTGGGGGCCTCGTCTGAGCTGGAGGGTGGATGGGGGGCTGCCTGGGGGCCACCAGCCAGAGGACTGCGGGTGGACGGTTAGCACGGCCGCCCGCTTTCTCCCCAGATGTATCAACAGGATCTTTGTGGCTTCCTAAGGGCTGCAGTCCAAGGAAGGGAGGAGCCGGGGGGGGGGGGGGGTTCCCCTGCGGGTCTTTCCAGCAGCCTTTCTTTATCCAGTGCCCCCCTCCACCCAAGCCTCAGGCTACTGCCAACACCCTCCGTGTTCTCCGCAGGTCACAAAGGTGGGGAGGGAGGACGTGGCCGCTGTCCCGCCCTTCGGCAGCTCCTGCCAGGCTCTGACCCCCCACCCCGCAGGGGCGGCTGTGACAGCCTTGGATCGGGCGGCGCCGGAGGGCGGCCTGTCCTGGGCCTCGTGCTCTCTCGGCCAGGGGGGCCTTCTGAGCTTGTCCGTCTTCCTATCGGTCTGATGGGGGAGCTTGAAGGGAGGCGCTGAGTCCGCAAGAGCCACCTTCCCTCTGGAGCGTTCAGAGCCAAGTAGGGCAGGGGCGGCCTTGGGCGTGGGGGGCGTGCGTGGCTTCGTGTTGCTATTTGCATGTGCGGGCACTGGATATCTGGTTGCATGTGTGCATCTGTGTGTGCGGTGTGCGCTCCTGTGCCGGGAAGGGGCGGGGCTGCTGCGCCCCCTGCCTCATGTGGGGGCTGCCTCCGGCCCCTCCCCGGCCGCCTGCGTTCATGCCTTAGGAATGCCGAGGCCCAGGGGACAACAGAGGCTCCATTGTCCATCCCCAGGCTTCCTGTGCCCCTTCTGCCCTTTAACCCTTCAGAATGGGCAGCCCCGAGGGGGGCCGGAGGAGGCTGGCAGCGTCTGAGCTGTTTCCAGGCGCCCCCTGCCCCTCCGCACTCGGACCAGGTGTCCCGGGGGCCGGCGGGTCTGAGCAGGGGCAGCTCTGGGGTGGGCCAGCGCCCCCTCAGCTCCCCTCTTGCCCGGCATCCTCTGCGCACCGCCCGCTTCTTCGGCTGCCGGCTCTGGGGTCCTGGGGACAGGCCCGGGCCCCGAAGCCCCTTTGGTGCCAGGCTCTTTCTCAGGTTGGGGGTTTCTGGTCTCCTTCTGAGCCCACTTTGCAGGGCCAGAGGGGGTGCCTCAGCGCTGGGCCCCAGTTGTCCCTTCTTCATGGGAAGTGAGCGCATGCTGTCCCTCAGCGCTGTCCGGAGGGAGGGGCCTTCCAGGCACCCAAGGGCTCTTTGTGGGGGGGCCTGGAGCCCTTGGTTTTGAGAAAGGAGTCAGAAAGACCAGGGTTCTTTCTGTCTGAGCAGCCAGGGAGGGGAGCCTAGCCTTCCTGGGTACAGTGTCCTTGCTTGGGGGGTTGCATAAAAGGCCAAGGCCGAGGGATGGGACGGTTCCTGCTCTGGGCTGAGGCGTGATGTGGGTCACATCCTACTTCCTCGTGGCCTCCTCCCAAGAGTTCCCTGCATTTGCCTGCCATCTGCCTAGCAAATAGGCCCTTCCCCAGGGCGCAGGACAACTCGGAGCCCATCCTTGTGGGGGGGGCCCTAGGCCCTCTGGGAATGCCAGCAGGAGGGGCGAGCTGACCCCCAGAGTAGTCGTTGCCTCAGTTCCTTCAGCCATAAAGTGGGACTGACGACAGTGCCTCCTTCCCCAGGGTAATTTTAAGGACTGAGTAGTGTATGTAACACTGTTTGGAAGAGTCCCTGCAGGGCACGTGGTAAGTGTGATCCACGGATTCACTTAATAAAACGGGGAGCAGGGCTGTGCGATGGGGAGATCTCCCTTCCTTTCCCAGTGGAGACTGTTCTCCGCACTCTCCCGCAAAGGGTTAACCTCGGTCCCGCCCCTTCCTTATCCTGGAAGGAGAATGGTCCATTACAGGTGAGCTGCTGTTGCCTTGGAGACTGCAGCCAGGAGGGGGCTTGTTCTCCCTTAGGGAGGGGCGAAGCAGGGGGCACGGAGGACTAAGCAGCCATCCTTTAAGAGTTCCGGGGGGTCCCGGGTACCTGTGGGGGCTCCCCCCCAGCAGCCGCCTTTATGCATTATCTAAATAACCCATTAGGCTGCGGCAAGCTTTCCTCTCGGCTTCCCCGAGTCAGCCAGCGGGGCGAGCTGGCTCCATCTCCATGGAAACCCGCCAGCCTCAGCCTGGGGGGGGAGGGCGAGGAGGAGCCTTAAAGGAACCCAGTGCTTGGGGTGTAGGGGACACCCACACCCTCATATGCGCACCGACAGGCTGGAAGGCCCCCTCCAGCCCTGCTGAGGAAACAGCCCAGGCAGAGGTGCCCCCAGCGCCTCCCCCCCAAGCCTACAAGTTCGAACCCACACTCGGACCATCCTGCATACCTGGACTGAGTCCCCCAGCTCTGCCCCCCCCCCCCCCCGCGCCTGGCGCCTCGCACTTGGACCTGCCGGGTCACAGGGCACGGCCCTTGTCTGCAGACAGCGGTCGGGGAGGGCTTGCCCGGGACCTCTCCTTGGGCGGGCGCATCTCAGTCGGATGGGAGGGGTGGTGAGGATTCTGGGCAGGACCTCAGAGCTGGCGGGCATATGTGCAGCGGGCATACACGGGTCACCCTTGGAGGTTCCCAGGGGTGTGTGTGTTCTGGGAGAAAAGCAGCCACACCACGTCTCCGCCTGGCTCCACACCCTCCCAAGTGCCCCCCAGTTCCGTCAGAGGACTGAGACCAGAGGAGAGGGACTAAGGGTGGGCCTCCTCCGGTCCGCTTGGCCTTTCGGTCCGCTTGGCCTTTCTCGTATGCCTGCCACACCCTGTTCCCCTCCCTGTCCCCCTGAGTGTGTGAGGCCTCCGGGGAGGGTGCTGCTCTGCCGGCCTTTGCCCTGCCCTCCCTCAGCCCTCGGACACTCCCTGGGCGCACCTGCCCCCCCACCCCCTGCCAGGCCCTGCACACCCCATGCCAGCCGCAGTGTTAGAGGGATTCACTCTGCCCTGTGTGCTTCTCCCTCTGCCCCTGTGGGGTCCCCACCTGCTCCCTGAGGGTGGGCTAGCAGTGCTTCATTCGTCTTGTCTGGAACTGTCCCCTTGCCTGCGTGCCACAAGTGGCCGGGGACTTGCTGCTCGTGGGCTTTGTTTGTCTGTGGTCCTGGCTCGCAGCTTCTCCGACTTCTGTTTGTCTCACCCATCTGACCTCCAAGCCCAAGAAGCCCCCTCCTCTGACTCAGGTTCATCTCCCCTCCTTCCCAGACCCTCCCTCCTTCCTAGACCCTCGCTGGGCACCTCACCCCCCCACCCCCAGGGACAAGGACAAGGAGGAGTCGCCACTGGTTTTGCGCATAGGCTCACGCGCACCCCACTCACTCGTCTTGCTCTTTCGGCCATTTCTCATGAGTGCTTTCTGCCGCTGTCCCGTGTCCTTTGTACTCCTTTTCCCTCGCCTCTTCCTTTCCCCCCTGCCTGGGTCTCTGTTTCTGGATTTCTCCATCTTGGCTACCGTGCATCCGTCTTTGTCTCCCACCCCTGCCCTCCCTCCTCCAGCCGTACTTCTCAGTCTCTCCTGCTCCCTCCTGCCTCTTTCTCACCCTGTCTGTCACCCTCCAGTCTTCCCCAGCCTGCCCCCCACTCCCCCCGCAGACATGGCCTTGGCTCCATCTGTACACCAGCTTGTGGAGGTGCTGATGGGGGGTGGGGGGCCTGCTGAGCTGACAACCTGAGCTGCTTGCTCTGTAATTGCCTGAGGAATGGTGGGAGATCAGAGGCCCGGCAGCAGTGGGAGGGGAGAAGGCAGAGCCCCCTCCCAGCTGTCAGGGGCCTCGCCACCTTCTGGCTCCTGCCTGTCTGAGTGCCTGGGAAGGTGGCGAGCTGGGTGGCAAATACCAGGAGACTGTGGATGTTGGGATGGGGAGCCTGGATTGGAGGACAAATGGAGGAGCTGGCATGCCAGCCATCATCGTTCCAGCAAAAGGGAGTGTGCGGGGAGCTCTGCCTTCAAGCTTGTTTTCCTCCCTTCCCCCTCCTAAGACTGGAGCACTCGGAGCTCCCAAGGCTGCCGTTTGATCGCCTACCCTCTGATCTGAGTATCCTACTGCTTCCTACAGGCCTTGAAGCTGAGGCCAAGGCAGCACGGGGCCCACCCGCTCACACTGACTTTGTGGAGGAAGGTGGCGGAGCAGGTCTGCTGTTGCTCCTCCTTTCTGGGCCTCAGCTTGGCTCTCGCAAGTCAAGAATTGGCCATGCCTTTGCCACTTCCCACTTTCCGAGTCATTGTCTTGGCCTTCAGCCCATCCACATTGACCCACTCTGGTGCTTTGCCACCTGCCCCCTCCAGCTTTGGGCCAGGGGTCGCCACTATGCATTTTCCCTGCCCAGTCCCCCGGGTCACCTTACACAAAACCAGTTTGTGGCTCCTGGTTGCCTACTGCCAGAGTCTGGATGTCTTAGCTTGGCATTCCAGGCCTCCACCCACCCCTTCAGCATTCTGGATGAGGTCTGGCTGGGCGGGCACAGGGAGGATGCCCAGGACGGACTTGGTGAAGGCTCGCCCCCCCCAACCTGCTCCCACCCTTCTTGCCCCTCCCCCGCCCATCTCTTTTGCACACTTTTGCCTGTTTGCAGTCAAAAGCCCCTGTCTTCTTGAGAGTGTCTTCTCTTCACTTCTTGGCAGAGGAGCCCCCTCATTTGTTGATGGGATGTGGACACATTTATCAGTTGAGCCCTGAAGACTCAGAAAAAGATCCAGAAGCTGGGCCTGCCAGCCACTTGAGAGATGTCAGAGACACTGTCCCAGAGCTTCCCCTGACCCCTGCCCTGACCCTGGCCTAGAGCATCTGGAAGAGGGGAGGCCACAGCCCCTTCTGTCACCCCCACCAGGAGCCCGAGGGCCTGCTTCCTTTCCCCTTCTTTCTTCCTTTCCCTCAACCCGTTCTGTGCAATGTGGCCTTCTCAGGCCCCTTTCCTTCTTTCCCTGTCTCCGTATCCCAAGTTCCCCCTGCCCCCTGCCCCTTGCCAGCTTCTAAAGCCTGAACAGCACCCAGGGATCAGTTGGCTCCGAAACCCACAGTAATGAGACTGACAAGGGTTCTTCTCTGCATATGTGTGCTTGTGTCTGCACACACACAGCCGGCAGACCCGTACACGCATCCACTCATGAGTGCGTCCCCCGCCCAGAAAAGACGAAAACGTGCCCCTGTTTGGTTACATGCAGATCCAAATCCACACTCATGCCCAAAGGCAGCTGCTTGCTGGGGTGCTGAGTCCCACAGGAGGACAACATGCACAGAGAGCGGCTGTGGCATGCCCAGGGGGACTGATCGGGGCAACAAGTTGGTGCCAGAGAGGCAGCTGGTGGAGAAGGCACAGACAGAGAGTAGGAAAGGAATGAGGCGACCTGGAGGCCCAGTCTCTGCAGTCTCTTCCAGGTTTCCTTCTCTAAGGTGGGAGGGAGGAGCCGGACCGCCGGGGGCGGGGCTGGGGGCGGGGCCAGGAGCCCGGGCTCGCCCAGATGTTAGTCACTAACCTCCGTCCGTTCTCTCTCCTCCCCTACCTTTCCCTTCCCTCCTCCCCTCTCGCAGTGCCCCCACCTCCCAGCTCCCTCCCCGAGCCGTCCACCAGCCCCCTTCCCTCCGGCCAGAGCTTGAGCCGCGCCCGGCCGGCTTTGCTGCGCCGAGACGTCGGCGCCGCCAGGAAGATGGCCGTGGCGCTGCGGTACTTGTGGCCTCTCCTCCTGTGCAGCCCCTGCCTGCTCATCCAGATCCCCGAGGAATGTGAGTAACGCCCGGGAGCCTCGGCGCCTCCCTTCGCCGCCGCGCTGGGCTTCTCTTTATCTTCTGCCTTCTCGCCTCAGCCCGGCTCCGGACCCTCGCCCCTCCCTTTCTGGGCAAGGAGTGGGCAAGAGCTACCCAGGACGTTGGGTGCCTCGGGAATGAAGGACAAGGTGGAAGTGTCCGGGTGTGTCAGCACCACGGACAGGGCCGGAGGCGCGGGGAGGCTGGTGGGATTTCAGCACCACGGACAGCGGGGCCGGCGCCGGACCCGCCTCCTCGGACCTCCGCGCTCTCCTTGGCGCGGCTCAGCTCTCCTGCAGGGGTGTGGCGGGCCCGCAATGGAGCCACCCGCCTCCATTCCTCAGCGAGCTGGCCTAAAGGCTTGGACTCCAGCCTCGCTCCAGCTTCTGACCCGGGTGATCCTCTCTAGGGCCCTTGGTGGCCCTGTCTGTGAACTAAGATGAGAAAAGACCCCTTGCAAAGGTCCGGAAGCCTTCTGCAGCCTTAGAACTTGAGGTGCAGTTACTTGGCTGGGGGGGGGGCTGTTGTGCGAGGTCCTGGGTAGGTGCCTGGGCGCTGGCGAGGGTTGTGGCTGACCGCGGGCATTTGTGTATGCTCGTGAGTTGGACAGGTGGTATGTTTGTGTGTGTGGATGTGTGTGGTGTGACTGACCAAGTGTAGCTGTTCCCGAGTGTGATTTTTGATTTCCTGTATGGGTAAGTTTGTGAGTCACTGTAACTCTTACTTATTGGTTGCATTTGTGAAGCTCTGTAGGTAGTTAGCTGTAAACATTTGAGTGCAGTTGGTTGTGTGTGCATGTGAGTACCTGTTTGTGTGTGGAATGTGTGTTACTATGACGGTGTTACTCCTGAGTGTGTAAACACGCTGTGCCTGTTGGCCTTGGCTGAAGAGCCTTTCACGGGGTGGCATTTGTACACCTGGAGTCTGCGTCTTGATAGCTCCAATCCCTCGCCCGCACTTTCCACCTTTGTCTCCTTGCCTGCACCTGTTGGAGGCCTGTGTCACCGAGATGAGTGGGGGGCTGGGGGTGGGGGAGGCTGCCCATGCTAGGAATGGGACAGGGGCTGAGGGAGGTGGGCTGGGAAGGGGCACCTGGCATTGGGGGGCAGTGGGGGTTTGGAGGAGGTAGAGAGGGGCTGATGGGCAGAAAGGTTGGGGTGTCTCTGTGGATGCACACAGGGGGCTCCATGCCGTCACACCTGTGCAGACTCCCCCTGCTGCGAACGCACGCAGACAGCACATGGGTGGACACGGACAAGCCACCTGTATCCAACCAGGTACAGAGACTCCCAGATGACACACAGGAGGTACGTGCGCGAGCGCGCGCACACACAGACACACAGACACACACACACACACACACACGAGAGAGAGAGAGAGAGAGAGAGAGAGAGAGAGAGAGAGAGAGATTTAAATACAAAGGAACACAGTCATCCATGCAAACACAGAGGTGGGCGTACAACACAAAACCGTACACTAAATGTAAAGCACACACACAGCCTTCAGATGTGTTCCAGCAAGACATGCCCATACACCTGTGCACTGGCCGATGCGGATGCTCATGGTCACTGCAGCACAGCCCGGGGCATCCATGCATGTGTCTGGACTCACACACGTGTGCTCCTCCTCCGTCTCCTCTCAGTTGTTTTTCAGGCCTTACCCTGGGCATGAGCCGGCCCAGGTGTGGCTGCGTGTGGAGGGGTGGGCGGGCTGGGTACTTGCAGGAAGGCAGCGTACAGGAAAGAGAAGTAGGTCAAAGGCCAGGGGAGTCGCAGGCTGGGCGCCGGCTGCCACTTGTTCTTACCCCTGATACGATATGGTGGGCGGCCCGGTGCTTCTAAGCTTCTAAGCTTTCCTCCAGCTCTCTGCCTCCCTGGCCACTCCAGGCCCTTTGTCCTCTTCCTGCTTTCCCCGTCCTGTCATCCCTGTCACTGTCTCGGTGGCCCCTCCCCAGCCCGCCCTGGGGACTCTTCTCTCCTGGGGACTCTTCTCTCCTGGGGGCCCTTAGGCTGAGGTCTTCTGCAGAGACAAAGCCTGTAGAGGCAGCTCACTGCTCCCGCACCGCCCCGCCTTCCCTCTCCTCTCTCCCTGCACCGCACAGCCGCCCCGGTGCCCCGGCGCCCTGGCCCGTGCTGGGCCGAGTCCCGTGGCCTTGGGGGCAGTAGCTCTGGCCCCAGCTCCACGCTGAGAGGAAGGAACGGGAGAAAATGAGGCCTGGCGCCAGCCCTGCGGGCAGGGAAACTGGGATTCAGCAGGGCCTTTGGGAGGGTTCGGAGGGGAGGGGGCAGCTGGGCTCCGAGGGCTGGGCCTGTGTAATTGAAAACACTGAGCTAGCTAATTGGATTAGGAGGGAAGTGGGCTGGAGCGGGGGAGGGCGCCCTGGGGGCTGCGTGCCTCCCAGCCTTCACAGGCACCCTGGGTGGGGTGGGGGTGCGGTGGTATCTGCAGGCCCGGCCAAGGGGATGCCAGGGTCTGTCCAAAGCCCACTCTTTGTTATGTTAAAGGCACGAACTTTCTGTTTCGGGCCACTGGAACCCGGTCTGGCTCCCCACCTCCAGTCTGGTGATTCCGCTGTGTCCTGTCCTTCCGGGTCTTGACCTGCCACAGCCCTAGCTGGGCCTGTGTCCCCATGTCACACCTCCGCAGCGGCCTCCCCTCCCCCAGGGGTGTCTGCGTGCCTTTCCTCCGCCATCTCCCCGTGCTGGGGCGGCGGTCAGCATTTCTCTCCCTCTCTCCCCTGCTGCCTGGATTTCTCAGATGAAGGACACCACGGTAAGCCGGGCGAGGGTGAGAGTGTTTCCGAAAAGGCCCAGGAGAGCGGAAAATAACCTCCCCGCCCCGTCCCGCATGGGCTCAGCTCCCTTGGGTGCCGGGGGAGGGTTGCAGGCTGCTCTGGCGCCGGGGTGGTGCCCCAGCTGTCTCAGGCTGGAGGGCCAGAGCCTCCCTCCTGTCCTCCTGGGCCAGCTTCGTCCTGTCCGGCCCTGGCCTGGCTGCTCTTGCTCCCTGTGAGGGGTTTGCCCTGCCTGGTTTCTGGCTCTCGGCCTTTGGCTCTTGTCATCTGTGTTGCCTTTGTCTTTCTCTGTGGCTCCCTCTCGCTTTGCCATCGCTTTCTCTGTAGCTCTCTTGCCGGGCCCTCTGCAGTCTGCGTCCCGCGTTCCTTCCGTGTGCTTTGGGCCGCACCTCTTCCTCCTCCCCCAGCCGCTTGGCCACGGGGCCCACGAAGGCGCCAGAGCCTGCCGCCCTCACGGCGGAACGGGGCGGGGCGGGGTGGAGGGTGAAGCGATGCCGCCCGCCGCGTGCTGTCCTCACTGCCACCCTCCCCGTCCTGTCCCCAGTGATGGAGCCACCTGTCATCACGGAACAGTCTCCGCAGCGCGTGGTTGTCTTCCCCACAGACGACATCAGCCTCAAGTGCGAGGCCAGCGGCAAACCCGAAGTGCAGTGAGTCACAGCCCTCCGAGCCCTTGGTTGACCGCTGGCTCCGGCGCCAGTCCTCGTGTCTGCCGCGGCCTCCCGGCCCAGACGCCCCTCATCTCCGTCACCCGCCCTGGTCCCAGCCCAGCCCCTGTCCCTCGTTCTGGATCTCAGGCCTCTGAACCTTTTTTCTGCCTGCAGGTTCCGCTGGACCCGAGACGGCATCCACTTCAAACCCAAGGAGGAACTGGGTGTGACCGTGAACCAGGCGCCCCACTCTGGCTCCTTCACCATCACGGGCAACAACAGCAACTTTGCCCAGAGTTTTCAGGGCACCTATCGCTGCTTTGCCAGCAACAAGCTGGGCACCGCCATGTCCCACGAGATCCAGCTCATGGCCGAGGGTATGAGGCGCTACGGGGACGGGGAGTGGGGGGCAAGGGCACAGGAGAGGGTCCCCTGCAGCTCTGGGGAGCTCGTGTGGGAGTCCAGGCCAAGAGCCACACGCCCTTAGCTGGTTGTTAGGTGTGCCCGGCGGACTCGGGGCCCCGCCCGCCCTCCTCTTTCTGCGTGCCTGCTTGTCTCCACCAGCCCTGCCGTCTCTTCTCTGCTTCTCCCCCTTGGCCCGGGGCCTGCTGCCTGAGGGATGCTCATGGACTTGGGCGTGTTGATCGACTGAAGGTGGAGCACTGAGCCCGCCTGAGCCCGTGTCCATCCCCGAGTTGCCACTTCCTGCTCCGCCACTCTTGGGCCATCTCCTTCCGCCTCCCCCATCGCGGTCCCTCTGCTTTCCACTCTCACCTGGCCGCTCCGGCTCCCTCCTTCCTGTTCTCCAGCTCTGTCTTTATCTGTGTCGCCCTTTCCCTGGGGTTTTCCCTCTGCATTCCATCCCCCCCCAGCTTTCTGCCTCCCAAGCTTGTGCTCCTCTCCCCTCTCTGCCCCTCCAGTTACCTTGGGAACCGTTGCCATGGTTTCCGTGTCAGGATGATGGAAGGGTCTGTGACTCCAGCATCCCTCCACAGCTCCCCTCCCCCAGCCGCCCTCATCCTGTCCTCCCGGTGGGGGCGGAGGACTGCGGACGGTTAACCCTTCACAGCCGCCTGGCTCCTGCCTGTCGGCCCCTGAAAGACTGGGTCCCTGCCTCCTTTACGTGCACTTCCTCGTGGCTGTGTCCTCTCAGCCCCATGGCTATTCCCCCTCCTTTCCTCCGCCCTGCCCTACCTTGACCGGGAGGAGAGTAGGGACCCCCGGTGCCAGCCTCTGTGTTCCCTCTAGGTACGCCCAAGTGGCCAAAGGAGACCGTGAAACCTGTGGAGGTGGAGGAAGGGGAGTCGGTGGTTTTGCCTTGTCACCCTCCGCCCAGCGCAGAGCCGCTCCGGATCTACTGGATGAACAGCAGTGGGTGCCCCTCGGGGCTGCTGGCCGGGCTGGGCGGGTGGGGGGCGGTGTGTATTCCTGGATGAGGGGTCCTGACCCCTGGCTTCTTGCCTCCACCCCCCGCCGCCGCAGAGATCTTACACATCAAACAGGATGAGCGGGTGACAATGGGCCAGAATGGCAACCTCTACTTTGCCAATGTGCTCACCTCGGACAACCACTCCGACTACATCTGCCACGCCCACTTCCCTGGCACCCGGACCATCATCCAGAAGGAGCCCATCGACCTCCGGGTCAAGGCCAGTGAGTCCCACAGGCTCTGATACGCCCCGTCCTTATCTCTCACCCCGAGGCCCGGCCCGGCCCATCCCGGGGATGAGAGCGCCTTGGTCTCCCTTGCACGCACGGGGCTGTCCGTGAGCCAGAGGACGAAACTGAGGCCCTGGGGGCTCGCGGGCGTGTCCAGGGTCACCCCAGCCTGGTAACTTCGTGGGTGGAGGGAAGCGTGAGCCAGGCCACCTGCTCTCTGCCTCCTCACAGCCAACAGCATGATGGACAGGAGGCCGCGCCTGCTCTTACCCACCAACTCCAGCAGCCACCTGGTGGCCTTGCAGGGACAGCCGTTGGTCCTGGAGTGCATCGCAGAGGGCTTGTGAGTCCTGGCCCCTGGGTCGGGGGGAGGGGGCGGGGGGGGCGGATTCTCTGCCGTGGGGTGGGGCTGAGTGGCCCGCACCTCTGTCCCCTCTGCTCTCTCCCTTGGCCTCCTTGCACTGTGCCCTGAGCAGCCCCACGCCCACCATCAAGTGGCTGCGCCTGAGTGGCCCCATGCCAGCTGACCGTGTCACCTACCAAAACCACAACAAGACCCTGCAGCTGCTGAACGTGGTTGAGGAGGACGACGGCGAGTATCACTGCCTGGCTGAGAACCCGCTGGGCAGTGACCGGCACGCCTACTATGTCACCGTGGAGGGTACGGGCCAGGTCCCCCGTCCCGGGGCGCAGGCTTCCCAGAAGGCGATGCCCGCTGTCACGGGGGCGGACAGGGCCCAGGCCGGGAGCTCAGGGCGCCTCTCCGCTTCCTCGCAGCGGCCCCGTACTGGCTGCACGAGCCCCAGAACCGTTTGTACGGGCCGGGAGAGACGGCTCGCCTGGACTGCCAGGTGCAGGGCCGGCCCCAACCGGAGGTCACCTGGAGAATCAACGGGATCCCCATGGAGGGTGAGTGCGGCCTCTGGAAGGGACAGGGAGCCAAGGTGGGGAGCCGTGGGGACGGTGGGGGAGGAAGAGGAGGGGCCCTGGTGGGGCTCACCGCTCCGCCCGGGGCCCGCGGGCACGCCTGCTGCCCCACAGAGCTGGCCAAGGACCAGAAGTACCGGATCCACCACGGCGCCCTGATCCTGAGCAACGTGCAACCCAGTGACACGATGGTGACCCAGTGCGAAGCCCGCAACCGGCACGGGCTCCTGCTAGCCAACGCCTACATCTATGTTGTGGGTGAGTGCCGGCTGGCTGGGCCCACCCACCCGGGCCTGCCCACCCTGCCCTCCCTGCCTTGTAGCACCGCAGGTGAGCCTGCCGCCCGCCGCGGCGGCCCGTCTCCTCTCTGGAGCCATCATCCCATCATGCACCCAACCGCCCTCTCCACGGCGGGGCCTTGTCCCTATTTCCAGGGGAAGAAGTAGCCTCAGCGGGAGCTCTGCCCGCCCCCCCCCCCCCCCCCCCCCCCCCCCCCCCCGCACCGCGCGCCGCGGAGCGGAGGCTCTCCCTGGCTGCAGTGTGCCAGGACCAGCCCTGAGGCTTTTCTGCGGGAGCCTGGGGGAAGGCAGGGCCAGTAGACTGTCAGTAGGGCCTCAGATAATTGGTGAAACCTGAGTGGCTGGGACAGGAGGCACATCTCAGGCAAAGGGGTTGGCGTGCCCGAAGGCCGGGGGAAGCTCGGCCCGGCGGGGCCAGTGTGGGGCACAGGGAAGAAGATGGGCAGGGCTGTGGGGAGCCTGAGAATGCCTGCTGGAGTCACTGGCGGCTTCCAGAGCCCGTGAGCCCTCCTTCGGGAAGCTGCCCCACCGATGGCCACGCCGGCCGGCTGAGCGCGCCTGGGCACCTGCCTGGCCCTGAGCCCTGCGCCGTGGCTGCTGTTCCCGCAGAGCTGCCGGCCAAGATCCTGACCCCAGACAACGAGACCTACATGGCGGTCCGGGGCAGCACCGCCTACCTGCTGTGCAAGGCCTTCGGCGCCCCCGTGCCCAGCGTCCAGTGGTGAGTGCCCCACCCCGGCAGCAGGGCATCTTGAGGCCCTCTTCCGGCCCAGGGGACCGGGCAGGGCTGCGGGGCCCGGCCGGCGCGATCTGAGCCAGGCCCGCCCTGCTGGCGCAGGCTGGATGAGGAAGGCAAGACGGTGCTGCAAGACGAGCGCTTCTTCCCCTACGCCAACGGGACCCTGGGCATCCGAGACCTCCAGGCCAATGACACGGGGCACTACTTCTGCCAGGCCGCCAATGACCAAAACAACGTGACCATTGTGGCCAATCTGCAGGTCAAAGGTCAGATGACACCCCAGCCCCGCTGACATGATCAGGTCGGAGGGTCCGGGTCTTTGGAGGACCCCAGAGTGACCCTCCGTTCCCGTCGTTGCCCTCAGATGCCACTCAGATCACGCAGGGGCCCCGCAGCGCGATCGAGAAGAAAGGCTCGCGGGTGACATTCACGTGTCAGGCCTCCTTTGACTCCTCCTTGCAGCACAGCATCACCTGGCGCGGGGATGGCCGAGACCTCCAGGAGCTTGGGGACAGTGACAAGTGCGGGCCCAGCCCCGACCAGGGTTCGATGCAAGGGGGTGGAGTGGGAAGAGCGGAACGTCCCAATCCCCTGGCCTCATCCACGAGCGGAGGGGGAGCCCCGCTTTGAAGGGGAAGGTTCTGGCAGGAGCGGGAAGGGAGGGGACCAGGATGCAGGTGGCAGAAAGCAGCGGGTCCGCTGGGAGCGGCAGGACAAGCATTTCCCCCTCCCCCAGGTACTTTATAGAGGGGGGCCGCCTGGTCATCCACAGCCTGGACTACAGCGATCAAGGCAACTACAGCTGTGTGGCCAGCACCAAGCTGGACGTGGCAGAGAGCAGGGCGGAGCTCCTGGTGGTGGGTGAGTCCCTGGGTGCTGGTGGCGGGCACGGGATTCCGGACGGACACTGTTGGGCCCTTTGGAGCAGGGCGGTGGGGTGGCTGGCTGAGCAATGGGCCAGAGATCCCCCCTCTGCGGCCCTCAGGGAGCCCCGGACCCGTGCCTCGGCTGCAGGTGTCTGATCGGCACCTGCTGCGGCAGAGCCAGCTGCGCCTGTCCTGGAGCCCGGCCGACGACCACAACGCCCCCATTGAGAGTAAGAGGCTGTGTGCGCGGCTCCGCCGCCTCCCTCCCCGCCACCCCGTTGGCCCTCCTTCCTTGTGGGACCACCCTTAAGCCGGAGCTGTGGCTTCATGACTGCCCGCCTCGCAGAGCCCCACACCTGTGTTTGGGGGCTCATGGTTCGTCACGGGGCCTGCGAGTGTCAGTCGCCTCGGGCGCTCACTCCGTCCGCAGGGAGAGCCAGGCTGTGTACCCCTCGCTCACTCGCCACGCACCACTTACTCCTTTGCCGGGTCACTTCTTGGCAGAGTATGACATTGAATTTGAGGACAAGGAGATGGCGCCCGAGAAGTGGTACAGTCTGGGCAAGGTGCCTGGGAACCAGACCTCCGCCACCCTCAAGCTGTCGCCTTATGTCCACTACACCTTCAGAGTTACCGCCATCAACAAATACGGCCCTGGGGAGCCCAGCCCGGCCTCTGAGACTGTGGTCACGCCGGAGGCAGGTGAGTCCCCTGGGAGGGGGCCTCAGACGCCGGGCCCCCGCCCCCAGCTCCACAAGGAGAGTCTGCAGAAACGACCACGCCGAAGCTCCTCTGCTTCCAGCGTCCCCTTGGGGCTGCTGGCTGCTGCCGGCTTCCCAGTCCAGGCTTCCCAGTCCATTCTTTCCCGTAGTCGGCCTTCGCGGCCTCGGCAGGAGCCCGCAGTGTTAATGTCTTAACCTATTCCTTTCCAGCCCCCGAGAAGAACCCCGTGGACGTGAAGGGGGAGGGAAATGAGACCGACAACATGGTGATCACGTGGAAGGTGAGAGCCCTGGGGCTGAGCGCACCCTGCACGTCGGAACGCGACGCACGTGTCCGCTGCCCTCCCGGGCCGGGGGCGACTCACAGGCTGGGGCAGTGGCTCGTGGCCAACCAACCAGCTCCTCTTCTGCTCGCCCTCCAACAGCCGCTCAGGTGGATGGACTGGAATGCCCCCCAGGTTCAGTATCGGGTGCAGTGGCGCCCTCAGGGGATGCAGGGGGCCTGGCAGGAACAGACCGTGAGCGACCCCTTGCTGGTGGTGTCCAACACGCCCACCTTTGTGCCCTATGAGATCAAGGTCCAGGCCGTCAACAGCCAGGGCAAGGGCCCGGAGCCCCGGATCACCGTCGGCTACTCTGGGGAGGACTGTGAGTATGAGCTCGACTCGCCCACACCTGGGAGGTGGAGGCCGAGTGTGCTGGCCTGGCCTGCAGCCACCTTGCAGGGAGCCGCCCCTGTACCCAGCTCCTACCTCTTAACAGACTGCATTTCCTAAGACAGGGTGTTCTTTTTTTTTTTTTTTTTTTGTTTTTTGGCCTTATCTAGGGCCGCACCCGTAGAATATGGAGGTTCCTGGGCTAGGGGTCTAACAGGAGCTGTAGCTGCCGGCCTACACCACAGCCACAGCAATGCGGGATCCGAGCCGCGTCTGCAACCTACACCACAGCTCACGGCAACGCTGGATCCTTAACCCACTGAGCGAGGTCAAGGATCGAACCTGCCTCCTCATGGATACTAGTCGGGTTCTTACCACTGAGCCACAACGGGAACTCAAGGATATTCTTACGTGACCGAAGTGCGGTCATGAAAATCTGGGAAGAAACTTAGCATCAGTAAGTCGGCACCTCATTCCCGTTGTATGGACCAGCGCGTGCTTTCCCCCAGGCCCGGGTCCAATCCAGGATCCCGCCTGGGGCCTATCCTGCTTCTTTGCTTTCCTTGAATCTAGAATGTTACCAGACGTTAACCTGATCACCCCGTCCAGCTGTTCTCTGGTTCCTTCTGTCTGTAGTTACTATCTTCTCTCGAGACCACAGTGCAAGGGCCCACCCCTCCCGTCCAAAGCCGCCTCTCCCCTGCGGGAGGGCAGGGTTCTGGGCTGGCCCCGGGAGGCCACCAGCCCTCATCCATGTCACCGGCCTTTTCCAGACCCCCAGGCGAGCCCAGAGCTGGAAGACATCAGGAACCTCAATTCCAGCGCCGTGCTGGTCAGCTGGAAGCACGTGGACCCCGCCCAGGTCAAGGGCCACCTCCGGGGATACAATGTAAGGGTTCGAGGCGTGGGGGCTGGGGCCATCCCCGGAGTGAGGTGTGAGGCTACCGGGAGGGACAGGATTGGGGATGGGCCCCTCCACCTGCCAGCTGCTCTCCCGCAAACCCTCAAGTTGGAAGAAAGTCTCCTCTGGGAGGCTGTGGGGAACGCACGCCCCAGGGTCACTGCCAGGCGCCTTCTGCCCCTGCGGGGCCTCCTGTCCACCTGCAGGTGACGTACTGGTGGGAGGGCAGCCAGAGGAAGCACAGCAAGAGGCACATCCATAAAGACCACGTGGTTGTGCCTGCCAACGCCACCAGCGCCATCCTGGGAGGCCTTCGGCCCTACAGCATCTACCGTGTGGAGGTGCAGGCCTTCAACGGCCGGGGACTGGGGCCCGCCAGCAGTGGGAACTTCAGCACCCCCGAGGGAGGTGAGCTCTGCGCCCCGCGCCCGCGCCCCTCCTCCCCACCCGGGGGACCAGGCAGGGCCAGGGCCTGCCACTTGTCCCTGTGCCCCGCAGTGCCCGGACACCCCGAGGCGCTGCACCTGGAGTGTCAGTCGAACACCAGCCTGCTGCTGCGCTGGCAGCCGCCGCTCAGCCACAACGGCATGCTCACCGGCTACGTGCTGTCCTACCGTCCTCGTGAGTGTGTCGCGGAGCCGCGGGGCGAGGGGGCCCGGGAGGGCGACGCCGAGCTGGCGGCCCAAGCCGACTCCTCGCCTGTCGCGGCAGTGGATGACGAGGGCAAAGAGCAGCTGTCCTTTGAGCTTCCGGACCCTGAGCTGCGGACGCACAACCTCACCAACCTCAGCCCGAACCTGCGATACCGCTTCCAGCTGCAGGCCACCACCAGGAAGGGCCCCGGCGAGGCCATCGTGCGGGAGGGGAGCACCATGGCCTTTTCTGGGACCCCGGATTTCGGCAACATCTCGGCCATGGCTGGCGAGAATTACAGCGTGGTGTCTTGGGTCCCCAAGGAGGGCCAGTGCAACTTCAGGTTCCAGATCTGGTTCAAAGCCCTGGGGGGTGAGCGTAAAGGGGGCCCCCGGGGTTGGGGGGAAGAGGGCTCGGGGCCCAAAGGGGCTGGCGTGGCGTGGAGCCAGGGAGCAGCCTGGCCTTGTGCTCAGCCCCACGGCCCTCCGCCTACAGACGGGAAGTTGGGCCCTCCGCTCCCGCCGCAGTCCATCAGCTACAACCAGAGCTCCTACACGCAGTGGGACCTGCAGCCCGACACCAACTACGAGATCCACTTGTTCAAGGACAGCGTGTTCACGCACCGGATGGCCGTGAAGACCAACGGCACGGGTGAGCTGCCCGCCGGCCCGGCCGCCACCGCCCCGGGCCCCGGCCCCGCTCACTTTCTCCCAGACCCTGGGTGCCCCTCTGCCCGTGACAGAGAAGTCCGGGTCCTTGAAACGAGCCCTGTTAATGCTCGTCGCCCCTCACCCGCCCCTTCCCAGTCCCTGCGGATGGGGGTCGTGAGCGGACGAAGCCAGGGGCCTGTGCGCGGGGCCGGGAGCTGGGGGTGCGGGCTCGGAGGTGGGGGGGCCCACGTCTCCCCCGAGCCTGGGCCTGGTCTCCGTCCCGCTCTCCCCCTCAGGCCGCGTGGGTCTCCCTCCTGCCGGCTTTGAACCTGAGGGCTGGTTCATCGGCTTCGTCAGCGCCATCATCCTCCTGCTTCTGGTCTTGCTCATCCTCTGCTTTATCAAGCGCAGCAAAGGAGGCAAATACTCAGGTAGGCTGCGGGGAGGGAGCGGCCGCGGGCCCGCTTGGTCCTGGATGCCGCCGGCGTGTGGGGTGCGGGCCGCGTGTGTGCAGACCCACGGTGGGGGGCAGCTCAGAGCACAGAGGGAGAGCCTGGGGGTGGGGCCCAGGTTCCAGGGACCGGCTGGGGTGGGAGAAGAAGCCGGCCCTCCCTGTGTCTGCAGTGAAGGATAAGGAGGACACCCAGGTGGACTCAGAGGCCCGGCCCATGAAGGACGAGACCTTCGGCGAATACAGGTGCGCCGGGGTGGGACCAGGTACCCGGTGGGCCGCCCAGGTTCTCGCGTCCATACTTGACCCCGTCTCTCTCTCTCTCTTTGCGCTGCGGGGTAACATCAGGTCCCTGGAGAGGTAAGACGGGGCTGGGGGAATATTCTGTCGGACTCCGGGGGCAGAGATTCTCCGGGGAACAGCCGGTGCCCGGAATGCCACTGGTCCGCGGGGCTATGCCCTGCCCCCGGCCCGGCAGCCTCCCTCGGGCCAGCACCCACCGGCTTCCACCCTCTGCCCCTCCAGTGACAATGAGGAGAAGGCCTTTGGCAGCAGCCAGCCGTCCCTCAATGGTGACATCAAGCCCCTGGGCAGTGACGACAGCCTGGCCGACTACGGAGGCAGCGTGGACGTGCAGTTCAATGAGGATGGCTCCTTCATCGGCCAGTACAGCGGCAAAAAGGAGAAGGAGGCAGCAGGGGGCAACGATAGCTCGGGGGCCGCCTCCCCCATCAACCCCGCAGGGACCTTGGAGTAGCAGGGTCCCACCAGGCAAGGCCGGGTAGAGCACAGCCCAGGGCCGGGCCGCGGGGGGGTCAGAGGCCAAGACCCCCCCCCCCAGGCCTATGCTGGGTCCCTGACCTTGGGACTGAGGCCCCGCCCTCTCTCCACCAGGCTGTGGCTCCGCCCACTGGCCCTGAGCCCAGCGAGGCTTGAGTCCACTTGAGTCCGGGACAGAGAAGAGGGACTCACTGCCTCGAACCCCCTTCCAACTCCCCGGTCCCCACTCGATTGCCAAAACCCAGCTGCACCCCTTCTTGGGCACATCCTGCTTTGCTCCAGCTCGGGGCCGCTCGCACTCACATCAGGAGCCTTCAGGTGCTGCCTGGCCAGCCTTTGGGCAGAGAGAGGCTGCGACGGGGCGGTGGGAGGTAGGGGGCAGGAAGCGGGGATGGCCCGGGAGGGGGCTCCCAGATGCTGCCTGGCGGGGTCTCCTCAGGACCAGGGCTGGCACTGCCACCCCCAGCCATCCCTTGGCCAGCCTGGCTGGGACAGGGGACAGAACTCGGTGTCCCCACCATCTGCTCCCTCTTCTTTGACATCTCTGCTCCAACTGGGATGGGAGCTGGGCAAGCTGCCCATGGGTGCAGAGGAGGCCATCTGGAGAGTCCACACTCGGCCGGTGTCCCTCCCCCCAGCCCACCTGCCCTGCGGCTGGCTTTCAGGAGCTCCGTACACATGCTGCCTTTGGTACCCACCAGACAACATCCAAGTGGCCTCCGTCACTGCCCAGGTGCGGGGCAGGCGCGCCTCCGCCCTGGCCCCGGCCTCTCCCCACCTCCACTGCACCCCAAGACCCTTTAGCAGCCCCATCGGACCCCAGTCTGAACAGGTCCCTTCCTCAGCCTCCCCCATCCCCACCTCGGGAATGTAAATACACCGTGACTTTGCAAGTTTCTGCCCTGTCCCTTCTCCACATGCCGCTAGTGTGTAGCCAGATGTCTGAGTCTCTAGGTGGTTTCTAGGTTTTCTAGCAATTAGCTTTGATGATCCCATCCCAGGAAAAATAAAAAACAGACAAAAAAAAACTTAAAAAAAAGGGAAGATTGGTTATCCCAGCTGTGCTGTGCTCCCGCCCTTTACAACAAACAAAAGTATATATATATATGTACATAAATATCAGAATTATAAAAGGCAAATAAAAACCTGGAAACAAAGAGGAACTGTTGTCATTTGAGTGGTCACCATGTCCCCTGGCACTTCCACCTACCCCGCCAGGCCTGGCTCTCACCCCCTAGGAATTCCTGCCTGCCGGACAGTTCACTCCTGGCTCCCCAAGGCCAGGTTCATACACCTCTCCCCGACCCCTGACCTCTGACCTCTGTACTCAGCCGAGGCCTCTGTTTCGTCTTTTTTTTTTTGTCTTTTTGCCTTTTATGTAGAGCTGCACCCGCGGCATATGGAGGTTCCCAGGCTAGGGGTCTAACAGGAGCTACAGCTGCCGGCCTTTGCCACAGCCACAGCAACGCGGGATCCGAGCCGCGTCTGCAACCTACACCACAGCTCACGGCAACGCCGGATCCTTAACCCACTGAGCAAGGCCAGGGATCGAACACACAATCTCATGGTTCTTAGTCAGATTCGTTAATCACTGAGCCACGAAGGGAACTCCTCTCTGTTTCATCTTTAACTGAGCCACTAGAAAGCACCGAAGGGAATTTCTTTGCTCACGTTCCCACCGTCAAATCTGCCTCCGTCCCCCTGGCAGCCCCCTGACAGCCCAGGACTCGAACCTTCAGTCTTTGGGCCCTGCAGTTGGAAGTCAGCACTTCGACCCAGGCACCAGGTTCCCCCTCCACCCCGCCACAACCCATCAGTGATGGTTCTGCTGTTTTCTTTGTCTTTTCTCTATCTCCTTTATTGTTTGTTTTGGTTTGGGTTTTTTGGTTGCACTTGCAGCATGTGGCAGTTCCTGGACCAGGGATCAAACCCACACCACAGCAGCAAACCGAGCCACAGCACTGGTAATGCTGGGTCCTGAACCCGCTGAACCACAAGAGAACCTGCTTGTCTTTTCTCTGTCTCTAGCTTTTCTGACCCTGTTGATCTGGTCTGTGGGCAAACCTGCTGCCACAGCATCCATCCTAAAAACACTCACTACCAGGAACTGCTGTCGTGGCTCAGCGGAAAGGAATCCAACTGGGAACCACGATGATTGTGGGTTCGATCCCTGGCCTTGCTCATGTGGGTTGAGGGTCCGGTATGGCTGTGGCTGAGGCTGTGGTGTAGGCCGGCGGCTGTACCTTTGATTAGATCCCTGGAACCTCTATGCCGCGGGTGTGGCCCTAACACCACACGGCCCTCCAGCTCCTTTTTTGTTTTTGACCTTCAGAATTTCCAGGGCCAGGGATCAAACCTGCACCTCAGCAGTAACCTGGGCTGCTGTAGTGACAATGCCAGGTTCTTAACCTGCTGAGCCACCAGGGAACTCCACACTCCTCCAGCTCATACCCGCTTCTCTGCTCCTATTGACTGCACCCCTCCTTAAGACTTGTCTACTCTCATCACCGCCACCTTTTTTTTTTTTTGTCTTTTGTCATTTTAGGGCTGCAGCCACAGCATATGGAGGTTCCCAGACTAGAGGTCTAATCAGAGATGTTGGCCAGGCTAGGGGTCTAATCAGCGAACGCCACAGCCACAGCAACGCCAGATCCGAGCCGCGTCTGCGACCTACACCACAACTCACAGCAACGCTGGATCCTTAACCCACTGAGCGAGGCCAGGGATCGAACCCACAACCTCTTGGATACTAGTCGGATTCGTTTCCTGTGAGCCATAACGGGAACTCCCTCATCACCCCCACTTAATTGCCACCTGTCACAGCATCTGCTTCTCATCCCCAATATCCGTCTCATTCGTACATAACAATGGAATTTCGCTCAGCTGAGGATACATTTCCCAGACTCCTTGGCACAAGACGGGGCCGGGGGAATGTGAGCTAAGGGGCAACCTCTGGGCTGTGCCCTTCAAGAAGCACAGTGTGCCTTTCCCTGCCCCCCTCCATGTCCGTGCCAGCCTGGGGGGCTGGGAGGAGCCATCCCAATGCTATGTCTGTCCTGGGCTGCCTCCCTGGATGTCAGAAAAATAATTACACTTTGGTTTTCAGAGTAATTTTAGGTAGAGTTCCCACACGCAGCGCCTCCCTCCCTCCCTCCCTCAGCAGTTTCCCGCATTCTTAACGTCATGCCTTTGTTACACCTGTTTTATTTTTTATTTTATTTTTGGCCATACCTGTGGCATATGGAAGTTCCCAGTCTAATCCAGGGATCAAATTCAAGCCGCAGCAGCGATGTACGCCACAACTGTGGTAACACAGGATCCTCAACCCACTGTGCCACAGCAGGAACTCCTACTCTTTAAAAAAAAAAAAAAATTATGTTTCTTTAATTCAGTAAGCCTGATAGTTTATTTATTTTTTTGGTCACACTCGTGGCGTGCAGAAGTTCCTGGGCCAGGAGTTCCCGTCCTGGCTCAGTGGTTAATAAACCCCACTAGGATCCGTGAGGACACGGGTTCCATCCATGGCCAGGGATCAACCTGAGCCATAGCTGTGACAATGCCATGTAGATGACGTCACAAGAGGGACTTTCTCTGGAGCATAGAAATTCCCAGGTTAGGGGTCCAATCAGCCACAGTCACGGCAACATCAGATTGGAGCCCATGGCAACGCCGGACCCCTAACCGACTGAGGGAGGCCAGGGATCGAACCTGCATTCTCATGGATACTAATCGGGTTCCTTGCTGCTGAGCCACAGGGGAACTCCCTGTCACAGCCCCTCGTGTGACATTATCCTTCCCGTTCATTGCAATTCACTTATCCACTCGCCTGTTGGTGACATTCGGGTCATTGCCGGTGCTGGCTATTCCGGGTAAATGGATGTGTGCTGTCCCTTCTCAGGGGTGTTACCGAGCTATTGTCTCTTGAGCCCCAAGCCACTGTGCTGTCTTCCGCTTCATGACGCTGGAGCAGGGACTCGGCAAACCAGGCACGCTTTGGCAGCTTTGCCAGCTGGCTCCAGCTTAGGCTGTGCTCCCAGAGGAGGAGGAAGAGGTGCGCTCCTACCTTCATTCCTTCAAGCTCCTCTTTACCCCAGCGGTCAGCACGCACGTGCGTGGCGCCAGATGAATCCAATTTTCAGAAGGTGCTGGGGAAGGACCCATCATGGTTTCTGCTTCCTTTTTTTTTTTTTTTTTTTGGTCTTTTTGCCTTTATGTAGAGCCGCACCCGCGGCATATGGAGGTTCCCAGGCTAGGGGTCTAACAGGAGCTGTAGCTGCCGGCCTTCGCCACAGCCACAGCAACGCGGGATCCGAGCCGCGTCTGCAACCTACACCACAGCTCACGGCAACGCCGGATCCTTAACCCACTGAGCGAGGCCAGGGAGCGAACCCGCAACCTCATGGTTCCTAGTCGGATTCGTTAACCACTGCGCCACGACAGGAACTCCGGTTTCTGCTTCCTGATTGGATCCAGACTGATGGAGAAACTGGTAACAGGAGAGGTGTCAGAAATCATGTCCTGAGAGAGGGGCTTTGAAGATAGCTTTTTTTGCATCTTGGGGCTTGAACGCCCCCTTCTCTCCTCCCCACCCACTGCCCTGCCTTTCGCACGAGAAACAGAGAGGCTGGGAAGTCATCTGACATTGGACTCTGCAACCCGCACGTGAAATGTTGTGCTAGGTTTCCAGAACTTTCAGCTCCACGGTGACAAAAAGTAAGAGAACTAAATTTTAGGGTTGTCATATATGCTCTCAGATGCCTTGCAAGGGGCTGCCCATCCTCCTAAAGACCCATGTGATCATCCCGAAGCCAGGAGACCTATAACAAGTGGCTAGCCTCAGCAGGAACTTGAAGTTGCCCTTGAACTTGGAAGTTGCAGTTGTGCTGATATCACATCTCCCCATTTGCCTATTTGACTGTGTGTAGAAAGGTAGATAGATCTTGGAGAATGACTATGGATTGATGTCAGCTTAAGCAGGCAGTGACTCCAACTGCAGCTGCTGTTCCTTGAGGTAGTCGTTTTGCTGAAGCTGTAAGCACACGACCTCTGGCCCTGGTATGCAGCTGCTGCCCTATTGACTCTTTTACTCCATACCCATTTGCCAATTCCACCAGAAGCACTTTGTTTTTACCTGGCAGGGCCAATAGTACACCTAAGAGCCATGTCACCTCTCCTCCTTTCTGTGCTTGGAGACTTTGACCGGCTCACCGTTTCCTGCAACATCCCTGGGCCACTACATTGATGGACATCATCCTGATTGAATCTGATGAGCCAGAAGCCAAAAATCCTGTAGATGCTTTCGTAAGACAGCTGCAAACCAGGAGATGGGAGACTCACCCCATGAAAATCTAGGGAGGTAAAACCTCAGTGAAGTTTCTGGAAGCTCAGTACTCTAAAGAATGCAAAAATATCCTCCTCAAGGTGAAAGGCAGGAAGCTGCCCCTTTCCCAACCACCTCTAAAAATAGCATTTGGTGTACCCTTTGGGGCTGTGGAACAGAGTCCCACAAGTGCACTACACTGACTCAGCAAGAAGAACCCCCATGCCCTCTTCTGTCCCATAACCTGGGAGACACTGAACCCTTAGGACTGTGGGTGACCATGAGGCCAGAGTTTGGCATCAGGAATTGCATATCTGTCTCACCTGTCAAGCCATAGGTTGGACACATGCAGGAGCGTGTTCCAATGAGTGACAATGGGATTTTAGACAAGGAAGTTCAGGTGGCTTCAGAGAACACAGAGAGTGGCAGGAGGAAGTGCTTCCCAGAATGTGTCCCAGGAGCAGGTGGCCGAGGAGGAAGTCACCAGAGCCTGGTTTATGGACGGCTCTGCACAATGATGGGCGCAGTACTGTGGCGCCATTCATGGTGACCCTGAGGAAAGTGGCAAAGGAAACTCTCCAAGTGGTTGGAAGCTTGAGCAGCACAGCTGATTGTTTGCTACCACATTTTTTCCAGCTTTATTGAGAGGCCATTGACATATACCAGGATGTATGATTTGGCACATACATATGCAGTAATATTACTTAACACATCCTTCGCCTCACAGAATTATCATTTTGTTGTCATGGTGATGAGAACATTCCCAAATCTACTCCTACAGCAACTTTCACATATGTGATACAGTCACCATGCTGCACCTGAGATTCCCAGAACTTCTTCATCTTCTTGATGAAGTGTGTCCCCTGAACCAACATGGCTTCATCTCCTCCACATTCTGGCCCCGGGCCGCCACCATTCTACTCTTTCTTCTATCAGTTCCAATTTTAATTTTTTTTTTTTTTTTGCCTTATCTAGGGCCGCACCCGCAGCATATGGAGGTTCCCAGGCTAGGGGTCTAACAGGAGCTATAGCTGTTGGCCTACACCACAGCCACAGCAACGTGGGATCCGAGCCACGTCTGCAACCTACACCACAGCTCACGGCAATGCCGGATCCTTAACCCAATGAGCAAGGCCAGGGATCGAACCCTCAACCTCATGGTTCCTAGTCAGATTCGTTAACCACAAAGCCACGACGGAAACTCCCCAATTTTAATTTTTTAATTTATTTTTAGTTATTTATTTTTTTTGGCCATGCCCATGGCACGCATAGGTTGCCGGGCCAGGAATCGAACCTGTGCCACAGCAGTGACAACCCCAGATTCTTAACCTGCTGAGCCACCAGCGAACTCCCATTTCAGCTTTTTTAGACTCTGCACATAAATGAGATTATATGGGACTTCCCTTGTGGCATAGTGTGTTAAGGATCTTGTGATGTCTCTGCAGTGGCTCGAGTCGCTGCTGTGGCTCGGGTTTGATCTCCAGCCCTGGAATTTCCACATGTCAAAAAAAAAAAAAAAAAAACAAAGGAGTTCCCTTCGTGGCTCAGTGGTTAACGAATCCGACTAGGAACTATGAGGATGCAGGTTCGATCCCTGGCCTCGCTCAGTGGGTTAAGGATCCGGTGTTGCCGTGAGCTGTGGTGTAGGTTGCAGACGCGGCTCGGATCCCGCGTTGCTGTGGCTGTGGCGAAGGCTGGCGGCTACAGCTCCTGTTAGACCCCTAGCCTGGGAACCTCCATATGCCGCAGGTGCGGCTCTAGATAAAGGCAAAAAGACAAAAAGAAAAAAAACGAGATTATATTTTGTATTTGTCTTTCTCTGTCTGTTTTATTTCGCTGAGCAAGGTCTATCCACGCTACCCCAAGTGGCAAGATTTCTTTCTTTTTCCGCAGCTGGATAATATTCGGCTGTTTTCCTGTGTTGGCTATGATGACGAAGCTGCCATGCACACGGGGTGTGCAGATGTGTCTTCAACATAGTGAGTCCATTTCCTTTGGGTGGATAACCAAAGCGGGACTTCTGGATCATACGGTAGTTCTATTTTTAATTTCTGGAGGAAGCTCCGTACGGTTTTCCACAGCGGCTGCAGCAATTTACAGCGGTTTTGATTTGCATTTCCCTGATGACGGGCCGTGTTGTACATCTTCTTTGGAAAAATGTCTATTCAGGCCTTTACCCGTTTTCATTTTCTTTTCCTTTTTAGGGCTGCACCCGCGACATACGGGAGTTCCCAGACTAAGGGTTCAATCGGAACTATAGCTGACACCTACACCACAGGCTCACAGCCACGCCGGATCCTTAACCCACTGAGGGAGGCCAGGAATCGAACCCACGTCCTCACGGATCCTACTTGGGTTCGTTAACCGCTGAGCCACAAAGGGAATTCCTAACTACAATTATTTAGTCTCTAGATCAGAATATTCAAGTGGAGGGAGTTCCCATCATGGCTCAGTGGTGAATGAATCCGACTAGGAACCATGAGGTCTTGGATTCGATCTCTGGCCTCACTCAGTGGGTTAAGGATCCGGCGTTGCCGTGAGCTGTGATGAAGGTCGCAGACGTGGCTTGGATCCCGCGTTGCTGTGGCTGTGGCTGTGGCGAAGGCTGGCAGCTACAGCTCCTGTTAGACCCCTAGCCTGGGAACCTCCATATGCTGCGGGTACGGCCCTAGATAAGGCAAAAAGACAAAAAAAAATAAAGAATTCTGAAGCCAAGGATGGAAGAAAGAGGAAATCAAGGGATGGAAGAAAGAGGAAATCGAGAGAGGCGAGCTCAGCCTTTAGCGCGGCTAATCCCCTAAAGCCACCTGCTGAGTCCAGGAGAAGCTGAGCACAGCTGTTTGACAGATTTCTGTGGCAGTTCAGGGTCCACCAAAGAGGTGGCACCTCAGGCTTGGGGTTAAAGATCCAAAGGTCTAGAGTGAGTGTGAAGTAGAAATCGAATAGGCCTTGAAAAGATTGTAGCCCTGTAATCCTTGGAAACTGGATTAAGGAAATCTGGGATTTCTAGTGTCCTAATTGTCTGCCAGAAGTAAACACAGATCGTCTCTGGAGGAAGACAGCATCATCCTGGACCTCAAATTATTTATACTGTGTCCAGTCTTAAGTGAAAACTAACCAGCCACAGGGAGGGAAAAAATGTAATAAAAATAAAATTAAAAAAGCAACAGAGGAGTTCCCTTCGTGGCGCAGCGGTTAATGAATCCAACTAGGAACCATGAGGTTGCGGTTTCGATCCCTGGCCTTGCTCAGTGGGTTAAGGATCTGGCGTTGCCGTGAGCTGTGGTGTAGGTCACAGACACGCCTCGGATCCCGTGTTGATGTGGCTGTGGTATAGACTGGCAGCTACAGCTCCGATTCGATCCCTAGCCTGGGAATTTCCATATTCCGTGGGTGTGGCCCTAAAAAAGAGAAAAAAAATAAAGACCCAATGGATGTGCTAAACGGGAGATGAAGAGATAATTAACGAACTGGAAATTAAGTCAGAGGAAAAGAGCCAGAAGAAAACCTGAAGAGGTAAAAGACATGGGGGTGGAGACGTTATACGGACCCGAAGCAGCATAAAACAAAAGAAAACCTAGGTGCATCAGAGTAAAAGCGAGGAAAAGCAAAGACAAAGAGAAAATACTGAAAGCAGCCAAAGGGGGAACAAAGACAGATTTGCGTTCATAATTACGCAATTAGACTGACAGCCAATATTTCAGTACAAATCATAGAAACTAGAAAACAGGCAGTGATAAATTCAGTGTGCTGACCAAAAAAAACTGCTGACCTTGAATTTTATATGCACTGAAAATATCTATGATAGGTCACAAAAATGGCCGCACCTGCCGGCCTACACCACAGCCATAGCCTGGGACCTTCCATATGCTGCAGGGCTTTCTTTAGTGGAGTTCTGAAAATGTCTTTATTTCACGTCTTCCTCAAAGGGTATTTTACCAGTTAGCTTTGGTTACACAGTCGCTTTGGCTTGGTTCCTTTGGTCTTGCTTGGGTTCGCTCGCCTGGTTGCTGTGGGCTGACAGGTGGGCTGGAGTAATGGGGTTACGTGTCTGGTGTCTCCAGTGGACAAACCCAGGTGTACAAACATGTTTTAAGCTTCACACTTTTTAAGCGTCCCGTTGACCAGGGCAAATCACATGGCCAAGGCCAGATTCAACAGCGGATTCCATCTTTTGAAGGGAGGAGCTGCAGCCCTAAAAGGCAAAAAAAAAGAAAGAAAAGAAAAGAAATTGAGTTTCCCTAAAGAACGAATAAGATGAGCAGTCTCTTTTCATATGCTTATTATCCAGGTACCTATTTTCTTTGGTAAAGATGTCTATTCAAATATTTTGTCCATTTTTAATTTATTATTATTATTTTTTTTTTTTTGCTTTTTTAGGGCCACTCTTGCGGCATATGGAGGTTCCCAGGCTAGGGGTCTAACAGGAGCTGTAGCCGCCGGCCTTCGCCACAGCCACAGCAACGCGGGATCCGAGCCGCGTCTGCGACCTACACCACAGCTCACTGCAACGCCGGATCCTTAACCTGCTGCGCAAGGCCAGGGATCGAACCCGCAACCTCATGGTTCCTAGTCGGATTCGTTAACCACTGAGCCGCGACGGGAACTCGTCCTTGTCCATTCTTTACATGGAGCTTCTTAAGTTCGAGATAATGGCAGCTACACGCAGCTGCAGAACAACCTGGAGCGCCCCGTCCCCTTCCCCCAGTTCCCACAGTGACGCTGACCCAGCCCTTTTATAATCGCACCCACTTTCCTCTGTCCCCCGTCTTTCCTTATTCTCCGGTAACCATGATCTGTTTTCCATCTTGATAGTTTTGTCATTTAGGGAATGTTGTATAAACGGGATTTCGGCGATCATACAGTGTTTAGCTTTTTGGAATCAGTTTTTTACACTCGGCACAGTTCTCTGGAGAGTCTTCCAAACTGCCGAGTGGATCACTGGTTCCTTCCTCCGTCTTGTTTAACCATCAAATCCTGAAGGACATCTGAGCTCTTTGCAGTTTTTGGCTATTACGGAGGAACCGTAGACTGCTATAAATCTTCCTGTACAGACTTTTGCGTGAACATAAATCGTCACTTCTCTAGGATGAATGCCCAGGAGTACAACTGCTGGGTCATGTGGTAACTGCATGTTTAATTTTAGGAGAAACTGCCAAGCCGTGTTCCAGACAGGCTGTACCAACCCGCGTTCCCGTCAGCGTGTATAAGCGACTCAGTTCTTTGCGTCCTCGTCGACATTTGGTGTTATCACTATTTTTTATTTTAGCCGTTCTGGTAGGCACGTAGCGATAATCTCATGATTTTAGTTTGTCTTCTCTCCTAGCGGACGATTACCCTGAACATCTTTCCAGGTGCTCATTGGCCATCTGTACAACCTCTGCAGTGAAATGTTCATTCATGTCTTTTGCCCATTTTCTAATTGGATTGTTGTGTTATGTTATATTATATTATATTATATTATATTATATTATATTATATTATACCTATTTGGCCACATCTGCAGTGTACAGACGTTCCCAGGCCAGAGACTGAACTCATGCCACAGCAGCAACCTGTGCTCTTTTTTTTTTCTTTTTGTCTTTTTGGATTTTCTAGGGCTGCACTTGCGGCATATGGAGGTTCCCAGGCTAGGGGTCTAACAGGAGCTGTAGCCGCCGGCCTTCGCCACAGCCACAGCAACGCGGGATCCGAGCCACATCTGCAACCTACACCACAGCTCACGGCAACGCCGGATCCTTAACCCACTGAGCAAGGCCAGGGATCGAACCCGCAACCTCATGGTTCTTAGTCGGATTCATTAACCACTGAGCCACGACGGGAACTCCTAACCTGTGTTCTTTATATAGTTAACATACTAGTCTTTTCTCAGATATGCAGTTTGTATGTATTTTCTCCTAATCTGCAGCTTGTCTTTCCATCCTCTTACTTAGAGAGTCAGAAAGCAAATGTTTCTGCAAGAAATCTTGATGAGATTTTTTTATAGGAACTGAATGAAATCTGCATGTAATTTGGGGAGAATTTATATCCTTACTATGCCGAGTCTTCCAGTCCATGAACAGATTATGTCTCTCTATTTCTTTATCTTTTTTTTTTTTTTTTGCCTATTCTAGGGATGCACCCGCGGCATATGGAGGTTCTCAGGCTAGGGGTCTAACCGGAGCTGTAGCCGCCGGCCTTCGCCACAGCCACAGCAACGCCGGATCCTTAACCCACTGAGCGAGGCTAGGGATTGAACCCACAACCTCATGGTTCCTAGGCGGATTCGTTAACCACCGAGCCACGATGAGAACGCCTCTCCATTTCTTCAGATCTTTCATGAGCTTCTTTTCTTGGCTGTGCCCATGGCATATGGAAGTTCCCAGGCCAGGGATCAAACCTGTGCCACAGCAGTGACGCTGGATCCTTAACCTGCTGAGCCACCAGGGAACTCCTGCACTGATTGATGTTCAGATATTGAACCAGCCTGCATCGCTGGAATAAGACCCAAATATGTCTTTCTATATTTTGCTGAATTCCATTCACTAACATTTTGTGAAGCATGCTTGTGTCTGTGTTCCTGAGGGACGTTAGTTTGTAGTTTTCTTTTTTACATTTTCTTTGTCTGGATTTTCTATCAGGGTAACACTAGCTCCATAAAATAAAATGAGACATGCCTCCCCCTCCTCTGTTTTTCTGGAAGACATTGTGTCGAATGGATATTAATTCTTCAAATGTTTGGCAGAATTCTCCAGTGAAACCATCTGTGACTGGGAGGTTTTGGGGGGGGTGATTTGAAATCATGAATCCAATTTCCTTGAGAGTTAGAGGGCTAGTCAAATTATTTATTGAACTGCGGTAGTTCGTGTTTTTGAGGGATTTGTCCATTTGCATTTCGATTTATTTATTTTTGCCTCGCCCACAGCTTGTGGAAGTTCCTGGGCCACAGGGGTGAGCCCCTGCAGTGACAACACCAGATTCCCTAACCCACAGAGTCACCAACAAACTCCTCCAGTTCTATTTATTAATTAATTTATTTAACTAATTTATTTTTTTTTGGTCTTTTTGCCTTATCTAGGGCTGCACCCGCGGCATATGGAGGTTCCCAGGCTAGGGGTCTAACAGGAGCTGTAGCTGCCGGCCTTCGCCACAGCCACAGCAACGCGGGATCCGAGCCGCGTCTGCAAACTTCACCACAGCTCGCGACAACACCGGATCCTTAACCCACTGAGCGAGGCCAGGGATCGAACCCACAACCTCATGGTTCCTAGTCGGCTTCGTTAACCACTGAGCCACGACGGGAACTCCCTCCAGTTCTATTTAAATTGTCACATTTACATCAGTTATTGGTAGAATTCCTCATTTCTCTCTTTTTTTTTCTCTCATTACCCTTTTGATGCCTGAAGAGTCCGTGGTAATAGCCCCTGTTTCATTCCTGATACTCATTTCTTCTCCCTTTTTGTCTTTGTCATTAGTTTTGTCAGTTTTATTGATTTTTTGTTTCATTGGTTTTCTCCTTGCTTTCTGCTTCCTATGTCCTTGACTTCTGGTCCTACCTTCATTGTTTCACTTTATGCTTCTTTTTCTACTTTTTGAGGTGGGAGCTTTAGGTTATTGCGTCTAAGCTGATCCTCTTTTCTTTTTTTCGCTTTTTTGCTTTTTAGGGCTGCAGCCGCCACATATGGAGGTTCCCAGGCTAGGGGTCTAATGGGAGCTGTAGCTGCCGGCCTACACCACAGCCTCAGCAACGCTGGATCCTTAACCCACTGAGCAAGGCCAGGGATCGAACACACAACCTCGTAGTTCCCAGTCGGATTCATTTCCGCTGCACCACGATGGGAACTCCTGATCCTCTTTTCTTTCTTTCTTTCTTTCTTTCTTTTTTTTTTGTCATTTTTGCCTTTTCTAGGGCCGCACCCGTGGCATGTGGAGGTTCCCAGGTTAGGGATCTAACAGGAGCTACAGCTGTCGGCCTTCGCCACAGCCACAGCAACGCGAGATCCGAGCCGCATCTGTGACCTACACCACAGCTCACGGCAATGCCGGATCCTTAACCCACTGAGCAAGGCCAGGGATCAAACCCGCCACCTCATGAATGCTAGTCGGATTCGTTTCCGCTGCACCATGACGGGAACTCCCAGCTCTTCCTGTTTAAGTGTTAAAGCCCCAGGAAGCGGGATTGCAGCAGGCATTGCAGGGATAGGAGAATCCTGACAGCCTAGATGGCAAGACCCTCAGCTCAGAGACACTTGGCAAAGGGCTCAGAAGTCATGGACTCTGCTTTCCCTTGTTCCCTCGGCCTAATCCACCCTCGCTCTTTCTGGCAGGTACTGATGCTGCTTATTCTCCGGCTTCTGGAGGAAAGTCTTGCTTCCCGTATGGGCTGCCGGTATTGGCATCAGGCTTCTACTGCCCTCCCCCCCATGCTCCCACACGGACTGGGGAACACGTGTGCTTCCTCCCAAAGCCACCCCAGCGTGTTGGGAAGAAGGGCTTGCTGTGCAACTGAGAGGCTATGCATTCTGTCCTCCAGAGGGAGTGTCTGTGCCGCTGGGAGGAAAGAGCCACCGGATCTGGTCCCTCTGTCTTTGGAAGAAACAGGGGGAGTGCCGGAGCTGGGCTTATCACCCAGGCCCAAACAAATGGCTGCATACTTTGGGCCCTAGAGAATAAGGATGTCAGGTAAATTCGGGATACAGAACACCCCCCGCTGCCAAAAAAAAAATAATTTACTCAAAGGGTAAGCCACAGTCCTGTGTAAAACAGTAACTTTCGTCAAGAGGGGGGTTTCAACATGTGAATTTAGGGGAAACGCAAACATTCATCCCACAGTGGAAGATAAATTTGATCAAGATCAACAACCATTACATAGATTTGTACACGAGCTTGAAGAAGTAAATAGATTTGCTGTTTCATTAACTTCTCAGCTCGCTTTCTTTTTTGACTTTTGTCTTTTTAGGGCCGCACCCGCGGCACATGGAGGTTCCCAGGCTAGGGGTCGAATAGGAGCTGCAGCCCCCGGCCTTCGCCACAGCCACAGCAACGCGGGATCCGAGCCGCATCTGTGACCTACACCACAGCTCATGGCAATGCCGGATCCTTAACCCACTGAGTGAAGCCAGGGATCGAACCCAAGTCCTCATGGATACTAGTCGGGTTCATTAGCCACTGAGCCACGACAGGAACTCCCTCAGTTCTTTTGACTGCTACCATTGCATATCCTCTCTTTTCTTTCTTTCTTTCTGTTCCTTTACCAAATGAGTCTAAATTCTTGTTTGCTTTTGCTTATGGAAAAAGTCCAATATTTTTGGCAAAGTAGTCCTGAAGCGTTTCACACTCTTCTATTATTTTCTCTAGTCATTTACAGGAAATTTTAAAGGCACTGGACTCTTACTATGTCCGCTAAAAAAAAAAAAAAATGAAATTATTCAAAATATATCAAAGAGATGATGGGCCATTTATTGGCAGAATCCTCTCCAGGGCACTGCCAAGGTAAATGCAGGAAGTTCTCCTTGGCCAAGTTTACCAGGAACCTAGTAGAACTAATGCCTGTAAAAGGCAAGATACGTTGCTTAGCCACGGTGTAGGTGATACCACGACCGCCTGAAGTCTTTCCCTCTTAAGAAAAATGATGCCCACTTTGGGGATCCCAGAGTTTTCGAATCATTCTGAAAAAGTCATTTGATTTCTACCTTGTTCTAGGGTTTAACCACCCCAACTCTAGAAGACTCATTGGCCAAGAGTTTGCAACCTACTGTGTTAAGATGGCCACTCACCTCATTAAAAGTTAGAGCAAGCCCTCTGGGCAAGCGCGGTCTGGGCCTCTTTGACCTGCTGTTTGGGAGGCCTATGAATCTGGCTCTGAGACCAAGTTGTGTGTCTGATTCACTGACTCCTTTCATTGTCTAAAAAGGGCTCCTTCCTTCTCCCCTAGAAATGGAGAGAGGGGTTGATCCCGTGACGACCTTAGGCCTGTTCTCACAGCAGCGGGTATTTGAATGACTTTATAAGGACTGCATTTATGAGCACTTATGTCATGGGCCAAAATTTGAGATAGTTTGCTCAATATCACTAATTATCAGGTAATGGACCTCACACACATTGCAATAGCTGTCATCCAAAACATCGTGGCTGACTAGTATCTGTGAGGATTCAGGTTTGATCCCTGGTCCTGCGCAGTGGGTTAAGGATCTGGTAGTGCTGCGAGCTGGGGTGTAGGTCTCGGCGGCTACAGCTCTGATTCGACCTCTGGCCCGGGAACTTGTGTATGCCGCAGGTGCGGCCCTAAAAAGCAAAAAAACCAAAAAACCAAGTCAAATACCACTTGTTAACTTTAGGACACAAACTCTCACAATCCAATAAGGATGGATAAACAGAGGTTGGCTTTTATTCAGAGAGATGTAGTTGATTTGGACTGATGCAAGAAAAAAATGGCCCATAGGGGACTGGTTTGTCCCAAGACTAAAAACAAATATGGCCACATGTATGTCAAACGCCAGAGGCTCCATCTGGTGCCCTGTGAGATTTTGATGCTAAAAGATGGCACCCGTGGTATTTGAGAAGATGGAACAATCGCAGGGGGACCTAAATTGTCATGTATTTGATGAAAACTCAAGAACAATGTATTGGACCTACAAGAAAAAAACTCTTAATTCAAAATTTAAATTATAAAACTCCAGATTTAAGCTACTGTAGCCTTGGATTGGATAAGACTTTGTAAGGAGCTGCAAAATAATACCCAGATAGTTCACCATTTGAAAGCTCGAGTAATAAAGATGTCACAACAGCTGGTAAAATTGACATGTGAAGAGGGAAAATGTTTATACATTGCTTACCAAGAATCTGATTTAACCCTTGCCCATTGGTAGGACACGGTTAAAGGTTATTTTTCCAAGTCAAATACCACGCGGAAGTGTGAAATTCATCCTTTTGTCATTCTGATAATTATCTTGCTTCGCGTCTTCCTTGCTGGTGATTTTGGCGTCTGCACCTTGCCCAGGAAAAGTTACAGGACAATGGGGACGAGGAAATACCGTAATGTGACTAGTTCCTAGTAACACTGGGAGGTGGCTGTGAAGGCCAAACACAAATTAAGAGTAGCAGCCGTCATTCTCCCGGGAGGAGAAGAGGTGGGAAACTCCACCTTTTCTTTGAGAATTTCTCCCTCTGTCCTTTTAAATATATGTAAATCTTTTTAATGGCTAAATAAGCCCCCGGCTATTCTCGCAGCTCAGGAATGCTTCCTCCGCTCCAGGACCTGCGAGCATCTTTTAGAATTGTAATCAGGGGAGGTGCCGCCCCGCAGACATCCCCGTCTCCTGGGGAGGGAAGGGCCCTGGCTTCGGCCTCCCCGAGGCCTGGTGCCTGTGGAGACGCAGAGCATTCTGGTTTCAGGCTTATGCAGTGGCTTTTCCGCTTTTGTGGAGCGGTGTCCCGGGTTGGGAGACTTTGCTCGGCATGCTATTTCTTTAGCACACTTCACAGCAAGGGGCCACTTGCATTCAGTGGAGAATGAATATCCACGGGGAAGGAAAAAAAAAATCTCGCCGAACTTTTACTTAAGTATGACAAGCAGAGAGTACATGGGAAAAGGCATAAAGATCCAGCCCGGTACACGTTCACAAAGCGAACACTTGGAGGTCCAGAGACGGAAGAGCACGCTTTTCTCCCCTTAGTAGGTCTGGGTTCATTCCTAGGCCCAGCCAGAGACCCAGAGACGAATTAGCCGTCTACGCCCCTTTGGGTGGCCACCCCCCTTTTCCCTCCCGAGGCCCCAGATGCATTTGCAAAGCCTCCCACAGCAGCGGGGGGCGGGGTGGGGGTGGCGAAGGACAGAATTGCTAGGAGGCCAAATCCAAGGTTGGCCCGAGACAAGGTGCTTGGGGGACCCAAGGCAGAAAGGGGAGGGTTGTCATCATGAGAAGGGGCTCCCAGGAAGCCTTGACTGTGGGAAGCAGCTGTGATCCGGCCCCACTGAGAATTTCCAATGGCCCCCGTTACAATTTACTGCCGGTCTAGCCCCGAGAGGGACGAGCAGGGACCCGCTCTCCCGCTCCAGGAGGCTCGCATTTCAATGCACTTTGCTTTGGAGGGGAGCGGAGGGCAGTCCGAGCGCGAGAGCCCTCCACGTGCCGGCCCCAGCCACTCGGACGTTCTTTTATTCCTGGAGGCAACTGTGATCCGATCCCAGGAATTTCCAAGGAACCCCCTTAAAACTTAACCGCGCTCCGGACCCCATAGGTAGAAACAAATGCCCCGCAGGCAAAGGGACTTGCATATCAATGCTCTGTCCTTTTAAAGGAAGTAGGCACTTGGGTCGGCTTCCTGGCTTTGTTAAAAACAACCTAATGCGGAGGGCCGGGTGGGTGCGCTGAGGATGCGAGAAGAGCAGCGAAGTACACTCGTTTCTGGCGCTGCCCCTTGTTGTGTCGCTTCTGTTCTGTCTCCTCTCCTGGTCCCACAGCAAAACTAGGGGCGTCTTTTGGTGGGAGGGAGGTCCACGCACCTCTTGCATCTTTTTTATGATATCACCAGAAGAGTCAAAGCCCAGTCTCTGCCTTGCATTCTTTAAACAAAAGTAATTGAAAAATAATAATAATTAATTGGAGTTCCTGTTGTGGCTCAGCAGGTTAAGAGTTTGACATAGCGCCCTTGAGGTTTGCAGGCTCGATCCCTGGCCTCGCTCCTTTGGTCAAGGATCCTGTGTTGCCGTGAGCTATGGTGTAGGTCGCAGAGGAGGCTCGGATCCTGTATGGCTGTGGCTGCGTCTGTGGCAGGCGGCTGTAGCTCCGATTTGATCCCTAGCCTGGGAACTTCCATTCACCATGGCTGTGGCCATTTAAGGCCCCCCCCAAAAAATAAAAAAGAAGAAGAACTGGAGAGTTCCCCCGTCATGGCTCAGCAGAAATGAATCTGACTAGCATCCATGAGGACGAGGTTCGATCCCTGGCCTTGCTCAGTGGGTTAAGGATCCGGCATTGCTGTGAGCTGTGGTGTAGGTCGGAGGGGCAGCTTGGATCCTGTGTTGCTGTGGCTGTGGTGTAGGCCGGCGGCTACAGCTGCGATTTGATTTCACTCCTTGCCTGGGAACCTCCATATGCCATGGGTGTGGCCCAAGAAAGACAAAAAAAAAAGTAGTTCCCACTGTGGCGAACTGCTATCATCAGTGCGCTCTGTAAATAAATAAAAAATAAATAAAATAAATAAATAAATAAATACAAGCTCACTAACACCTGTGAAGTCACCATTACCAGTACAAGCTTTTTAAAATTGGGGGGAAATTTTTTCTATTTTATTTATTTATTTATTTATTTATTTATTTATTTATGTGTTTTATCGTTTTAGAGCCGCACCTGCGGCATATGGAGGCTCCCAGGCTAGGGGTCCAATCAGAGCTACAGCCGCCGGCCTACACCACAGCCACAGCCACGCGGGATCCGAGCTGCGTCTGCAACCTACACCACAGCTCACGGCAACGCCGGATCCTTAACCCACTGAGCAAGGCCAGGGATCGAACCTGCAACCTCATGGTTCCTAGTCGGATTCGTTTCCGCTGAGGCATGACGGGAACTCCAAAAACTTTTCTATTTTAACCTACTTTTTTTTTCTGGCTTTGCCAGCAACATTCAGAAGTTCCCATGCCACAGCAGGGACAATTCTGGATCCTTAACTCACTTAGCCACCAGGGAACTCTCCCATTCTCTTACTGAAGGGCATTTTGATTGTTTCTAGTTCAGTGTTGCTCTGAAAACTTGTGTGTGGGCTCCTAGTGCGATGTATGGAGTTTTCTCCTGCATATATGCACCTGTTCAGCCTGACACCGGCCTACACCACAGCCACAGCAATGCAGGATCGGAGCCGCATCTGCAACCTACACCATAGTTCACAGCAACGCCGGATCCTTAACCCACTGAGCTAGGCCAATGGAATGCTTAGGATGCACTGGCGTCACCTGTTTTTGTTTTTTTGGTCATACTCGTGGCATCCAGAAGTGTCTGGTCCAGGGATCGAGAGCCTGAGCCACAGCAATATCAATGCCAGCTCCTTAAGCCTGTGAACCACAAGAGAACTCCAGTTGTCACCTGTTTTGAGAGTGGCCGAGAGCAGAAGGTCTGGGCTGCCACTGGAGCCAATAAAGCTCAGCCGGCCTAGAAGCTCAGGGGGATCTGTCCATGGTAGACCGGTGCTCAGGGAGGTCCATGGGAAGCCCCAAAAGGAAGATCCCGGTACAGACTTATAAGAGGTTAAGGACTTGGTGTTGTCATGGCTGTGGCTTGGGGGCTTGATCCCTGGCCTGGAAACTTCCACAGCTGCAGGCAAGGCCCAACAAACCCTATACGCTATCTATCTGAGCACTTATGGAACACTTCGACTGTGAGCGTGGACGCCATACAACAGTGCTTCAGCGTAAAGGACTCTTTCTTCAGGAAAGGAGGGGTGACAATGTGCGTGTGAGCATGGGCGCTACTGGCCCTGCCTTATAATGCATCAGCCCCAGGCTCCCAGAGCCTCCGGAAGGCTCAGCAAAGATGCCGGCTCAGGGAAAACGCCTTCATATTGTGGCAAATGCACTGAATTCATAATTAACCCATGGTGCTGTGTCCCCAGCGGACAGAATCCATGGTGCCGTGAACCAAGGACTGGAGCATCACTCCCAAGTGAACCCATCGCTCCCATTTGCAGAATTTTTTTTTCATTAATTTTATTGATTTTTTCCCATTATACCCAACTGCGCAGCGTGGTGACAGGGTTACCCATACATATACGGATTCATCACAAGTGGTTAGACATAGTGCCCAGTGCTGTACAGCAGGATCTCCTTGCTTTTCCATCCCTCATTTGCGGAATTTGTGTTCATCATTTCTGAAATCTCAGGCCCTCCTGGGCTATCGGTCCTGGTTCCTGGGCCAAGGGCACTGCCTCCCTCGGGGTCACGGTAGGGGTGCTGTAGAACTTGAAACGAAACCTACCATCTGGTCAGCGTGGGCTTCTCATACCCAGGGACCATCCAGCCAAGAAAAAGTTGCTGCGCTGGCAGGGCCATGGGACCTGAGCACATCAGCAGCTGGCACTGGTGCTCTCCAAGGGGCGAGAATGCGGTCGGTGACACAAGGATCACTAGGGCCCCTCTCGGTATTTGGTCAACAGGCAGTTGCACGATGGTGGCCTGACAGGGGAAAGCAGCGAAAGGCCCGGAACTGCGGGGGATAAAGACATGGTTCGGCCCTCTAGGAAAAGAACCCAGACCAGCAGAGATGCTTTCTGAGGGTGAGGGAGATCTAGAACGGGTGATGGAGGCAGGTATGCTCAGTGGCAGTTATGTCCTCCAGTAGCTGCCAGTCCCGGTACCTGTGAAGGTGCCCTTCTTGGGAATCAGTCTTTGCAGATGTCATCAAGCAAAGAGGAGGTCACGCTGGACTTGGGTGGGCCCCAAATCCAACCACCGGTGTCCTTATAAGAAGAAGGAAAGTTGGACCCCGAGACAGAGGAGACTCACGAGGAAGGCCGGGCCAAGATGAGGCTGCGAGCCGAGGAAAACCGGAGATTGCTAGGAGTCACCCAGAAGCTAGGAAGAGGCAAAGACGAACCCTCCCCTGGAGGCTTCTGAGGGAGCCCGGCCCTGCCGGCACTTTAACTTTGGACCTGGAGCCTGTAGAACTATGAAGAGAATACATTTCTGCTGTCTGAAGCCGCCGGGTTCGTGGTCCTCTGTGGTATGGCAGTCCTTTTTTTTTTTTTGTCTTTTTGCTTTTTCTAGGGCCGCACCCACGGCATATGGAGGCTCCCAGGCTAGGGGTCTAATCGGAGCTGCAGCCACCGGCCTACGGTGCAGCCACAGCAACGCGGGATCCCAGTAGCGTCTGCGACCTACACCACAGCTCACGGCAACGCGGGATCCTTAACCCGCTGAGCGAGGCCAGGGAGGGAACCCAGGTCCTCATCAATGCTAGTCGGGTTCGATAACCACTGAGCCCCGACGCGAGCTCCCCTGGCAGTCCCCTCTTGGGATCTGGGGCAGACAGTCCTCTGCAGCCAGCTCCTAGCGCGGTCGAGTCCCAGCCGCTTCAAGAGCAGACCAGCTTCAGAATGTCCCCTTGTACTGCCTTTCATTGTTCCGAGACGACTTTCTAACCTATGTAATCTGCACACCAGCCCTTGTCTCAAGGTCTGTTTTTTGGGACCCGCAAGTCCCTTTTCCAGACTCCAGGCAAGCCCCCCGTTCCTCATTCCAGGAGTCGGGGAGGAAAGCAGGGCTGTGGAGGGGTCGTCGTCAACCACTGCCATTTAATTACACAGCCCTGTGTGGTTAATAATTCCGCCACTTGCCAAAGCCTGGAAAAAAAGCATGCGACAATTTAATCAAGTGATATCCTCCAGCTGCAGGGACTGGTCTCAGCACCTGTCCCTGACCCCGGTGGGGACCCAGCCCTCAATCCGGGGCCGCTTTCCAGGCAAAGGCCTTCCTTCTCTTACGGGCTTGTCCAAGAACAGAGGACCGGTTGTGGGAGAGATGGAGCGACATTAGAGCCGCGTGCCCGACCGCAGGCTGGGGCTGAGACACAGGTAGGCGGCGGAGCCAGCTGGGCCGGTCCTGTGCACGCGGCGGCGGCCCCACGGGATCCCAAGCCGCTGGGTTGGCCGTCCCCACGACTCACCCCCACCTCATGCTTTTTTATTTCTCTTACTATTATTGACAAAAATGTTTGTTTGTAAATAAAATTTTTAAACAAAGGTGTCCATTTCCACGCCACCGAAGGAATGGCTGAGTTGAAGGCGGCGGGGGGGGGGGGGCGTCGAGGCCTTGGGGCAGCGGCCCGCTGGACCTGGGAAAGGGGCTGAAACTGTGCCTCCCGCCCGAGGGTCCGAGCTCCCCGGGGTATCCCGGGGGACGCTCCTCCGAACAGGACCCCCGTTTCCAGGGCTGGCACGGCGCAGGCGGCGCAGACCGTGCGGGGCGGGGGCTCGGAGGTAAACGCCGGGCCCAGCGGGGAACCGGGGACCGCCCCCCCCGCACCCCGTCTAGGCGCCGCCCCCGGCCTCCCGCGCCGGCTCCCGCTGCCTCCAGCCGCTCGCGCGCTCCGCCCCCCCCCCGGCCTCGCGCGCCCGCGCGCCCGCGCCCCTCCCCCGCCGCGGGCGCGCGCGCTGTGCCCGTCGTCCCGGGCGGGAGCTGGAGACCGCGGAGCCGGCTGCCGACCGGAGAGCAGAGGCGCCCGGAGCGCCGGGAGCGCGGCGGGCGCGAGGCGGGAGTGCGGGCGCGGGCCCGGCCGCGGGCGGGGGCCGCCGCCGCGCCGCCGCCACCCCCCCAGTCGGCTGGCCGGGCCACGGCGCCGAGCGCGAGAGCCGGACTCCCGGGGCTGGTGGCCATGGGCGGGAGCCGGAGGCGGCAGCGGCAGCGGCAGCGGCGGGCCCCGCGGGCGGGGAGGCGCGCGGCCCACGGCCCCTAAAGGCCCCCGGCGGCCTGGCGCGCCCCCGCGCCTCCTGGGGGGGCCGTAGCCTAGCAACGCCTGGCGCGCCCGCCCATCCCCCCCCGCCCTTTTTTTTTTCTGGCCGGGTGCGAGGGAGCATGCCCGCGCCTGGCCTCAGCCAGCTAAGAGTTAACCTGAGGGGCGTGGAGCTGCCCCCGCCTCGGGGGCGTGCCCCCCTCCCCCGCTAGGCGGCCCGCCCCCCGCGCTAGGGTATGGCCCCCGGTCCCGGCCCGGGACCCGAGGTCCCGCGCACGGGCCAGTGAAAGGCGTTTTCGCGTTCCCGCCCTCTCTCCCTCATCGGCCAGCACCATGGGATGTAATATGTGCGTGGTCCAAAAACCGGAGGAGCAGTACAAAGTGATGCTTCAGGTAGGGCGGCTGGGACGCTGGGGCGAGGGGCGTGGGCACCACCTGGAGAAGAGCTGGCTCGGGGGGAGGGCCCGGTGGAGGGGCTGGAGGCTCAGGGAGTCATCGTGGCCCTCAATTTCTGGGGCTGCTTGGGTGTTGGTGCTCCGTGGGAACCGGGCACAGATGGGGGGATTAGATACCTGCGTGGGGGAAAGGGCGAGGGGCTCATCCCTTTGGCGCCCAGAGTAGATTGGGACTCGAGCCCAGGGTTCAGATCGGCCCGGGTCGGGAAGTTGGTCCTGGCCCAGGTCCCGTGCGCCTGCACCCGGGGTCGGGGAGCTGGGAAACCCGTTGCTGCCGGCGCCGGCGCGGGATGGAGGTTGTTGCGTAGCAACGGCCTCGTACCCAGCACACGCTAGCCCCGCAGGACCCAGGGCGGGGGAAGGAGTTGGGCGCCCGCAGCGCGGGGCTGGGGCGGGGGGTGGCGGGCGAATCCAGGTCCCCATGGGCCAGGGGCGCAGGAGCGCGTGGGCCGCCCCGGGGCCCCGCAGATGCCTGGCCAGGGTCGGGTGCCTACCCTGGCACCCACTCTCCGCTCTGGCCCTGTTCAAACAAACGGTGGGTTCCCAGGCCTTGGGAGCCTCGGGTGAGTGGCTGTCGCCTGGTCTGCCAGGAGGGCAGCTTGCGGGCGTCCATGCCCGGCCGGCTCTATGCCTCGCAGGCCCTCGGCGCCTGGGGTGGTGGGGGGCGTGGACCGGGCTATGTTTGGAGGGGAGGGAAGGGAGACTCCAGGTCGCGCTCTCGGACCCGGAGCCTAGCCCCGCGACCCGGAGCCCGCCTTCCTTGCCTGTGCGTGGCGTGATTTCGTGAGTGCGTGCCTGTGCCCCGTCTGTGTGTGCGCGGAGGCTCCTCCGGCCCCGCGTCTGTGTACTTTCTGTGTGCGCTCTGAGAGCTATATAGAGAAATGTCCCAGAAGGCTTGGCCTGAGACGCCCCTAGGGCTAAGCGGAGGGAGTTCAAGGTCAGAGGGAGTCGGGGTCCAGGGGCAGACCGGGCGCAGACAGGTAATGCTTTTCTATTCCGGGTTTAGAGGTCCGGACTGGGGAAGGAGTGCAGGCCGGAGACGTGTTGGCTGGGAAAATGGGATTGCCTTACAAGAACAGGGGGATCACCCTCCAGGCGTGGGCGGGGGCGCGGTGCGGAGGGAAGGATCAGTGCATCTGGGGTCTGGGGAGGCCCAGGGTGTCCTGCTTTCCTGCTGGGAGCCTAGCTCCTCTGGCCATCGTGAGCGGGGCCAGAAGGGGGTTAAGACTGGGAGTCTTCCCGTAGCCAGGCGGCTTTCCTCACCCCCTCCCCGGCAGGTCCCGGGAGGGCGGGGCCCTCTGCTTCTCCCCGTTCGCTGCTTCCCCACTCCGCGCCTGCTTTCTGCCATCCTCCTCCTCCACCGCCACCCCAGCCCCGTGCCTCTCCTCTCTTCCCAGCTGTTTGGAAATCTTGCCTGGCCATTGCCCGTCGTGGCATCGGGTTGAGGAATGACCCAGGCCGGGACTGGGAAACAGTCCCATGGGATCCCAGTGGTGGGCACCTGGGCTGCCGGCGGGAAGGGGGGCCGCACTGGATGGTGGATGAGGCCGTGGGATACCATCCTCCTTGCTCCCTTTCTTGGAATCATTCCATCAAATGACAAGTGAATCCAAGGAGGCGGGCTCTTGACTTCCTCCGAGAGGGACTGACTGGTCACCCCGTGGAGATGTGTGGAAAACGGGGGACAAGACAACACCGCTGTGACAAATGGAGTTCCCCGTGGCAGCTGGGGTGGCCGGGACTGCTTTCAGAGAGGCTTCAGGTCGGAGGAGGGCTTCAGGGGAACCTGGGCGGGAGCGTCCTGGGCCAGGTGTTTCTCCTGCAGGGAGATTCCCCAAGCCCTGGGTGAGTAGCGCCGCAGCCGTCACTGACCCGTCCCTGGGAATGCTGCTCCCTTTTAAAGCTCCTGCAGGAGTCTGGGACAGAATCAGAGACTGATTGCAGTTTTCAAAGGGGAACTACCTTTAGAAATCAAGGGACGACAGAAGAGAATTGAATTTAAAAAAAAAAAAAATACTAGCGGGGAAAACCATTAGCTATCCAAGATGACTCGGTGTCTGGGGGCTGGTGTCCCGGGCGCAGCAGGGAGCTTCTCCTGGCCTAGTAAGCTTTTGTCCCCAAAGACCAGTCAGCTTCCGGGGACCCCTTGCCTGCCCCAACCTCCTTAAACACCGGCGCTTCCCAGCGTTAGAGGTGCTTCTCCCTGGCTCGTCCATACCTACCTGCCTGTGGCCTCCGCACCAGAACAAGGGGCCCCGCCTGGACACGGTGCCGCCCAGAGAAACGCACAAGTCTGCCCGCACCACTTGCCACGTGGCTTCCCTTACGCCTGGGAACCCTGCAGCCTCTTAACCCCCAGGTTCTTAACCCCCGGGCTGAGAACTCCCGAGGCTCCGCTCTAACCTTGAGTTCCAGGCCCCTTCCTCCCCATGGTTCATGGGCACTTAAAAAACAAAAACGAACTACAGCTTTATTGAGATCTAATTCACATATCCTCTTAACGCATGCCATCGAGGGGCTTTTAGTGTATCTGGAGAGTTGTACAACCTTGGCCGCTGCCTAGTCCCAGAACACCTTCCCCTCCTAGGCTCTGGCAGCCCTGAGCCTCCTCATCTTTATGGATTTGCCTGATTCCAGACATTTCATCTAAATGGAACCGTATGATATGTGACCTTTGTGTCTGACTTCTTCCTTTATCATGTTTTCAATATTCATCCATGTTTCTAAGTTTCTTTTTACTGCGGAATAAAATCCTATTGTAGAGCTATACCGCGTAAGGTTTATCCGTTCATCTGCTGATGGACATTTGACTCATTTCTGCCTTTTGGCTGCTGTGAACAGTGTTGGCTCTGAACATGAGTGTACAGATAATCTATTTGAGTCCCTGCCTTCAACTCTTTTGGGTGCATACCCAGAAATGGAACTGCTGGATCCTATGGTAATTACGTTTAGTATTTTGAGGAGCTGCTGAACTGTCCTTCACACGGGCGGCACCGTCTCACATCCCCACTCCAGTAATAGCTCCAGTTTCTCCGCAGCCGCATCCTCCCCAACACGTGTTTTTGATTATAGCCATCCTGTTGTGTTTGAGGTGGTATCGCATGGTGTTTTCCACATGCATTTTCTTTCTTTTTCTTTCTTTCTTTCCTTTCTTCCCTCCTCCCTCCCTCCCTCCCTTTCCCTTTCCTTCCTTCCTTCCTTAATTCGTATGGCTGCACCTGCAGCATATGGAAATTCCCCAGCAGTGCCAGATCCTTTAACCCATTGCTCCGACCGGGTGTTGAACCTGTGCCTCCACAGTGACTTGAGCCACTGTGGTGAGATTCTTAACTCACTGTGCCACAACAGGTACTCCCATATGCATTTTCTGAGGAGCACCTTTTCCTGTGCTGTTGGCTATTTGCATATCTTTTTTGGAGAAACGTCTATCCTTTTGTGCCAGTACTACATTGCTTTCACTACAGCTTTCTTTTCTTTCTTTTGGCTGCCCCATGGCCTGTGGAATTCCTGGGCCAGGGATCAGATTAGAGCTGCAGGTGCAGAAACTCTGGATCCTTAACCCACTGTTCCATGACCAGGGACTGGGCCAGGGATCAGAACTGTTGTGCCGCAGAGGGAACTCCTACTACAGCTTCATAAGTAAATTTTGAAGTGTGAGTACCCCAACTTTGTACTCTAAGGGGTTGTTTTGTCTATTTGATTTATTTTTAAATTTATTTTTACTTATTTATTTTGGCTTTTCAGGGCCGCACTTGTGGCATATGGAAGTTCCCAGGCTAGGGATATAATAGGAGCTTCAGCTGCCGGCCTACACCACAGCTGCAGCCACGGCCACAACAACTCAGGATCCAGGCCAGGTCTGCAACCTACAGCACAGCTCACAGCAAGGCCAGATCCTAACCCACTGAGCGAGGCCAGGGATCGAATCTGCATCCTCATAGACACTAGTCGGGTTCATTACCACTGTACCACAATGGGAACCCCCTGTTTTGTCTATTTTAGATAGCTTGAGTTTCCAAAGGAATTTGGGGGTTAGTTACCTTGTCAATTTCTGAATAGCCAGCTGCGACTTTGTAGGAATTGCATCCAATCGGTATTGATTATTGCTTTGACTATGTATTGAATTTGCACTGAATATTGCCTTGGGTTTGAGGGAGCATTACCCGTGAACATGGGATGTCTCTTTTATTTGGGTTTTCAGTTTTTTTATCCAGTGTTTTGCACTTTTGTTAAACTTATTCCTGAGTATTTTATTCTTTATGATGCTATTGTAAGTAGAATTGTTTTCTTAACTTCCTTTTCAGCTTTCTCATTGCCACTGTACGGAAATACAATTGACATATATATATATATATATATATATATATATATATATATATATATATTTTTTTTTTTTTTTTTTTTTTTTTTTTTTTTTTTTTTTTTTTTTTTTTTTTTTTTTTTTTTTTTTTTTTTTTTTTTTTTTTTTGTCTTTTTGCCTTTATGTAGAGCTGCACCCGCGGCATATGGAGGTTCCCAGGCTAGGGGTCTAACAGGAGTTGTAGCTGCCGGCCTTCGTCGCCACAGCCACAGCAACACAGGATCCGAGACGCGTCTGCAACCTACACCGCAGCTCACAGCAACGCCGGATCCTTAACCCACTGAGCAAGGCCAGGGATCGAACCTGCAACCTCATGGTTCCTAGTCGGATTCGTTAACCACTGAGCCACGACGGGAACTCCGATTTTTATATTTTGATCATGTATCTTACAAGCTTACTAATCTGATTTATTAGTTCGTGGAGTTTTTTTAGTGGATTATTCAGGATTTTCTAAGAATAAATAGAGGTAGTTTTACTTCCTTTCCAGCTGGATGCCTTTATTTTGTTTTCTTGCCTAATTGCTGTGGCTAGCACCTCCAGTTCCACGTTGAATAGAAGTGGTGACAGCGCGTGTCCTTGCCTTGTTTCCCATCTTGGAGGGGAAGCTTCCAGTCTTTCATCGGAGAGTATGGAGTTAGCTGTGGGTTTGTGGTAGGTGCTCGTTATCGGGTTAAGCTCTCGTCTGTTCTAAGTTTGAGTGTTTTTATCATGAAGGGTTGTTCGATTTTTGTCAAATGGTTTTTCTGTGGCCGTTGGGGTGATCCTGGGGTTTCTGCTGCAGCGTGTCAGCACTCCAGCTCCATTTGTTATCCCAGTCTGTTCCCCAAGGACACGTAACCGGGTGTGGGCGCGGGGGCACCGGCCGGAGCACCGACAGAGCTTGCAAACTCTGGGAATGACCGTGAGTCAGGTGGGGTGGATCATGTGTGTTGAGTTAGGAAGAAGGAGGAGCCAGGTCACAAAGGGCAGAAAGGAAGGTCATACTGTCACCTAGCGCTAAGGCACAAACCATCTTCCTAGAGCCTTTCCTGGTGCCCCTGTGTGCCGGGCCTGCGTCCTTCTCTCTGACACCATGACCCTCTTGTCACGGATCTGTCTGAGCCATTCATTGTGGTGATGGCTTTACAGATGTATATTTACCTTATATCAAAACTTTTCAAACAGTATGCTCTAAATATGTACAGTTGCGCATATGGCAGTTATATCCCGGTTAAGCTTTAAAAACAAGAAATGCGCGTACGCCTGCCAGAGGAAGGAAAGTGCGTCCGCTCGCCGTCTGAGGGCCTCAGTTTTCTCACCTGCTGTATAAGAATAAAGAGCACCTCCCTGCTGGGGTCACTGCCATTGCGAAATCAGCGGGTCCCTGGGATCTCATTTGGGTGGGGGCGGAGAAGGCATTACTCATGAACATGTCACAATTAATGTCCATTGACAGAAGACTGTCCGATATTATTTTGAGGTTTTTTTTGTTTTGTTTTGTTTAGTTGCGCCCTTGGCATACAGAAAGAGGCTCCTGGGCCAGGGACTGAACCCACGCTACAGGCGCTACCTGAGCCACTGCAGTGACAATGCCATATCTTTAACCCGATGAACCATAAGAGAATTGAGGCTTTTTCTTTTCCTTTCCTTTCTTTTCCCTCCCTCCCTCCCTCCCTCCCTTTCTTTCTTTAAATGACTGCAGCCATGGCATATGGAGGTTCCCAGGCCAGGGACTGAATCTGAGCTGCAGCTGTGACCTGCACTGTAGCTGCGGCAATGCCAGATTCCCACTGTGCCAAGCTGGGGATTGAACCTGCACCTCTGCAGTGATCTGAGCTGCTGCAGCTGGATTCTTAACCCACTGTGCCACAGAAGGAACTTTTTTTTCTTCAGGTTTTTCTACTATGAAAGAAAGGGGAGAAAACCCACAGAGGGGCCCTGAGTTCTGTTCAAGATTAGTGAGTGTGGAGTTCTTTCTTGACTCAGCAGGTTAAGGATCCAGCGTGTAGCCACTGTTGTGGGTCGCTGCCGTGGTGCAGGTTTGATCCCTGGCCAGTGAATTTCCACATGCCATGGGCGTGGCCAAAAAATTAGTGAGGAGATGGCCAGAAACCAAGGCAGGGGAACCTGCGGTCCTTGTGCACATGAGCTGAGCCAGAAGAGGGAAGACTGAGAAGCCGCGGCTGGGAGCTGGCTTTAGGTTTTTGGATGTGACAAGGTGTCTCCCCTTTTTGCAGTGCCATCTCATCTGTCTCTTCCTCAGCCTTGCTTTGAGCAGTGGAAATGAAGAGTGTGCCATAAAGAATATCATTTTGGGAATTCCTGTCGTGGTGCAGCGGAAACGAATCCGACCAGGAACCCATGACACTGCGGGTTCTATCCGTGGCCTCGCCCAGTGGGTTGAGGATCTGGCGCTGCCATGAGCAGTGGTGTAGGTAGCAGACGTGGCTCGGCTCCTGCGTTGCTGTGGCTGTGGTGTAGCTCCGCCGGCTGTAGCTCCGATTGGACCCCTAACCTGGGAACCTCCGTATGCTACAGGTGTGGCCCTAAAACGCCAAAAAAAAAAAATGTATATACTGCGAGACAGTTGGTTTCAGTTGCCATCCATGGTGCCTGCGAAACGGAGCATAACACTTGATGACCTCAGGAACTGCTTTGCTATTTCCTACTCCAGTGGGTGGGGTCTCCCTAGCTCCCAGCCTGTCTTTCCAGGCTCTTCCCTGGAGAGGCAGGGGGGCCTGGGCCGCTGGATCAGATTTTAGTATATCCTGGGTGGGCACCACCCACCTACTGGGCAGGGGGAGGAGAAACCCTGAGAACCTTGTCAAAATGCAGGATCTGCTTGAGCAGATCCACGGTGGGGCCTGGGATTCTGCATTACTCACAAGCTCCCGGGTGATTTGCACGCTGCTGGTGCTCAGACTACATCTGAGTATCAGACCTCGGGCAGGACTTGAGCTAAATCGGTGAAAGCTCCAAATTATGTCAACATTACCTAGGAAGTAAATTTACTGCCGAGAAGAAGGGAGGCCTCACGAATCAATTTCCAGGGGCCACTGTCCCAAGTGGGGCTCCAAGGCAGCTCCCGTGGGTACCCAGACGCACACGCCACCCCCAAAATACTAAAAGTCCTTTGCGCTGAAGGCCTGCCTCCTGGTCTTGCTTCTCTGGCCCCTGGGGGTAGGTGGTCTGGCTTGCTCAGCAGCCTTGACTGGGGACATTCACTGGGCCAGTCACATGTTGTTGGGGTGTGGTGCTGTGTCCCTGCTAGAATTCTAACAAATAAAGGCATTTGGCAGCCACCAGTGCAGTTCATTGAGGCGGGCATCATCCCGGGCCGGTAAAGCCATTAGCTGCAGGTTGTTGGGGAAGAGGATGGGGGTGGGAGGGGGGAGGACACAGCAGGCCCCAGGCCGTGCTTGGCTCACTGTGCCTAAGCTGAATCCAGCCAGGAAGGAATCAGGCAAATCCAGACTCGGGAACTTGTCTGCAAGGTGACTGCCCTGGACTTTTTTCCAAGAGGGCAATGTCATGAAAGTTCAAAAAAAAAAAAAGAAAGAAAAAAAATGGTGGATAGATTGTTCTAGATTAACGGAGAGTAGAGACATAACAAGACGTAAGCAAATGTGTGATCCTGAACCTGGAAGACAACAAAAGCTAGAAGGGCATTGGCGGTGCCACTGGAGAGACCTGGAAGCACCGATGGTGTCTGGAGCCCGTTAAACTCGTCCTGGTTTCGCTGGGCGGGGAGGCCCCGGTGCGGCTGTAGTGTGTGTAGAAGGGAGGGCGCAGGTGCAGAAAGGAATGTGTGCTCCGGGGATCCGGGTGCGAGCGACGCAGCTGTGTCCCCTGTCAGTCAGGTGTTCCCTTCCTGTGGGCTGACGGTTGGGAAAAATCCAGAGATGGGAACCCATGAATGAGGACTTGTGCTGGGCGCAGCGCCTTCTCTGGGCTTCTCCTTTCTTGGCCAATCCTCTGTCGATCTGGCGGTCCCCGCGGCCGCCGGAGACCCGGCCCAGACGTTGGAACGTGGCGCCGGGACAGAGGGCAGCTTGCAGGCTCTGTTCTCTCCTCGCCTCACTTTCCTAATCCGCAGAGTGGGGTTTGGGAGGGTTACCCCAACCGCGGACGCCCCTAGAATCAGGTAGTTAATGCCTTCCTCCTCGCGTTGCCACGGGTGGAAGGAGCGTTCCCGGGCCTCCCGGGGAGTCGCGGTTCCCGCGGGACCCCACGTCACCCGTGCCCGGGCTCTTTTCCCCGCCTCCCTCTCCCTCTTCCCGCCGGCTCCGATCTGAGCACTAGAAAAGCCTGGCCAGGGCCTCCCCCGCGGAGCCCACCCAGACCCCGGCCCGGCCGCGCCAGGTCCCGCAGGGCAGGGCCCGCAGACCCGCCCCCGCCCCCGGGGTAGAGGACCGAGGGTGTGGGGGCGGAGATTTCGCCCCCCCCGCCCCCGCGGGGCTGCCGGCCTTGCTCGCGCCCCCGCCACGCAGCGCGCTCTTTGTCTGCGGCTTCGCACCGCCCCCACAACCCGGGGGAGCGGGCGGGGGTGGGGCGAGCGCCCACTCGGCCCCGCCCCACCGCCCCCCCTCGGCCCGCCCCTGGCCGCCCCGGGCACCGCTTTTCGCCTCGCCGCTTTTCGCCACGGGAGTCGGGGCTGGGGTGGGGCCCCTGCCTTCCCCGGTGCCCGCCAACCCACTGCCCGATCGCGATTGCCCGCTGAGCTTCTGGCGTCGCTCTAGTCTGCCCCCTGGTCCCCATGTCCCACCAGTCAGCTCCTATGTCTCACCTGCCGCTAATCCATCCCTTCTGTCGCTCCCCCTAGCCGCCCCCCACCCCCATTCCCCTCGCTTGCTCCCAGTATCCCCCAGGCCTTCTCCAGGTCTTTCCCGTCATCACTCAGGCACTCTCAGGTGTCAAACCCCAAAGCAGGGCTCTCCTGTAGCCTCAAGCCACAGTCCCCCTCCGCCCCAACCCTGTTCTCTGCAGAAGTTCCCAATCGCTAAGTCTTTACAGGCCAGCTGGGTGTCCTCTCCCCCTCCTTGGCGCACTGTCGGTGGCTTCTTTCTCTCTGGCCGACTTAAACTCTGCCTCTCCCCAGCTGCTCGATGTCAGGGTGCCTCGGGTCCTCCTTGGGCCACAGTCCCCAGGTGATCTCCATCTCATGAGTTTAGATCAAGAACAATCCCTGGTTGAATGAATGACAGTGATCATGACACCCGGTTGGGGGGCTTGGGTTTGGGACACCTGTAGGTGGAATGGGACACTGCGGATGTCTGCATTTCTCTTGTTCCCCCTTCTCCAGCCCCTGGCAGCCGCTGATCTCCTTTCTCTCCTGATGGATTTGCCTGTTCTGGCATCAAACAGTACGTGGCCCTTTGTTCACTAGACTGTCTTCACCCACGTTGTAGCTCATATGGGGACTTAGTCTTCCACGCCATGCCTAAATGCCCGGGTGAATAAACATTATGTGTTTATTCACCCGGGCATTTAGGCAGCTTCCAAATTTTTGCTTTAAGATTTGCTTCAGAGTTCCCGTCATGGCACAGCGGAAACGAATCTGACTAGTATCCGTAAGGACGCAGGTTCAATCCCCGGCCTCGCTCAGTGGGTTAAGGATCCAGCGTTGCCATGAGCTGTGGTGTAGGTTGCAGACATGGCTCGGATCCCACGTTGGTGTGGCTGTGGTGTAGGCCGGCAGCTGCAGCTCCTATTTGACCCCTAGCCTGGGAACCTCCATATGCCACGGATGCGGCCCGAAAAAAAAAGAAAAACAAAAAGCTAAAAAAAAAAAATTTGCTTCTATGAACATTTGTGTACAGGTTTTTGTTCAGTTGCCTGTTTTCCTTTTTTTTTAATGGCTGAACCCGCGGCATATGGAAGTTCTTGGTCAATGGATTGAATCTGAGCCGCAGCGTCAACCTGTGCCGCAAGTGTGGCCACGCTGGATCCTTTAACTCACTGTGCCTGGTTGGGGAGCTGACTCTGCAGCAGCTTGCCCCCCTGCAGTCAGATTCTTTTTTTCTTATCTCTTCTTTTCTTTTTTTTCTTTTGCCCTTTCTAGGGCTGTACCCGTGGCATATGGAGGTTCCCAGGCTAGGGGTCGAATCGGAGCTGTAGCTGCCAGCCTACACCACAGACACAGCAACGTGGGATCTGAGCCTACACCACAGCTCAGGGCAACGCTGGGTCCTTAACCCACTGAGCAAGGTCAGGGATCGAACCCACATCCTCATGGATGCTAATCAGGTTCGTTAAGCACTGAGCCAGGATGGGAACTCCGCAGTTTCTTAACCCACCGTGCCATAGTGGAAACTCCTGGGTGCCTCTTCATTTACTTATGGTACTGCTGGGTCGGATGGGAACTCAAGAGAGTTCTCCTCGTCCACGTCCACTGCTCCAGCGACCCTCCCCCGAGCGACGAATGAGGGTTGAATTTCTCGGCATCCTCCTCAGCAGTTATTTTCCGTGTGTTGATTTCAGCGTGCGTGGTACCGTCTCACTGTGGTTTCCGTTCGCGCTCCCGATGATCAGTGACGCTTGTTAGGTGTCCCTCCTCCCTCCCGGTTCCTCGGTCCCTTGTCCCCAGCCCTGCAGCAGGTCCCAGCTGCCCCTCCACGTGGAGTATAGGCTTCATTTTAGCGTCACGCGTGTACTGCCAACCAACCCCCCAGCCTTGTTGGCCTAGGTGTTTTCCCCATCCCTGACCCGTTCTACCGATGGCGAACCCTTGGGTTCATCCTTTATCACAATGCGGTTTGCATCCTTATTGTTGATTTACAACGCTGTGTTAATTTCTACTGTGCAGCCGAGTGAGTCTGTTATACACGCATCCGTTCCCGTACAGCTCAGCACAGAATATTGTCTCCATTTCCCTGTGCTCTACAGTAAGTAGGTCCTGGGCTCCTTTTCCTTGAATGCCTGCTTCCCTACCGAGTTCTGCGTTTTCCAGGAATTCTGGATTTTGGATGATCCTTTGCCATGCGTTGGAAAACTTCTCTCAGCCTGTCCTATCTTTTCTCCCTGGCTTTTGTTGTCCAGAAGTTTTACATTTTAACATAGACAAATTTATGTCTTTTCCATTCTCGTTTGCCCATTTTTTTATGTTAAGAATTGTGCAGGAATTCCCATCGTGGCTCAGCGGTTAATGAACCTGACTAGTATCCATGAGGACTCGGGTTTGATCCTGGCCTTGCTCAGTGGGTTAAGGATCCAGCGTTGCTGTGAGCTGTGGTGTAGGTCGCAGACACAGCTTGGATCCGGTGTTGCTGTGGCTGTGGTGTAGGCCGGCAGCTACAGCTCCGATTAGACCCCTAGCCTGGGAACCTCCATATGCCGCGGGTGCTGCCCTAAAAAGACAAAAAGAAAAAATGACAAGAAAAGAAAGGAAAAGGAAAGAATTGTGCAGCGGGAGTTCCCACCTTGGTGCAGTGGGCTCGGCGGCCTCCCTGCAGCACCTGGACGCAGGTTTGATCCCTGGCCCAGGAAATTCCATATCGCCTCGGGTGTGGCCAAAAAAAAAAAAGAAAGAAAGAAAAAAATTGCTTCTCTGTGTCAACCTCACAGAGACATTGTTGTCTCGCCTCCAAGGTAGCTTTGTCCCCTTAGGATTTTGATCCATCGTGAGGTGCCTGGCGTGCCTTAGCTTGAGTGGGACTCTATAGAGGCAGAACACTGGATCCTTCCTGTGTGCCTGGCCCCTGTTTCCCCCTCACCCTTCCCGGCAGGGAGTCACGGCCTGTGTCGGCCCCTCACGCCCTCACTGGCCCTTACTGATGAGGAGAGAGGCACTGAAGGAGGCCGAGGGGCCTGCCCGCACAAGGGGCCCAGGAGCTCCGAGCCTCTGTGCCCAGAGACCTGCCTCTGCTTAGCGCCACATGGGTCGCTGGGGAGGCTGTCACGGCCACTCTGATGGCCTCCATCTGAGGTGCTTGGGCTGTGTGTGTGCCCATCCCCCGCCCAACATCCCAGCCCACCCTGCGCTCCCCTCCCACTGCCTGGGCCCAGTTTCCATAGCAACGCTGCTGCTGGTAACATTTCCAGGGAGAAATACATCCCGGTTTCTCCTGTCACCTGAGCTTCCCCCTGCACGCCATGCAAATGCGAGATGCCTTCCCCCTCCCACGGAACCCTTGACTTAAAGGGCAGCCGGAGCTGCTAAACGTTCTGAAACCCAAAGCCCTGGTTTGGAGCGATTGTCCGTGGTGTAAACGCTCCCACCACAGTCACTAACCTGATGTCACAGAAGGAACGCTGTCATAGGGTGTCTCCTTCCAGATACACTAGACCAAGGGATCCTAAGGGCACAGATAACTGGACAGGGTAGTGAAATAATTAGCCGAGAGCTACTTTTTTGGCCACGCCTTTCGCTTACGTCCCCATGTACATATCTGCGGGACATTCAGCCCCACGGCCTCCATGCCCTCCTCCCTTTTTTTCCCTTTCTTTCTTTTTATGGCTGCACCTGCAGCTGTGATTTAGGCCACAACCGCGGCAATGCCAGACCTGAGCCACAGCTGTGACCTACACCGCCGCTTGCGGCAATGCTGGATCCTTAACCCACTGAGAGAGGCCAGGGATCGAGCCCACGTCCTCATGGAGACAACATCAGGTCCTAAACCTGCTGAGCCACAATGGGAACTCCCTTTTTCCCTTTCTAATTGCAGCCTCTGGCTGTCCTGAACCTCCCAAGCTGTACCGACCACATTGTTTTTTTTTCTTTTTCAATTTTACTGTATGGCTGCACCTAAGGCATATAGAAGTTCCCAGGCGAAGGATTGAACCTCCGCCTACACCTCTGCATCAACCCAAGCCACTTTGGCTGGATTCTTAACCCGCTGTGCTACAGCGGGAACTCCCCAACCACGTTCTGTTTACTTGGTACTCAGTGATTTAATAATAATTTCTCGAGATTTTCTCTAACATAACAGCCGTAGATTACACAGAGATATGCATAGAAAATAGGTACAGAATGTACAAAAAATGTGTCTTTGCAGCCTTCTTTATATGTAATAAAATTGGGAACCACTGGTGATGGACAGTGGGGACCAAGCCAATAGACCATGATGATCCCCACACAGGCCTCCTGGGGCCTCAGTCGCAAAGCGAAAAAGACTAGGAAGCAAATAGGCCAACAACGTTCACACCTGTTCCATTCCTGAGATGCTGGCTGATTTTTTTCCTTCTTCATGGTTCTCTGTATTTTTCAAATTTTCCGTAGTGAAACTGTTTCTTTTATAATTAGACAAAAAACACATTAAAACAATAAAAGTCTGGGGAGATGGAAGACATAAAAACTGAAATTTCCATCTGCAGGGACATAAGCAAGTAGCAGAAAGGTCATGATTTGGGTCCATGGCTTGGGGAGCTGCTGGCTGACCCTGTGCTGTCCTGTGACAGCATGTCTTCCTGGAGTGACATCCAGAGGCTGGCCTGGTCATTGTCACCCAGAAGACAGGATTCTGCAGTTGCCTCGGGCATCTTGAATAAGCCCACCCCTGAGTTTCCACTCGCCGCACGGCTTGTACCCTTGCCCACATGCCCCCATCCTGCAGAAGCTCTGGCCACAAGCAGACGCTGCTCCCGGGGCCCTGTGCTCTCCATGGTGATTTTGTGGGGACTGTGCTTCTGCATGCGGCTGGCCCCCCTCCCGCCCCACCCGCTTGCTGTGTGTGGTCTCCCCGGCCCGGCCCAGCCCTTCCCGGCTGCTGAGTACCTGTGGCTGCTGAGTACCTGTGGCTGCTGAGTACCTGCGGCTGCTGAGTACCTGCGAGCGGCCCGCGCCCCCCCCCCCCCC
>PVHT020000083.1:306583-347346 GCA_004024745.2 Catagonus wagneri
TGGGCCACCACCCCCTCCCTGGTGGGCCCCGAGCAGCTGCTGCCCCCACTCTGGGTCTCTGCGGGCCGCCGCCCCGTGATGGCTTCCTCCTCCCCTGTCCCTGGACCCCGGCTTGGCTTCAGTCCCCTCGTCTTGCAGAGGCTCGGTTTCCGCACGTGCAGAATGAGCTGTGGGGATCGGATCTGGATCCAGGGGAGATTCTGACCACGAGCCCAAATGTTGGCCAGTCTTCCTGCCCTTCCCGAGCCTCCTGCCCGAGCCCGTGTGCTGACTCGCTTCCGTCGGCAGAGGGCTGGTCACGGCAGACGCTCGGTCACTGCCAAGGGGGCGCCCCGTGATCTTGTACCGCCAGCTCCAGCCTCGGTGCCACCGGACGGGGAGCAGGTCCCTGCTGGAGGAGGGGCCACTGTGCGGCAGGGCTGAGCAGCGGGGCCTGCCTGGGAACGAGGGCGCCACGGGTGGGTCCTCACGGGGCGTGTCTCTGCCGCAGGTGACCGGAAAGGAGCTCTCCAAGCTGTCTCAGGAGCAAACCCTGGAGGCCCTGCGTGCCTCCAAGGAGCCCCTGGTGATCCAGGTGCTGAGACGCAGTCCCCGCCTCCGGGGGGACAGCTCCTGCCACGACCTGCAGCTGGTGGACAGTGGCACTCAGACGGACATCACCTTCGAGCATATCATGGCGCTGGGCAAGCTGCGCCCGCCCACCCCGCCCATGGTCATCCTGGAGCCGTACGTCCTGTCTGAGCTGTGAGTTGCCCTCAGGAGGGCCCCGGGCCCTGCCTCCGGAGAGGGCACGCCACTTGGGGCCGCCATCCCCGTGCCACCCAGAGGCTACAGTGTCTCGGTGCTGGGCGTGGCGGGGAGACCCCAACTGGCTGCCCTCTTGGGCAGGAAGCAGGCTCCTTGGCCTCCAGAGCTGACAGGCATCCCAGGGCTCAGCAAGCCCCGGGCATCGGGCCCCGGGCCGGGCGCCAGCTGGTGGATGGCGCTGGGGCAGTCTGACATGCAGGCTCCCCACCGTATCCCCCCCCCGGGACCTCGCTGCCCTTCGCTGCCGGAAGGTTGAGGTCCTCAGCCCCTCCACCCTCTCTCCTGCCTTGAATCTTCTCGCATCCTTGTCTGTCCCATCCCCTCCCTGTTCTGAACTTCCTCCATCTCTGCGGCTTCTTTCTTTGGCCTCCTCTGAAGAAGGGCCTCTCATCCAGGCCTGGTGGCTCGTTTCCTTAGACTCACCCGGGCGGCAGGGAGGTAGGCCCAGGGCTGGCAGCGGCCACGCTTAGCCTTGGGGCGAGGAGGGCTGGCCCTGGACGTACAGCGGGTCCCCCTCCGCCCTCCAGCAGTCATCCAGGGCCTGGGCAACTCCTGGGGGCATTGCATGAATGGGGCCAGTGCTTGTGGGAGGGGCCCCGCGGTCTGTAGAAGCTGTGGTCAGGGGAGTCGGGGTGGGGAGAGCTAGGCATGCTCGGGTCCTCAGCGCGTGTGCCCTCACGCCGCTCGGCCTCAAGGGATAGTCCTGGTGTTTGCATGGATGCATGTAGCTCAGGACCGCATATTCCAGAAGGTGGCTGGGCCGCCTCCTCCCAGCCGTGCACCCAGACAGAGCAGGGCTCCGTTGCGGAGCGCTTGGGGACTGGCCAGCCCAGAAGCCGGGGCTAGGGAGAGAGGAGCAGGTGGCCGGCCTGATGCCCCACTTCTCCTGGGCAGCCCCCCCATCAGCCATGAGTATTATGACCCGGCGGAGTTCATGGAGGGCGGCCCGCAGGAGGCAGACCGCATGGACGAGCTGGAGTATGAGGTGAGCTGGGCGGCCAGCCTTGGGAGCCAGCCCCAGGCTGGCTGCCTGCGGCCCAGCTCGGGCCCGGCTCCTGCTGCCCCCAGGTGGCCGGGCCTCGCGGTGCTTTCCGGTGCGGGGCCCGTTAACTCAGGCTCGAACGCCAAGTCGGGCTGGTCGGGGCGGGCACGGGTGAGGTCCCTCGGTCAGTCTTGTGTTGGTGAGTCTGTGTCCCATGCACGTCTGTCCCGTGTGTCTTGTGTGTGTGTGTGTGTCTTGGGCACTTCCTGGTAGGGGAGACCACTGGACACGGGCGCCAGCTGGGATGGTAAGCGAGACCCTTGGACACGCAGCTCAGGCGCCAGGCTCCGGGGGTCGGGGCTCACACGTTTCCGGGGCCTTCGCCCTCTGCTTCTCCTATCCCCGTGTGGCAGGAGGTGGAACTCTATAAATCCAGCCACCGGGACAAGCTGGGCCTGATGGTTTGCTACCGCACGGATGACGAGGAAGACCTGGGCATCTACGTGGGAGAGGTATGAGGTGGGGGGCTTTGCACCAGTCGGGGGGCCGGGGCACCCCGGTGGCAGGAGCTGACGCAGGGTCTGGCGCGGGGAGAATCCCCCGCCAGCCCTTCCCCCGGCCTCGCCGCACTGCCCGGCCTCGCCGCACTGCCCGGAAGGACCCAGCTTAGCATCAGTGTGTGTCCAGCCCCGCCCTCCTCCCCGGGAGACCTGTGTCCGAAGTGGGACGGGGCTCAAGGCTAAGGCAGGACCGGGTGCAGCCGGGCTTTGTGCTCCCTCCCCGTCCTGCAGGAGCACTGCTGCCCATCACAGCGCCCTTCCCCATGGCTGCCTGGCGGATGTCTGGTTAGTTTCCCCTATTTGCCAGGCTCAAAAAAAATCAGCCCTCCGTTCTCTTTGGGGCCCCCAAGGCGAGGCTGCCCCTTCTTGCTGAAAGGGCACCTTTGTGGAGGGGCCCCGTCCCCACGATGCCTGTGCCTTGCAGGTGAATCCCAACAGCATTGCTGCCAAAGACGGCCGGATTCGCGAGGGAGACCGAATCATCCAGGTGAGCAGGGCGGGCGGGCCGACGGCCCCGCCACCTCTGTCTGGCCACCCCCAGCTCTCTCCCCTGCTCAGAGCCTCGCCTGCAACCAGGGCTAGGTCTCACCTCTCTCTCTCCCTCTGTGCCCTGGACACGAACACGCCTCCCACTCCGTGCTGTCTCTGAGCACGTGTGCTCCTGCGTGGGCCAGCTGGCTTTCCAAACCCGGGCACTGTCCACTTGTTTCCATCTTGTCAGAGCGCAGGATCCTGACCTAGCCCGCGGTGCTCAGTTCCGGAACTCTCTGCGCGGCCAGCCCTGTAGCCCATTGATTGTCCCTTGGCCTGTCACAGATAAACGGCGTGGACGTCCAGAACCGAGAGGAGGCGGTGGCCATCCTGAGCCAGGAGGAGAACACCAACATCTCCCTGCTGGTGGCCCGGCCTGAGAGCCAGGTGTGTGTGCCAGTAGGGCGTCCCGGGTCCCCTGCCACGGGGCTGGCTTTCTGTCCTGAAAGCCGCTGACGAGGGCACAGACAACCTGGCAGCAACAGAGGGTGGGCGGAGTCCCGGGCCCGTTTCCCCAGCCCCGCGGGCTGAGACCCGGATGCAGCTGGCGGTGACAGCCCGGGCCTGTCTCCGCAGCTGGCAAAGCGGTGGAAGGACAGTGACCGGGATGACTTCCTGGATGACTTTGGCTCCGAGAATGAGGGGGACCCACGTGCGCGGAAGCTGAAATCCCCCCCTGCCCAGCAGGTGAGGAAGGAGGAAGGGCCGCGGTGGGTGGGGAGGGCGGGCGGGCAGGAGGAGCACCTGTCCTCCCGCGGCGGCCCCGCCCTCGGGCCCAGGTTGAGTGGGGCTCATCTTCCCGCCGCCCCAGCTTGGAAACGAAGAGGAGAAGGGGGCCCCTGATGCGGGCCCGGGCCTGAGCAACAGCCAGGAGCTGGATAGCGGGGTGGGCCGGACCGACGAGAGCACCCGCAACGAGGAGAGCTCAGAGCACGACCTGCTGGGGGACGAGCCCCTGAGCACCGCCAACACGCCAGGGCCCCTGCGCAAGTTCGGCCTGCAAGGGGATGCCTTGCAGGGCCGAGACTTCCACCTCAGCATGGACTCCCTGCTGGCCGAGGGGGCAGGGCTGGGGGGCGGCGAGGTCCCAGGTCTCACCGACGAAGAGTACGAGCGCTACCGGGAGTTGCTGGAGATCAAGTGCCACCTGGAGAATGGCAATCAGCTGGGCCTCCTCTTCCCCCGGGCCTCCGGTGGCCACGGCGCCCTGGACGTCAACCGCAACGAGAGCGTGGGCCACGAGATGGCCGTGCTGGACGAGGAGCTGCGGCACCTCGAGTTCAAGTGCCGCAACATCCTGCGCGCGCAGAAGATGCAGCAGCTGCGGGAGCGCTGCATGAAGGCCTGGCTGCTGGAGGAGGAGAGCCTCTACGACCTGGGGGCCGGCGAGCCCAAGAAGCATGAGCTGTCTGACATCTCCGAGCTGCCGGAGAAGTCGGATAAGGACAGCACCAGTGCCTACAACACGGGCGAGAGCTGCCGCAGCACCCCGCTGCTGGCTGAGCCCCTGGCGGAGAGCCCCCTGCGGCGAGCCACCGCCACTGCTGCTGCCGCCGCCGGCAACTCCAACCTGAACCGGACCCCCTCCGGGCCCCCTGTTGCCACCCACCCCAAGGCCACCCCTCCGCAGGGCAGTCCCGCCAAGTTCCGGTCCCTCTCCCGGGATCCCGAGGTGGGCCGGAGACAGCACTCGGAGGAGCGTGTCCGCCACAGCCCCAAGACCGGGGTGACCCTGGAGCGCGTGGGTCCGGAAGGCAGCCCTTACCTGTCGCGGCGCCACCGCGGCCAAGGCCAGGAGAGTGAGCATTACCACAGCTGCATGCAGCTGGCCCCACCACGCAGCCTGGAAGAGCTGGGCCATGGCCCTTTGAGTTTGGCCGGGGTCCCTCGAGTGGGTGGGGCGGCCGCGGTGGCGGCGGCGGCCACCGAAGCACCCCGCATGGAGTGGAAGGTCAAGGTGCGCAGCGATGGTACCCGCTACGTGGCCAAGCGACCGGTGCGCGATCGCCTCCTTAAAGCCCGGGCCCTGAAGATCCGGGAGGAGCGCAGCGGCATGACCACCGACGACGACGCGGTGAGCGAGATGAAGATGGGCCGCTACTGGAGCAAAGAGGAGAGGAAGCAGCACCTGATCCGGGCCCGGGAGCAGCGGAAGCGCCGTGAGTTCATGATGCAGAGCCGCCTGGAGTGCCTGCGGGAGCAGCAGGGCGGCGACAGCAAGGCTGAGCTCAACATCATCGCCTTGAGCCACCGCAAAACCATGAAGAAGCGGAACAAGAAGATCCTGGACAACTGGATCACCATCCAGGAGATGCTGGCCCACGGCACCCGCTCAGCTGATGGCAAGCGGGTCTACAACCCCCTGCTCTCGGTCACCACTGTCTGAGTCCGGCGAGCCTCCCAGGACCCCGTCTCCTGCTCTCCCTTAGAAGCTAGTGTGTGTGTGTGCGCGCGCACGCGCGTGGGTGTGCGCGTGCCCAGGACTCTGTTACCAGAGGCCCCTGGAGAAGGGACGTTTCTGTCCACACGCTACTTCCTGCTCCCTAGTGCAGCGCGCCTGCCAGCAGCTGGCCCCCGGAGACCTGTACCGGCCCGCCTGAGGCTGTGGGTGTGTGTGCGTGCCCGTGCGCACTTGTGCACACACGCACACCCCTCAAGGGCTCTCCACGCGCACACGGGGGCAGGAAGCCAAGGAGAGGCAGACTGCCCTAAGCACAAGGGGGCGTCCGGCTCCTCTCCCTGCGTCGGGAGCCTCCCTTATCTGTAGACAAATGCAACCCTGATTTTTGTGCTTTTTTTCCCCTTTCTGTGCTTGCCAATTGTTACTTTTTGTTGTTTGTTTTGTGAACCTGCTCTGGGGGCTGGCAGCCAAGGGCGGAAGGTCCCCAAGTGGTGGCTGGGAAGGAGGGGGTGGGGGAGGAAGGGAGGGAGGGGTGGGGGGAGGGGAGATGGGCATGAAGGCAGGAATGGGAAGCGGCTGTGCAGGTGCGCGCCACTCTGAGGGGTGGGGACAGGAAGCTCACCCTGGAGGTCACCTCCTTCCCCGGTGACTAAGGAAGAGTGAGACAGCAGGGACTGAAGGGACAGTGTCTATCCAAGAAGAAGTGACTGTGCCCAGGGCTGTGCCTGATGCCATCTGGAGCTCGGCTTCTCTGAGGTGTGAGGGATCCACAAGCCAAGGCCTTGGTGACAAGACCCGCGCGGAGCTACAGAGCAGCCAGCTAGGCTGACTGGGAAGATGCCCCACAACGACTCCGGGAGTGTGGACAGGGCAGCCCTCAGGGACTTGTGTGTTAGTGAGAGCTGGCCTTGGGGCCCTTCCCTGGCTCCGGAGCCTCCGATGGGAGGCAGACAGGCTGCGTGCTCCTGCCCCCTGCCGGCAGGCGAGAATAAAGCAAGCTGCCTTTCTCGAGGGTGACTCCGGGCCTCCTGCTGTTCATTCTCCTCGCACCGCCACCGGTCTGGTTTGGGGTGGGGTGGGTCAACGGAAAGCTGAGTTCACAGTGAGGTCTTTTTAGTACTCCGAGGGGAAGCCGGACAGAGTCACCTGAATCATTGTAGAGGGCAAACATGTCACAGAACTGGTGCCCAGATGCAAGAAGGATGGCAGGGGCTTGACTTGGGACTGGCACTGACTGAGGCCTAGGGAAGTGGGTTCTACCCTCTTCCCGCCCTGGCAGGGGCTTCCTATTTGGGGATCACACAGGACCCAGCACTCAGAAGAGCTTCGGGACCCTGCTAAGTCCTGGGGGCTGGGGCCTTGGCTCAAAGCCAGCAACTCCAGGAGTGCTGTGCACGGCGCCCCCGGAGTAGGAGCTGTTCTGGACAGCCACAGGACGCTGCCAGCGGCTTCAAAGAGTAATGTGGACCCCAACCGCACCATTTTGCTCAGGTAGGCGTGAGCAGGAAATCCAAGTGCGCGGTCCCAGAGACAGTGCTCAGGGAACGGGGCGAGGCCACCACTGTGTGAGCAGCTGGGAGGAAAGGCCCAGCATGCCATGAACACCAGTGGCTCGAAGGGAGGAAAGGGCTAATGGGCAAATGCGAGACATAACACCAGAAGGCCAGGCAGCTAGCCACCAGTGTTCTGGAACAGATGTCACATTCGGGTCCCACTGGGCAGCAAACAGCTACCACTTTCTACCCTGCCCGCCTGGCCTGCTCAGAGCTGCCATCCGCGCCAGTCGCCCCATGCCCACCCACTGGCAGTGGGTCTGAAGGAGAGCCAGCTGGCAGGAGGTCCTTACGCAGGTCCCTCATACTCCCGACCAGGGCCCAGGAGCCCCCCCGCCGGCTCGGGCAGGTTTTCTTTGGGAACAGCTGATGGGTGCCTGGGGCTTTGCCAGCTGGTCCCAACGACTGACACTCTTATCACCAGTAACAGCTGGGAAGGGATCTGCACGTGGCCTGCGGACCCAGGGCCCTGTCCCACCATTGGTGGCAGTAGGGAACGGCTGGCTGACCTGGAGCGTGGAGCACCTGTGAACGTGCCTGCCAGGTGACCTGAGGACATTAGGTGCTTGGGAGAGGGGTCCCTAAAAACGGCTGATGCGGGCCACATGGTCTGGTGCACCCCCTCTGCCCTGGGGGGGGGGGGGAAGGAGGGCAACAGGCTGGCAGGGAGACTTGGAACCACCGCGTCAGCCTCTTGGGGCCGGGTGCTTACAAGGGTCACAAAAGCCTGGAAGATACACTGAATTGTGAACCCTTGTCCAGGGCTCCAATCCCAGGAGCCACTCTAAGGCCAGGTAGGTAGGACCAAGTCTAGCTGACTGGGATTTCAGGGACCCCGGCCCCCACCCCAGGCAGGTACCCCCACAATGGCAGGTGGCTGGGTGAGGGCACAGCCTCGTGCCCCCAAACTATGCAGGTAACCTGGAGAGAAGGTGGGCACTGCGTACTAGGACCCAGAGGTTTCACTGGGGGCTGAGAGGGGCAAGCTAGCGATGGCCAGGGGCACAGCCCCGTCCCCACTCAGTGCCTGCGCGGTCCGGGCGGCGGAGGGTGACGCGGCCCCAGTGCTCGGCATTGCCAGTAACTCTTTATTGAAAGAAGCCGGGGATCCGGGGGCACCACCCTCAGGCCTGGATGTGGCTCTTGGCGCTGAAAGCCAGGTAGTAGATCGCCAGGCCGATGGCTGCAGCCAGCACCTCGGTGGAGACCCAGGGCCCATTCCAAGTGCCCTGCAGGAAAGGAGACGCAAGTCAGTGCTCAGGGGAGGGACAGGAGGGGGCCCGAAGACACCGGGGCAACCTCGTCCAGCCCTCGGCTTCCCCTCTGCGCTGGCCCTGCCTCTCCAGTCTACTCACCCGATGATCCACGCTGACTGTGAACAGAGGTGGGATGACGGAGATGTCCTCGTTATTTCTCTGAGCCTGTGAGGGACACGCGGGGGTCAGGGGCAATGCCGGGTGGCGGGGGGAGGCAGGAACACAAGCCAGCATCGCGGAAGAAGAAAGGAGGCACGGGGCAGGTGGCACCCACCCAGTCCCACTGCTCCTGACAGCGGTGAGGCCCCGGGGACCCGGAGCCCCCGAAGCGGGGACCGCAGGGAGGCGACACTCACCTTCCTCAGGAGGCTGTAGGACTCCTCATCAAAGAACCTGACCTCGTAGGTGCCCGCGTGCGCGCTCTTGTGGTCCAGGCTCCAAGACACCTGTGGTGGGTGCGGTCGGCAGGGGTGGGCACAGCGGGCGCAGACCCCAGCCCTGCTTGGCGGGGCCGCCCCAGGGCTTCAAGTCACGCCCGAGAGCGGGTGGCCTCTCCCCCAAGCGACGAGCACAGCATCCTTACCTGATAACGCCCCACGTCCTGGCCCCGGGTGACAGGAAACTGTTTGCCGCTGACGTCAGCATACAGAGCCATGTTCTGGGGGGAGGGGACAAAAAGGAAAATCATTCTCTCCCCACTCTGGATAAGCAGGCCGGCCGGGCGGTCTGGGCCTGCAGCGTGCCAGGCAGGGGCACCAGCCAGAACCACGGAGGTGGGCCTCCTGGCGCTGGGACGCCATCCCCTCCTGTCTTCCCCACGTGGGGGCCACATCCACTTCCAGCCTGGCCTCCCTAACTGCTAACTGTGAACAGGGCCAGGGCAATTCCAGTGTCCTCGTTCTTTCTGCGTCTGGAAGCGGGTACTGGGGTCGGGGGCGCCCAATGAATTTCCTCAGGGATGCACCCAGAAAGGTGCGTACATGCACCGAGCAGACCAGGAAGGTTAAGAGAAGGTTTTTGCTTTTAGGGCCACACCCACGGCATGTGGAGGTTCCCAGGATAGGAGCTGTAGCCGCCGGCCTACACCAGTCACAGCCACAGCCACAGCCACGTGGGATCTGAGCCGCGTCTGCGACCTACACCACAGCTCACAGCAACGCCGGATCCTTAACCCACTGAGCATGTCCTCAAGGCTATTAGTCGTTTCTGCTGAGCCACAATGGGAACTCCAGAAGAATGTTCCTTGAACAGCTGCTCACTTGGCATTACTGTACCCTGCTCTCTCCTACACCTGAGAATGGAAACCTTATTCTCCGTCTGTGCACACAGCCCACCTTCCCCCCAGCACCGTCCTGGCTGGCCTCCACTGCCTCACCTGGACCCTGTTCTTGCACGTCAGCGCAATCTCCACAATGAAAACAGTCTCCGTAGAGATGACGGCGTCCGAGGTGGTGTAGTAGGAAGGGGTGATCTGGGGCTCCACACAGGCCTCTGCTGTCGGGGTGAGGCAGAGAGGGGCCTGGGTAAGGCCCGGCTGCGAGCACTGGGCCGGGGGGGCAGAAGGGACCACCCCAATCCCACTGCCCAGACCTCAGCAGCTGAGAACTGCAAGGGCCCTTGGCATCCTGCCAGGTAGGGTCTGGGAGACAGATCCAAATGATGAGTCAGAAATGCAGTGGCAGAGAGGGGTGGGATGGCCTTGAAGGAAGGCAGGGTGTAGGGGAGTGGAAGGCTCTGTGCAGGCAGAACCGCAGCGGGAGGGAAAAAGAGCAGGTGTTGGCGGGGGGGCGTGCCGCACAGACTCAGCGTACAGCTCTGTGCTTGCACTTACAGAGAACCCATGCAATGGTTTAGGGCTGCAGCCTGCCCCGGCATGGGGCACCCCAGAAGCCTGGGGGCCAGGCTGACCTCAATTCAGAGTCATGCATGGCCCTGGACAGTTGACTGAATGTGTCTCTGCAGCCACACAGCACAGTGCTGCTGGCAACACGCAGGGGTTTTCAAAATGAAGTCTCGGCGTTCCTGTCGTGGCGCAGTGGAAATGAATCCGACTAGGAACCATGAGGTTGCGGGTTCAATCCCTGGCCTCACTCAGTGGGTTAAGGATCCGGCGTTGACGTGAGCTGTGGTGTAGGTCGCAGACGCAGCTCAGATCTGGCGCTGCTGTGGCTGCGGCGTAGGCCGGCAGCAACAGCTCCCATTAGACCCCTAGCCTGGGAACCTCCATATGCTGCGGGTGTGGCCCTAAAAAGACAAAAAGCCAAGAAAAAAAGAGTCTCTGCCCTCAGTCACTGGTCAGAAGGCCAAGACTGGCCCTGGCATTTCCCAAGGGAAGGAAATGGGAGAGGTTCTGGATCCAGAAGTACAACTTGTCCCCTTGGACAGGGCTGCCCAGAGGGAAAAGATTCCGCCTTAGCCATGGCCACACTGCTAGAGGCCACAGGAAGGGAGAAGCTGCATCTAAGTCACAGGTCACCAACTGCCCTTCAAGTGTGGTGTCCAGGCAGGACCATGACTTTGGCCGAGGCAGGAGGCTTTGGATCTGGAATGGTAGGATGAAGATGCCTGGGAACACGGGTGGGTGGCTCTCAGGAGCCCCACCTCAGAGGCTTCCATGCTCTGCTGAGCTCAATCTTTTTCCTAAGGACACCATGGCGCACCAAGGGGTTTTACAGTCAGGTTTGTCCTTTCCAGGTATCACTGGCGATAGCGTGGGAATTCCTGATGAGCAGGAGAGAAGGGTGCAGGCAGGGAGGCCAGTGAGCCTGGTTAAACACTCCAGGCACCAAGGGTGCTGGCCTGAAGTAGGGCAGGCATAACAAATGTGCAAAAGTGGCCCCGACCCAGTCCAGGCCCCCAGGCCCGGTGTGGGCTCCCGCAAGGACCTCCTGCTGAACACGCTTCTGGACTCCAGTCTGAGCTCAACCCTGCCACTAAGTGTTCATCTCCCAAGCGTGTTAATCCATGTGACTGTGCTTCAGCGCTGCTCAAGAGCCCTATAAGGAAACATCAAGGCCACGGGGAGGAAAAAAAAAAAAAGCCGTCTGGCCGGGCACCCGCTCGTTCTTCCCTCTTCAGTTCCTTTCGAACTCGCCCACACTCTCGGCCCCTCTGCCTGGACCGTCCCTACTCGCTCTCTTCACTCATAGCTCCCTTCCTGAGGAGGCCTGGCCCCACCGCACCGGCTCCGGTGGTTCCTCTCCACCAGCCCAGTTTCTCGGTCTGATCGCCCCGCGCTGCAGAGCTCTGCTCCGGTCCGACCCCCCTTCGGGACCAGGAGCTTTGGAAGTGGGAGCAGGGACGTGGGTGACTTTCCCTGTTGGAGCTGGGGCCAAGCGCACGGGAGAGGCTCTGGGACTCTTCCTCGCGGGAGCAGACAGGGGAACGATCTGGCCGTTTCTTCCAGCAGCCTGGCCGCTGGGCAAACGTGTACGGCAGGCGCGCGCGGTGGCCCCGGCCGCCACGACCAGAGACCACCTGCCTCTCGGAGGAAGAAGGCCCAGACCCCCGCTTCGCCCGCACCCTTCCTCCCCCCACGCACCACCAGTCGTGGGAGAGAGGCTCGCCAGAAACGGGCTCCGGCCAGGCCGCTACCTGAGCAGCAGGAGAGGCCGGACAGCAGGAGTAGCGCCAGGGTGCCGAGAGATACCAGCGCCGCCATCGCCTCTTCTCTGCCGAGGGAAAAAGAGAGCGACTCCCCTAAACACGAGGAACAGACGAGGAAGCGCGACGCGTAAGCGGCCGCAGCAGCCAATCCGGCGCCGGCGGGCCGGGCGGGCCGGTGACGTCACTGGCGGCACTGACGTGTCCCCTCCCCGGACCTGGGGCCCAGCTGGCCGCCCCCCCAAAATGGCGGCGGCAGCGCTGTCGGCCCGGAAGAGGGCGTGGGAACCGGCGCGGTCGCGTGCTTGCGCTCTGTCGCGCCCACGCCCACTCCCGGGACTTCGCGCTCCAGCGAACTCTCGCGAGAGTGGTATTTGCGGGTCGAGACCTGCTGCGGTTCTCACTTTACATCATGGCGCTGAAGGTGGCGACGGCTGCAGGCGGCGCTGCGAAGGCGGTGCTCAGGCCAGCCCTCCTCTGCCGTCCTTGGGAGGTGAGAAGAGGGAGCGGGCCACGGGGGCAGCCGCGGCCCTCGCTGAGGAGGGTGCGCGCATCTCCGCTGGGCAGGTCCGGCAGCCGCGGCTCTCAGGGCGTCCTGGAGCCCCATTGGCCGCAGGCCCCGCGAAAGGAGGGGAGAGTGGTGCGGACAGGCGTTGATTGGCCACTTCGGCTGTCAGTGGATAGGCTAGCCTAAGCTGGCCCTGGTCTGGCTCCCCCAGGGGTCTGCATCTTGCGGCGGGGGTGGGGCGGCGGGCTCCGGACTGGCGGGTTGAGTGGGCTGCGGCGGGCAGAGTGTCATCTCCCTAGTGTCCGTGTGGAATCTCGCCCGAGGCGGTCACGTGTCCCGGCCCGCCTCGCACTTGCCCTCTGGGGAATCCGTTCCAGGCCACCCTTCCTCCTCGAGTTTCCCTCTAGTGAACGGCTTTGCCACCTGTCCCAGTGCAGGTGGCGAATCGGACTTTGCCGGTACACTAGAGGCTTCCTCCCTCGAGGGCGCCTGGAATGGGAAGGAGCTAGAATTCCTGAAGTTGGCGGGTTGGGAGGCCGCGAGGGCTTGTCTTCCGTCTTTCTCCGTTTAGGATCTTGGTTATTCAGGTCTGATTCTTTTCTCGTTACACACATGAGTGAGGTTAATTTAGTCCCCGGGTGTGTTGGAAGCCGTTTGAAGCATCAGCGAGTCAGGACTGGCCCTGAGGGACAGTGGGGATGAGCTCTCTGGGCTCCTGTTTCCCCGCTATCTCAAAGGATCCAGCCAACTCTGACTTTCCAGAACTCTGACACCCCTTGTGCACATATCTCCTTTCGTGCTTACCCTCTCTGATCCCTGGGGAATACTGCCCTGTAACAGCTTTGGCTTTATTGAACTGTGTTTACAATGCTGACTTCTCCCGCTTGCAGACGAGCGGCTTTCCCAAGGTCCTACAGCTCTGGCAGCTTGGGTCTTGCAGGAATTTTGGTGAGGAATTTTGTCTCTTCCCTGACCTTCCCTGTGTGGAGACCAATGCATATATCCCATCCTGCCTCATACCTGGCTCCTATGATGGGCAGTTTCACAGAATCTCTGTAACGCCCTGAAGGAAGATGCCTGCATCTGTCCAGAGGAAAGGTCGGGGAAGTTGCTGTCCTGAGTGCTCTCTGGGTCTTTGGCCAAAGCTGGAGGGAGCACCTAGCATTGGGATCAGCTGAGGGAGACGTTCAGCCCTGGTGGTGGTGATGGGATCCAGTCTGGTGGTGGGTGGTGGCCCAGATGCCGAGCCAGGCCCAGTGCGAGTGCTGGCTCACTGCCACGGCCGAGTTACCTGCGCAGTGCCGGCGGATTTCGGAGGGCTGAAACCCGGGAGGGATTGCTGCTGGGAGCTGCAGGGGTCAGCCCAGCATCTTCATTGGACACCGGCCTTAAACACTGGCCTGGTAGGGTGCGGAGGAGAGGTGGGCCTTTGCACAGCCCGGTGTGCCTCCTGGGGCCAGAACAACCTCTTCTCGCTTCGTTCTGCCTCCGGCAGCGAGATAAGGTGGGCGCCTCTATTCTGTGGATGGCAGGTTTGGGCCGGGAGCTCAAGGTTAAGCTGTTTGCCACCAAGAGTAGTGGATGGTGGATTTGAATCAAGCTTTCCGTAGCCTCAAAGACCACCATATCATTTCCTGAGGTGCTCGTTCCTTCAGGAAGTGGTCCTCGTGTCCCAGCTCTGGGCCAGGTATTCTGCTGGGTCTTGGGGTGACAGTAGGGGATCGCACAGACGTGGCATCCGCTCCGAGGGGCTTTGGGGTTAGAGAGGGAGACTGTGGGTGGAGCTTTGGGAGCCCAGGGGGACAGCTTAGCAGTCTTAGGGCGTCAGGGAAGGCTGGTGTGTTCTGTGGGTACGGCTCAGATTTGATCCCTGGCAGAAACTTTATGCCACAGGTGCAGCCAGAAAAAAAAGAAAGAAAACCTTCCAAAAGATCGGTGTCTGCCATTCTTCTAAAAATGGGATTTTTGGATTTCCGATTCTAGAGGGCGCTTCCCTACTGTGCTGACAGTGTTTATCTCTGGGTGGACAGGGGGCTGGGGGCTGTCTTTTTTCCTCTTTTTCCGCATTCTGGATTTTCTCCATGTTCGGACCATATGCTGCTTTTGTAATAAGGAAACGGGATATTTTTTAACGTGATAAAATGAGAATTCCCACTGTGGCGCAGGGGGTTAATCCGACTGCAGCTGCTTGAGTTGCTGCGGAGGTGCGGGTTCAATTCCCAGCCCAGCGTAGTGGGTTTAAGGATCCAGTGTTGTGGCAGTTGTGGTGTAGGTTGTAGCTGCGGCTCCGGTTCGATCCCTGGCCGGGAACTTCCATATGCTGCAGGTGTGGCCAGTAAAAAAAAAAAAGTGATAAAATGAAGATCGTGGCAGCCCTGTTACAGTGACTTCCCTGTGGCAGCACGTTTAGTGTGCCCGCTTCTCCAAGTCAGGGACATCACTGAGCGGGCATCATTGGCTGAAAAAGGCCAGAAACAACAAAAGGTGGGAGGGAGATGCGAACGTTTTTTAAAGAAACTGACCATGGACCTGAAGGAGGAAGAGCGGGTTGTAACGGCCTCCCTTGGGGCCCTGACGGGTGCTCCCCGCAACCTGGAGGCTCCAGAGCGCACGCCGTGTGCTGCCGTTCATTGGACAGAGGGCACGGCTAAGGCTGAGGGGTGCGCAGGCCACGGCGGGGGCGAGATTGCCACCCTCGCCACGTGGACCCTCGGGGCTAGACAACCACCACTGGCATCTGGGTTCTCTTTGCCAGGTTCTAGGTGCCCACGAGGCCCCCCGGAGGAGCTTCTCTGTAAGTACCTGCCGGAGTGTGTGTGCATGCGTGTGTTCACGTTCACCTGTACATATCCGCGCGCAGAGGTGCGTGTGTACAGGTGGATGCGTGCTGATGTGCACGTGTGTGTGCGCAGAGGCGCGCGTACGCGTGCCGCGCCTCCTGCTCCCTGTCCTTCTGTGTGTTTCCGTCTGAGGCGCGGTCTCCAGAGCTCGCCACGCGTCCTGTGCGCCACGGCGTCCCCCGGGACCAGGCGTCTTCCCTCCCCGGGCACAGCCTTGTTCCTCCGACCTTGGCTGATCTGTGTCTTCTTCCTTCCCGCCCCCTCTAGCAACACACAATTGTGAGTGTTCTTCCATATTCTGCCGGCTCGGTTTGGGGCTTTTAGTTGCTTTGGGATTGACCCGAGTCCAGCAGGGGGTGGGGACTGCCCTGCCGCTGCAGGTCGCCCCACGTGTCCCTGTCTGCAGGGCGGGGGGCCGGGGGGCTGGCGCACCGGCTCAGTGCTGCTGGGAGGAAGGAAACCGAAGGCTGCACCCCCTGCCTTCTAGCCTCCATCGGCCAAGTATGGGGGGCGGCACACCGTGACCATGATCCCGGGGGACGGCATCGGGCCAGAGCTCATGCTGCACGTCAAGTCCGTGTTCAGGTACGGAGTCCACGGGCGCAGCCGGGGGACCTGAGCACTCTGTGATGAGAGGGGCGGCGAGCCAGCAGCGGGAGGGCCGTGGGGCTCCTGGGCCTTTTGTCCTGGTGCCTGCGATCCTGCCAGGCTGGCCCGGACATGGGGACTGTGGCACCAGGCCCGCTAAGGGCGTCGTGGATGTGGGGACGTTCCCGTCAGTTGGCGCAGAGCCAGGTCAGAGAGGGAGCAGCAGAGAGGCCTCTGCACCCAGTGGCCCAGGTGGGCTTCCTGGAGGAAGGCCCAGGCCAGCCGCCCTGACCCAGCTCTGCCCCAGGCATGCTTGTGTGCCCGTGGACTTCGAAGAGGTGCATGTGAGCTCCAACGCCGACGAAGAGGACATCCGCAATGCCATCATGGCCATCCGTCGGAACCGTGTGGCACTGAAGGGTGAGCTCGTGGGCCGGGATGGGCCACTGTGCACGGTTCCTTTCACCTCCTCTGAGCTGACACTTGTCCCTGGGGCCCCCTTCCTGCTGGGATTCTGAGGTCCCGGTGGCCCCGGCTCTGTGGGAACCTGAGCAGGGCTGGGCTCCGTCCCATTCGCTTTCTTCCTGAGGCCGGAGCCGGCTTTGGCCCCAGGGTCTTTGTTCACAGAGCAGCGTTACGGCGATGTAGTGCGCACGCTCTGCCTCGGCTGTGGGTGTCACAGATAGGAATTTACCCTTCCTGAGTTCACCTTGGTTTGGTCCACATTCTTGAACTGTTCCCGTCACTCATTCCGCCAACTACTGTAGCCCACCCCCGGCTCTGTGTGACGACTGAGTGAGCAAAAACGAGCCCGGGTCGAGCCCCTGGCCCTGGCGGGCACGTGCCAGCCACAGGGTGCCCGAGGTGTCCGGGTGAAGGCAGTGCAGGCAGGGGGACTTGGAGGGTCGGGCCCTGGGGGGCCCTGAGAAAAGTCTCTACGTGGCACCCTCTGACCACCTTCTCTCAGCGGCTGCCGGCCCCCTGCTTCCCTTGCTTTGGTGCCCTGGGTCCAGCCAAGGCCAAGCTGTGGTCTTTTCCAGGCACACCCTGCCTGCCCCTGAGCTGGAGCGCTTGTGGTGCCTTGGCACAGAGTCTGGCACTAACCCTGGTCAAGGTTACCTTGCTGGTGCCAGCCCAGCCAGCAGCCTAGTAAGCAAGAGCGGTCACTTTGTCCAGCCAGAGTCTGGCCTTGCCATTCCCCGCCTGGGCTCTATAAGACCTTTTGGTCAGCGGCCAGCTTGTGTTCCTTCACTCGTTCATTCATCATTCAGGATGTAGTGCGTGCCCGCCATGTGCCGTCAGTGAAGCCAGCACGCAGACGCAGCCCCGTCCGCGCTCATGGGGCTCACGCCGGAAGTTATAGCACAGTGTCTCTGAAACCCTGCTGCTGCCGGAAGCTCTCTTCTCCCGTTGGAGCTGCCTTCAGCCTCCGTTGCCCCAGTCAGAAAGGGGGATCTGGTGGCACGGCTGCGTGGGCCCCCTCTGCAGCCTGCCGTCTTCTTTCTGTCCCGCAGGCAATATTGAGACGAACCACAACCTGCCGCCGTCGCACAAATCCCGAAACAACATCCTTCGGTGAGAGCCAAGTACACGGGATGGGGCTGGGTGGGGGTGGGGGTGAGGGTGCCAGCAGAGCCATGGCACTGGCCGGCTGTTTCTCTGTGCCCCAGCACCAGCCTGGACCTCTACGCCAACGTCATCCACTGTAAGAGCCTGCCGGGGGTCGTGACGCGGCACAGGGACATCGACATCCTCATTGTCCGGGAGAACACGGAGGGCGAGTACAGCAGCCTGGAGCACGAGGTGGGCGGCGGGCGGGCCGGGCCCCGGGGGAGCCTCGTGCTGGAGGACAGGCTTGGACGGGGTCTGGGTCTCTTCGCCCTCGCCCCCTTCCCAGAGCGTGGCGGGAGTGGTGGAGAGCCTAAAGATCATCACCAAGGCCAAGTCCCTGCGCATCGCCGAGTATGCCTTCAAACTGGCCCAGGAGACCGGGCGCAAGAAAGTGACGGCTGTACACAAGGCCAACATCATGTACGCCCCCTCCCGCCCGTTCTGCCAGCAGCCCGCCCTGCGCTCCCGGACTCGGGGCCCGCTCCCCGGCTGTGGCTTTGCCCTGATGCGCACCTGCGGGAGGTGGAGCGGGGTCAGGCGCCTTCCGCAAACGGGACTGGTTATGGGTTAGGACCCGGCCCCCTGTGCCGCCTGTGCATCCGTCCCTCCAGCTGACGGTTGCACAAGCCAAGCTGGTGTTGCGTGTCCCCCCCCTAGGAAACTAGGTGATGGGCTCTTCCTCCAGTGCTGCAGGGAGGTGGCAGCCGGCTACCCCCAGATCACCTTCGAGAATATGATCGTGGACAACACCACCATGCAGGTCGGTGCCCGCCGCGCTGTGCGGCCCCACGCCGGGTCCCCGGGGCTTCGGCGCTCAAGCTTCTGGCTGTCCCCCTCCTGCCCCACAGCTGGTGTCCCGACCCCAGCAGTTCGATGTCATGGTGATGCCCAACCTCTACGGCAACATCGTCAACAACGTCTGTGCCGGCCTAGTTGGGGGCCCTGGGCTCGTGGCCGGGGCCAACTACGGCCACGTGTACGCCGTCTTCGAGACGGTGAGTCCCCTGGCGCGGCTGGGGCCACGGGCTGTTTCGAGCTATAGCTTACAAGCTCTCCGGGGACACGTGGAAAGTGTGATTTAGGGGTTTGGGGATATTCAGAGTTGTGCAACCGTCCGCACTATCTAGTTCCAGAATGTTTTCATCACCGCACACACACACACACACACACACACACACACACACTCATCTTCTACTTGTGGCCGTCGCTCCCCATTCCCCCGCCCCTAGCCCCGGCACCGAACTCGTCTCTGCCTCTGGCTTTGCCTGTTGCGGACGCTTCACACGACTGCAGCCTGCGCCCGGCGTTCTTACATGTGCCCTTCTCTTCTCCTTCTCTTCTCGCCTCTTCCAGGCTACGAGGAACACGGGCAAGAGTATCGCCAACAAGAACATTGCCAACCCCACAGCTACGTTGCTGGCAAGTTGCATGATGCTCGACCACCTCAAGTAAGTGGCTCTCGGTGCCAGCCCTTCGGTCCCCGGCCACGCCTCAGGCCCCGAGCACTGACACCTGCTCTTCCTCCTCAGGCTCCACTCCTACGCCACGTCCATCCGCAAGGCCGTCTTGGCGTCCATGGACAACGAAAACGTGAGGCTGCTCTTCTGCCCTCGCCTGCCTCTCCCCCAGCCCCCGGCCCAGCCTGGGTTGAGCCGCTGTGCCGCCCGAGGGGCTGGAAATGGTGACCCGGCGGTTCCTGCTGCCCCCACGGGCAGGGTGGTGCCGGGTGGGGTCGGGCCTCCTGCAGGGTGGGGCTCGGGTGCTGGCCGCGCATGGTGCCGGCCCGAGCGGCCCAAGCCTCCGTGTCCCGCAGATGCACACTCCGGACATTGGGGGCCAGGGCACGACATCGGGAGCCATCCAGGACATCATTCGCCGCATCCGCATCATCAACGGCCGGGCCGTGGAGGCCTAGGCGCCCCCCGGGACTGGCCCAGCCGCTCTTTAGATGCCCTTCGCACCCCCAGCTCCCTAGCCAGCCCGCGGGGTGGACCCAGAATAAATCCGCTTCTGCCCAGCCCTTGGCCACGTGCTTCTGTTATTCTGGGACGCTGGTGTTTCGGGTCACACTTTATTAAGAAAAGAAACCGCATACATTCAGAGGACCCCCTATGAGGGTTGAGGACAGAACAGATTCCTAAAGGTGGGCCTGGCCCCAGCCTCTGTTGCCCTGCCGAGGTGGCGAGAACCATCCCGCTTTCCCTGAAGGCGCTGGGTGCTGGGGGGCCGGGCCCGCCGCCAGCTGCCCAGGGTGCCAGCGGGGCCTAGGGATTGAGCCATGGGTGCTGGAGGCAGTCGGCCGCGCTGGCCCGCTTCTCAGGGAGGTACTCCATCATGGGCAGCAGGAAGGCACTGAACTGCGTGGCCTGCTCCAGGGGCCACTCGTACTTCTCCATGAGCACCTCGTAGAGGCCCCAGTGCTTGAGGTTGTGGATGTGCCGCAGCTCTCCTGGGGGCGGGCCGGTGGGCCTGGGGTCAGGGACCCTCGGCTCCCCTAGTCCAGAACCCGAGGCCCCCGCCCCGCCCGGGCATCTCAGTGGCCCAAGCGCACCTCTCCGGTTGAAGAACTCCCGGGAGTAGCGGCCCGAGAGGGCAAAGGCGGGGGGGATGTCTCCCAGGAGCTCCACGATGTGGGCGATGTGGTCTGCGGACAGAGAGGTGACTGGGGGGCCGCCGGGCAGCGGGGAGGCCCCACGGGCACGCCCAGGGCCGGCCTGCCCTACCCTCGTCACGACTGTAGTCTTCTCCTGAGTGTGGCTCAAACAGGTAGTCGCCGGTGGCCAGCTCGAAGGCCTGGAAGGGGGCGAGAAGGTGAGGCTGCCAGCAGCGGGCGGGCCCCGGGCGGGGGCGGCCCAGGCCTACCATGCAGGCTGTGCTCCAGATGTCGGCCGGTGGGCCATACTCGGCGCCGATCAGCACCTCCACGGCCCGGTACTGCCGCGTCTGGATGTCCTCGGTAAAGTGCTTGTGCTGGAGGCAAGGAGAGCCCTGGCGGGGGGCTGGGCCGCTACCCCCGCACGTGTCCCACCTCCCGTGGGTCCCGCACCCAAGGAGCACGGCGGTGCTCGCTCTGAGCCTCGGGGTCCCCAGATGTCCTGCGCGGGCCGAGCCAGGACGCCTGGAGCCGAGGCTGGCCCCTTCCTCGTGTCCCTCCCCCCTGCCGCGGGGCCAGTTCTGCTGACCCGACGGGACTGGTGCCGGTTGGGACTAAGCCCCGGGACTGCGGGTGGTGGGGCACACCCAGGGGTCCGGTTGAGCAGGTGCCTGGTGAGCCCCAGATACAGGCCCGCGCCTCCTCTTTCACAGCAGGGCGCCCGCTCATACCACCCAGCAGGCGTTGCCCAGGTCTGCGATCTTGATCTTGATCTTGTCTGCATTTTGGGGCTCTAGGGGGTTCACCAGCAGGTTTGAGGCACCAAATGGTGCTGGGGAAGCAAGAGAAGGAAGATAGACTGAGCTGGCCTGGCCCGCCCGGCGGCCTCGCCTACCAGCCCCCACCCCCCGGCCCGACTCACTGCTAGGTGATAGGAGGCCCCCCGTCTCCCGCTGGTTGGACGAGCCCGAGAGGATGGAGCACGATGCAGGGGAGAAGAGGGAGCCGGAGAAGCCTGAGGTCTGGGAGCCGGGGCTGAGGCTGCGCTCGCCCCCAGGGGCGGGGGAGGAGGAGGCCGGAGAGGGGCCGGGCCCGGCGCCCCCGGGGTGACAGCCTGAAGAGGAGGTGGAGCCGCTGCCCCCCTCCAGTCTTGAGCCAGAGTCTGGGGAGATGGGCGGAGGCGCCGGGTGAGCCGATGCCCCTGCGCCACGTGCCAGGCAGCTCTGCAGCCCTCCGGCCCCTCACCCTCGGCCTGGGCTGCCGCCTCCATGGCCTCCAGCCTCTGCAGGTCCCGCAGCCGCTCTTCCAGCAGCCGCTTCTGCTGTTTCCTTTTGCGCCTCATCTTCTTCCTCTTGTTTTTCGACAGCTTGCCGCTCTGCTGTTAGAGCCGTGGTCACTCCGAGGTTCCTGTCACCCATCCCCTGAGCAGCTCCAGCCTCTGCCCGTGGCCCATAGGCCCCAGGGCTCCATGGGCACCAGAACGCGGTGCCGCCCCCTCCATCCCACCCACCTCCTGTCTCCCCGCCTGCCCTCCACTCCCCAGAGCTCGGCAGGGCTGCCTCCGGCCCCTCCCGGCCTTAGTGTCCTTCCGCTGAGGCAGTGGCAAGGCCAGCGGCCGCCCAGGGCAGTTTTGGGCACGTGGAGACAGCAGGGCCACTCGGCTGCGGAGGGTGGAGAAGCAGGAAAGGGTGGAACCAGAGAGGCTGAGAAAGTGAGCTCTGAGGAGACAGGAGGATGAGGCCGAAGCAAAGAGGGGTGCCCAACTTACCAAGACTTCCTGGGGGGCAGTGCTGACTGCGGGGTGCAGGCAGAGCATGGGGCGAGAGAAAGGAACAGAGGCTCAGGCAAGCGCTGAGGCCCACAGGCCCCGGCCCGGCCCGGCCCAGCCCGCTGCAGGGTCTTGGTACCTGTGGAGCGGGAGGGGGGCGGTGCCCCTGACTGCTGCCACTCTGTGGCTTCGGCAGCCAGGCGCCTGATGTAGGCATCACCCACACACAGCAGAATGTTCTCGGGCTTGATGTCTGTGTGGATGATCTTGCACTTGGTGTGGAGGTAATCCAGACCGTGCAGCACCTGGAGACAGCCATTCCTGAACTCCACTGGCCCCGCCCAGGCTGCCTCACGGGTGCTCGTCATGCAGGACACATACGCTGCTCACCTGCCTCACGATGCTCTTTACACAGGGCACGGGCAGGCCCTGGTAGTTGGACTTGATGATCCACTTGAGGAGCTGGTGGCCCAGGACCTCCAATACCATGCACACATCTGGGGCCAAGGGTCAAGGGCCTCCAGTGGGCACACAGCTAGAGCGCTGGTCCTGCCCACCCTTAGCTGTGCTGCAGGGGGCAACAAGGCTCAGGCAGTGCAGCTGGCTCTGGCAAGTCCTGGTGATCACCATCCCGGGGTCATTAGTGCCCCAGTCGGAGTTCCCGTTGTGACGCAGCGGAAATGAATCCCACTAGGAACCATGAGGTTGCGGGTTTGATGCCTGGCCTCGCTCAGTGGGTTAAGGATCCGGCGTTGCCGTGAGCTGTGGTGTAGTTTGCAGACGCGGCTCAGATCTCGTGTTGCTGTGGCCGTGGTGTAGGCTGGCAGCTGTAGCTCCAACTAGACCCCTAGCCTGGGGACCTCCACGTGCCACGGGTGCGGCCCTAAAACGACAAAAGGCAAACAAACAAACATTAGTGTTCCTGTCACTCAGCTGTGCCAGCTGGGATGGTACATTGTGGTTACCGCAGGGAAAAAGCACTGGGGCGGGGAGCCAGGCTTCTCAGTCCGGCCCCAGTCCTACGCCCGTGTATGCCGAAGAGCCTGTGCGCAGACCCCCACGGGGCAGGAAGGCCCTGCCACTTGGGGGTAACCCAGTAACTCCCCTGGGCATCTGCCAACCTGGCTCTCCGCTCTCCCCCTACTCGGAAACACGATCCCCAAGGTGGTCGCTGGAGGGAAGAACCCGCATCATACAGCTCAAGAAACAGGCCCTAGGAGCTGGGAAAGCACCACAGTGCCCCGCTCAGCCTGCAAAGGATATGAACTCCGTTCACCCCTGAGATCCTGAAGTCATCGATGAGCTGGACAATGGTTTCTCTTTTGGGGTCACTGGGGTCACTGTCTCGCACCTGGAGGAGAAGCCAAGGGCCCCAAATGACGCCAAGCTGCCCCTCACTAGCCGCTGCCCGGGCGGCCCCTGCGGCTCCTCCCACTCGGGCTCCGGGAGCTCAGGGAGCCCCGCCCCGCCCACCCACCGGGAACCCCCGCCCCGCCCCCTCCGGGAGCCCCGCCCCGCCCGCCGAGCCCGGCAGGCCTTGCACCCACACGGCCCGGCCCCGGCGGCTCCTGGGGAGCCGGGAGCGGGTAGGGGAGGCGCCTCACACATTTCAGGAGCTTGATCTCATCCACAGCTGTCTCCGTGTAGTGCCCGGCGCTCTTCACCACTTTGAGGGCCACGAAGCGCTTGCGCCTGCAACGCCGAGACCCGCGTGGACTGCCGCTGCCGGCCAGATCCGTGGGGCCCTCGTGGCGGCCCCAGCCACCCCCGGGGGCAGGATCCCAGCTGGCCTTGGGCCCGGCGGGCGTGGGGGTGCGGAGGGGGGCACTCACTGAATGTCCCAGCAGAGCCAGACGGTGGAGAAGTGGCCCCAGCCCAGCTTGCGCACCACGTGGTAACGCCCATTGAACAGGTCTCCGATCTTCACCGGGTAGTAGCCGCCTGGGGAAGGGAGCCCCTAGAGCACGGCGGGGGTGTCGCCTTCCCCTGTGCCCCGGGACGGCCCGGCCCTGCCGGCCCCTCAAGCCCGCGCGGGCCGGCTCCGGCCGCCCCTCCGCCCGGGCTCCTCCGGGCCAGGCCTCACCCTTGCAGTAGTCCTTGGGGTCCTCCTGCTCCTCATCGTCGGAGCCCAGCAGCCCCTGCAGCATCCGAGGCGCCGGTGCAGCGGGAGCTAGTTCGGATCCTGAGGACTCGGGCCCGCAGGAGGCCTGCGAGCTGGGGGTGAAGGGGGCAGGCAGTGAGCGCACGGGGTGCCAGAGGCCCCGGGCGCCTGGGCCGAGCCTTACCTGCTGCTGCTGCTGCCGCCGCTGTCCCCGCCGCCGCCACCGCCCGTGCTGGCGCTCATCCCGGCGGCGCGGCCCGCAGCTCCGGCGCCCCGGGCGGCTGATCCTGCGGGGCCCGGCGGCGTCCCGCGCATTTATAGCCTCGGCCGCTGATCTCACCCGCCTTTATAAATAGCCTCCCAGCTGCTCCGCTGTGGGCAAGGTATGCAGCGGGGAGGGGGCGGTGCGGCGACAGCGGGCCCTGGAGAGCTCGGCCCCCAGGACGAGCCCCCCTTCCCCAGGGGGCGCCGCTGCCTGACCGGCAGGACCCTGCCTCCACACGGAGCTCCCTCGCAGCCCAGGGCCCAGAGGGATACCCACAGCAGGACATGGGGACCGGGTCCCCAGGCTAAGCCCCTGCACCGCAGGGCTGGCAGAGGGGGCCGCCAAGTGGACACTTGGCGGTGACTCAGTCCTCTGGCAGTCGCTACACTCCAGGGCCCGCTAAGGGGGACAGCCAAACAGGGGCACTGTGAACCCGGCAATCTGGTCCTCAGGCTGAGCCCGTGTCCCTCTCACGCGCCCTCGGGAACAGGTGACACTTCGGGAACATTCTCTGGCTTCCGGCTTGGCCCTCGTGGGAGCCTTCCCAGAGGCAATCCCTGCCGTGCCCACGGGTGCTTCATTTCCCGCTCACTTTCAGCCGGGTGCTCACTTTCCTGTCTTAGGAGTCAGGGACCCACCCGGACTCTAGCACTATGGCCCTGCGTGGCTTCCCTTCTGGCTCCCTGGGGCCTGCCAACCCTGCCTGGCTCACTGTCCCCACCACCAAGTGTGTCCACATGGGAGGCACAGGGAGCTGTGCTTCCTGGCCGTCCCCTCGGGGGCCCTGCTCAAGCTCTCGTAGACTGGTGACAGAGGGACGTCCAGGTCAGGCAGAGCCCTCCGGAGCCTGTGACCTTGGGGCTGCATCCAAGGGACCAGAAAGAAGAACTGGAGACCTCGGTGGCTGGCCCTGACCTACGAGTGGCTGTGGGGGGCGGAAGATGAGCAGAGGCCTTGGGCCACCAAAAAGCCCCACCCAGAGCCTATGGGCACCAGCGTGGGCTTCGGGCAGAGGCCAATGAACACTCTGGCTGCTCTCGGGAGCGGATGGAGGGGAAGAGCTGGGGACTGTCAGGGAGTCAGGACGAAGCAGAGGGACCTTGGCAGTGACTGGTCATCCCAAGATGGGAGACACTTGGTCCCACGCCCCTGTGCCAAGAAAAGAAATGGGGAGGGGGCAGGGTGGGCATAGATGGGGCTCGGGGAGGGAGGAGAGTGATAGGTGCGGGTGGTCTCTCTCAGGCAGTGGAAGTCACCACCGCGGCCCGCGGGGAGGGCTGTGCCCAGCACCCAGGAGGCTCACGGGGTGGGGGGGGAGGCGGGGCTGGGGATTGGCTTCTTCTAAAAAGACGTATTTCTATTTTATTTCCAGATGTGATGCTCCAGCAAGTACATAAATACAGTGGGAGAGGGGAGGGGAGAAGGATGGGTATAAATTAGAAAGGAGCTGGGGTGGAGGGGTGGGGGTCGGGAGTCGGAGGGCGGGGCGCCAGGAGCCCCTCCTACTCTGTGCCGGCCACTCCCGGGTCGCAGGCTGCAAAGCACTGAGACGGCGACGGCGGGTCCTGCCACTGCCCAGACTCACAGGTCCGTCACCTTGTTCTCCACCAGGGCGGCGATCTGCTGCAGGCGGCAGGCCAGTTGCATCTTCTGGCCCACGGGGTCCTCCTCCAGGGCACTGATGATCTGCCGGAGCAGAGCAGGCCGGCCACGTGAGGCCCCAGCCCTGTGCCAGCTGGTCCCGGGGCGCCCTGCCCACCTCCGGCTCAGCGGCAGCCCCGGGGGCCGGCGGCATGGCTCCAGGGTTCCCCCTTCCTCTCCTCCACATGGACTGAGCCTGGCCACCGCCCCCCACCCCGACGGAGGGCTCCGGGCCTCACCTGGTCGTAATACCTGTGGATGTGCTTATTATAGAGGTCTTGCAAGGCTTCCAGACAGTGGGGAGCGGAAGTGAAGTTCTGTGGGCAGCACATGGCAGGTGAGGGCCCAGCCCGGACCCTGAGCCCCACGCCTCCCTCTCCCTCTCTGCCGCCCCCACCCCGCCTGGGGCCGTGCCTCACCCTGGAGAGCTCGGCCAAGGCCGAGGTCATCTCCTGGTAGCTGGCTGGCGAGCTCTGGCGAATGTCAGAGTAGTACCTGGAGGAGGCGACACCGTCAGGGGCGGGCGGCCCGGTCCCCGCAGCCGTGACGGCCCGACACCTACCTCTGCACCATCTGTTTGTAGCGAGGGATCTCCCGGGCGTAGAGCAGTTTGTTCACCGGGGAATCCTGCTCCGGGCAGGGTGCGCGTGAGTGGGGCAGTGGGGAAGCCCCGGCCACCCCCAGCCCCAGCCGGGGCTCCGCGCAGAGCCCCGGGGGGGGGGGCTTCCCCACAGGCCCGGCGGCCGAGACGGCTGTGCCCTCACCCGGCCCACTTTGTGCTCGGACACAGTGCACGAGTCCATGAAGGTCTGGGCGATGACTGCGAGGATGGCGTCCACGTTGTCCGACACCCGCACGTCAAAGATGAGCTGTGGGTTCTTCAGGGTGTTCACCCAGAACCGCAGCAGCAGGCTGGGGACACAGGCCAGCCATGGGCGTGGGGCCCGGCTAGCGTAGCTCGCGTCCTCTGCCTGGGCCCCAGCCCTGAGGCGCACGGGGAGCCGGCTCGCGAGTCTGCGCCGCGGGTGGGACCCAGGGTGAATGCCGCTGGCCTGGGCCCCCGTCCTGGCACCATCCCTGTTTCTCTGGGACTCCATGTCCCGTCGCCACTGGGGCGGGGGCCGGCAGGAGAAGCACCTGTTAGTCTTCCAGATGTGCAAGGTCTCCGGGTCCTCAATGCCGTGCTTCTCTGCCAGCTCGTCCAGGAAGTCAAACAGGTACCTGACCGCGATGGGCACGGGCCGGTTCACGCTGAGGATGGCCTGGAAGCTGTCATCCACGAACTTCTGCAGCGTGCCCTGGACGGCAGCGATAGGCAGTCGGAGGGGCCGGGCTGAGGCCCTCGAAGCCCCGACTAGCTCCCTCCTCCGCCTGCGTCTCAGGCGTCCACCTGCCACACTCACCTTCATGGACAGCAGGCGGGTGAGGTAGATTTCGGGAATGGCCTTGGCCCCAGCCCGCTCCCGTTGCTGCTCCCTCGGGCTGCCACGCCGCGCCTTGGCCCCTTCTGGCTCCTCGGTGGCTTTCACCAGGTGCCAGAGGCGGACCCCACCCTCCTCACTGTCCTCCAGCATGGGGACATCTGTGGGCACAGAGGCCGGCCCTCGGTCCAGTGACCCCACCCCCCGCCCCAAGCCCCGCACTCAGCCTGGAGCTTGGGCTGGCCCACAGGCAGGGTGTTCACCAAGTCCAGCGAGGCAGGTGGCTGGCTTGGGACTCCCGCCTGCCCGCCTCAAGCTCCTGGGTCACGGGACTCACTCTCCCCGGGGGCCCAGCTCTGGGCCAGGCTCTGGGAGACGGCGCCTCCGTTGTGCAGCTGGGGGATGAGCCCCACCGTGGCTCCGTCGGGGACCTGCGGGCAGGGGAGCAGAGGCTGGCCTCCTTCCGCCGCTGCCCCAGTGGTGCGGGCCCGTGCCCCCGGCCCCCCTGCGCCCGCTCGCCCGCCCGCACCTTGTAGTGCTGCAGCGTGTTGAGTCTCCTCCAGCGGTTCTCAGTCACCGAGGTCAGGTCCTCGTCTGACAGGGTTAAGTGACCAGCCAGGCCTGAGCGCCACTCTGGGGGGGGGCCAGGGACGCCCGTCAGCCCACAGCCCGTTCCCAAGCACACCGTTTGGAGCGAGCAGAGCGACTACAGGGGAGAACCGCGCGGGGCGGGAGGCCGGGCCCTCACCGAGATCCAGCGAGTGCACCGATGGCCTCTGGGAGAAGGGCGTTCCCCTGTAGACTTGGTCCAAGACCTTCTCCTTGACCTGGGTGATGGTGTCTGTGTCGAGTACCCGGGCGGGCACGCGCTGCCCCGCGCTGCCCCCTGCCGGCCCACCAGCCCCTGGGCCCGCCAGCACCATCAGCGTCAGGGGCCGGAATTCCACATCCTCCCGCAGCAATCGGCTGTCGTTCAGGGTCCGCTTCGCCTTGCCTGTCACCGCATCCACGGGGCCCTTGTCCACCTGGTACTGGATGGCCTGGAGGAGCATGTACAGCGGCTCACCGGCCACCTCCTGCAATGACCAGGTGGGCTGCGTGAGGCTGGGGGGGCGCGGCGGCGGCAGCGCAGAGCGAGGGCGGCGAGAGGTTCGAAGCCATTCCCCTGCTGCCGCGCCCTGGACTCGTGCCCAGGGCCCCTGGGGGCCCTGGGGCGGGTCAGTGAGGCCACGTAGCAGCCCCGGAACAGAGCCGGGGAAGAAGGCACCCTCACCCTCAGGAAGGCGTAGAGACAGATGGACACCCAGTTGGTGAGCAGCTTCTCCACCATGGTTTCCGTCCTGCGGGGAGTGGGCTCCAGGTCAGAGCGGGTGCTTCAGGACCCCTGCCAGCGGCTGCGAACCCAGCCAGCCTCCTGGGGCTTCCTGGCCCCGCCCAGCCCAGGACAGGGCGGGTGGCAGGGCCGGGGGGAGGGGCCAGCTCCCCACTGCCTGGAGCGCTGAGGGCCAGGGCCAACCTGCGAAGCATGAGCTTGGGGTTCCTGTGCACATAATGGGCGGCCAGGTCACCGAGCAGCGTCCTCATGATGTCCGTCAGGTACTCCAGTTTGCCGTGCAGCGCCAGGGACAGCAGAGAAGCCACGTGGCAGCGGTCCCGCTGGGAGAAGCTGGGCTGCTCCTCCAGGGTGCGGATGAGCTAGGCAGGAGTGGGGGTGCTGGCACTCGCCCCGGGGAGCCTCGTCCTGCCCGTGTGCCAGCACCTGCCGCCCAGCCCCACGTCCTCGCCCGCCCGAGGCCCCCTCCCCACTCACGTGGCCCTCACCGTGAGCAGGAAGAGCTTGCTGTTGAGCAGGTTGGAGAGCTGCAGGAGGCCCTGGCGCACCGGGGCCCGGCGGCCGTCTTCTCCCAGACCCTCGAGGGCAGGCTGCAGCGGGCAGCCGCGGCGCCCAGGGAAGAAGATGCGCTCGGCGTACGTACGGTAGTCGAGGAAGGGGATCCCGCTGGCCTCCAGGTCGCTGCTGAGGTCGCTCATCTCGGTCATCAGGTCTGCAGGCCGGGGGCCACCAAGGTGAGAGAGCTCAGGCCTAGGAACGCCCTCCGCCCTCCGCCCCGCTCCCTCCTGACCTGTGAACTCCTTTCGGCACTGGTCGCCCACTCCGATCTCCAGGTTCTCCAGCTGCACCAGAACCTTCTGGTAGTCCCGCAGGGCCTGCTTGCTCTTGTGCCTGCAGCCAGAGGACCAGGCGTCAGGTGGCCAGAGGCCTGCCGCGGGGCGCCCTTGCCAGGACCGAAGTGGGGAGTCTGCACCAGCACGCGCGCGCACGGCAGGGAGCAGGCTCACCTGTACATGACGATGAGGAGCAGCACAGCGGCGGTCAGCACGGCCGCGCCCAGGCCCAGGCCCACCTGGGCCTCCACCGGGAAGGCAGCCAGCACGGGCTCGGCCTCGTACTGGACAGGGCCCAGCGCCAGGCGCACGTTGCCCATCTGTACCTGGGGGCGGGGGTGGGACAGGGCTCTCGAGTGCGGCCCTTTAGCGCTCCACCCGCCCACCCCTGCGCTTGGGGGCCCAGTCTCACCACGAACTGCGGCAGGGCGCTGGAGCCATTGGCGGCCTGCGGGGCCCTCGGGGGCGGCTCGCAGTACAGGTGCGTGAGTGTGAGCGTCTTCACCAGGCACTCGCTGTCACCGATATGCACGCGCACCTCTTCCTTGCTGATGCCCAGGTTGAGACCCTCGCCCTGGGAGACAGACCAGGGGCCTGAGCCCACCCGCCCGGCCTGCGCCCGCAGCCACCTGCGCAGAGCTGGCAGGGGAAGCCCTCACCTCCACGTCCAGCACATGGCCTGGCTTGAGGCGGTAGGGGCGGGCGGGGCCCTCGCGGCTGAGGGGGGCCAGGCGGGGGTTGGGCTGATACAGGAAGTCCTGGCCCCCGCTGGCGCTGGCAAAGTCCACGTGCACATTGTCTAGGGTGAAGAAGACCCGCCGGGGACTCGCCCCGTCTGGCACCGCGGGGCTCCGGCACAGGAGGAGGCTGGACGAGTTGACGGAGCAGGTGCTGGAGCACTGTGAGGCAGCAGGCCGGGGCGAGGGGGCGTGAGCCGGGGCTCCCCTGCTCGCTCCCAGGGCACGGTGGCCCGGCCGCCTGCTGGTGGGGCCTCACCTGCATCAAGCCTCCTGCAAGCTGGATACAAGTCTGGGGCGCCACAGCCGGAGTCCCACAGCTCCTCCTGGGGGTCAGGTCCCCAGACGGCGTCCCTGGGGCCGCCACCTCCGCCGCGGCCTCCAGCCACACAGACAGCAGGGGCCGCCGCACCACGTCCAGGCCCGTGCCCCTGACTCGGATCAGTCGCCCGCCCCTGTGCCAGGATAGTCAGTACTCAGCAGCGACCGGGTGGCAGCGGGCAGCCCAGCCCAGTCCTGCCTCCCCGGCTCCCCGGCAGGGCACACGGGTCACCCCGGGTGGGCCAGGTCCTCACCCCCGGAAGCTGACGCTGGGCTCGGCCGCCACCAGCTGGGGGTTGGCAGTGTAGTGGAAGGGGCTGGCGAGCAGCGTGCGCTGGGCACGGCCAAAGGCCACGCGAACCACAGCTTCTCCTGGGCCAGCCTGGGGCATGGTGTGGCACACGATGGCCTCAGGACACACTGGCTCCCAGCTACAGGGGGGGAGGGGGCTGGCATCTTGGGCTCCAGCCTGGACCTGGCCCGCCCAGAGACCCGCTTCGCCTCCCTCAGCACGGGCGGAGACCCCCGGGGTAGGCACAGCGGCCAGGTCCCTTGGACTCTGATGGGGGTTTGGAGAGCCCTGAAGCCACCGCCCGCGGTATACACAAAGGGATGGTGGGGACTGTAGGGAGCTCCCCCTGGCCCACAGCAACCAGCTGGAACCGAAGGAAGTACTCACATAGGACAGGGCTGGCTGCCCACAAATACGCTGACGTTGCCTCCTGTTTGCAGATGCTGCCCGTGGATGGTGAGCTGGGTGCCCCCGGCCTGGGGACCCCACTGGGGACTCAGGCTCAGTAGGACAGGGTCCTGGGGGACAGGGCAGGGTGGGGCAGGCAGAGCAGCCTGGCCTGGCGCTTGCTCACCTTGGCTCCAGTCCCCAAGGCCCCGGGCTGCGAGGCTCTGTCTCCTGTGCTCCAGCCTTGTGGAAGCAGGAAGCCCGCGCAGCTTCGGCTGCCCCGCCGCTTGCCTCCCAGCCGGCCCGCCCACCGGGGGGCGCTCTTTTCTCCTCACTGCCTGTCCTCTGCCACGGCTTTTGCCGCTCCTAGGCGCCCCCACCCTGAGCTCTAAGCCCTGAGATCCAGGCGCCTCCTTGGGGTGCTGCATGTGCCAACCTGTCCTGACCGCACCGCTCCCGCCCTGGGCTTCCTGGCCCCAGAAACGGCCCCGGCAGGTGTCTCTCCCCCACCCCCATGCCCGCAGGTAGCAAGCCCCACAGTTCTGCGGCCCGGTGCGGTCTTGCCAGCTCGCCTGCTCTCCCCAGCCTGTCCTGCACTCAGTGGCCAGAGCAATCCCTCGGAAATCCTCACCCAGATGGCACCGCCCTCCTGCCCCTGGGTGGGCACTGACCTGGTAGGTGAAGTGCTGGGTTGAGATGCCTGGTGGCCGATGCTTAATGGCTACTCGGATGGGCCCCATGGTGCCGCTGGGGGCAGGAGATGTCACACACACGATCCTGGAGGGTGAAACCCAGTAGCTGCTCAGGGGCCCCGCAGGCCAGGCGCTCCCTGGCGGGAGCCCCCGGCTACCCACCAGCCGCTGCCTGGAGCCCGGCCCCTCCACGCTGCTCGCCGCCAGCTGCCCTCCCTTCCTCCGCCTGGCTCATCGTCCTTTGGCGCATCTCACTCGGGCCCGCATTGTTTGGCTTCCAGCCTCCCTTCTCCCTGGGAGGGTGTCCCTCGGCCCCTGGCTGCCAGGATGCCTCACCGGGCAGAGGTGCGGTAGAGAGAGGGGTCAGGGCTGCAGGGCCGGCCAGCCACACTCACGGCGTCCTGCACATCGGCAAAGTCCCGGCCCAGGTTGGAGCCCAGGATGGTGAGAGCCAAGCCGCCCTCGGGGGGGCCGGTCAGGGGCTCGATCTGCAACAGGGAATGATAATGCTGGGCTCCCCCAAACGCACCCCCACTTTGTGGAGCCGAGCAGCCTCATTGGAGACAGAGCTGCTCCTGGGCCTGAGGCAGGGCCGGTGTGAGCCGGGTGAAGCTAAGGCAGTGCCGGGCAGGGCAGGACAAGGAGACCAGGGATGAGCATGGGGGGCGGAGGTGGGAGGCTGGGCTTCGGGGGAGGGGAGGGGGCGGGGGGGTCGGGGGCGGGTCCTCACCGTGTCGATGCTGGGCTTGGGGCACAGCAGCTCCACAGCCCCGGGTGGGCACAGCGGCCCGTAGCGACAGGCGGGCTGGCCATGGCTGCACCACAGGCAGCCCAGGCTCCTGTTGGCTGCCTGGCAGTGGCTGCAGTCCGGGTGGCCCACGGCGCAGTCATACAGGGTCACTAGGGAAGGTCAGGCGTCGTGGTGCTGAGGCACCTCCCTGCTGCCGCACGCCCAGCCCCGCCGGCCCCACGCTCACCATGAAGAGTGTGGGCATTGTCCAGCCGCTGACCCTCACCCCGGGTGACATAGATGGGCACCGGGAGCTCCCGCTGGGCCATGGAGGAGTGGAACTATGGGCAGAGGGCGGGGTCAGGCCCGAGCCAGCTCGGAACACCCCCTGACCCCAGCCTCCTCCAGGACCCTCCTCCCAGAATTGGTGGCATTGTCCCGTGCCCGCGTCGCCCGGCAGAGGCAGAGGGCACCGTGTTCTTGGGCACGCACAACAGGCAGAAGGGGAGAGTCGCTCAAGGCCCGGGAGAGGCAAGCACGGGAGCCGGGCACCCAGGGCTGCACAAGGCATCCAGTGGCAGCTGAGGCTGCAGGCAGCGGCACACCTGCTGGGCCTGGCAGTAGATGAGGCCTGCGTCCCCGGCCGTCTCCTCCAGGGAGGCCGGCAGCCTCTGCAGTTCTCCCGGCAGCTCCAGCCAGCAGTGGTAGGAGGCAGGCAGGCCCTGGGGGGTGGGGGACACCATCAGCCACTAAGCCCGCCCCCCAATGCATCCTTGTCCCCTACCTCTGGGAACACTCACCCGGAAATGCTGAAGGTTCTGCACGCGCAGGGCCAAACGGCTCTCCCAGCCCATGGGCACCAGGAGGGGGCTTTCCAGGCCCTCGACCCGGGGACAAGCCTCTGGGCCACGTACCTGGACGTCCACCTGTGGAGAGGAGACCACTTAGCACTTAAGGAGTCCCGGGCAGGGCGGGTCTACAACAGACGCGAAGGGAACCCAGCGGGCCGGGGGCCAGGGGCCGAGGACCGGGCCCAGGCCCACCCACCTCTTGGGCGCTGTAGATGGTCCTCTCGCCCTCCGGGCAGCGCTCCCCGTACACACAGTGGCTGCTCTGGGGGCACCAGTGGCAGTGCCAGAGGCTTCCCACACAAGCGCGGCAACTGGCGGGGGAGAGGCGGCAAGGACGCTGCTCAGGCTGGGTGCCACCTGGAGTCACCACCCCTGCCCAGCAGCCGCGCCCGCAACTCACGGGGCAGCCGCCTCCAAGGCCTGGACAGCACTGCAGTCGTAGAAGGAGAAGTTGGTGGCAGCCACTGCCACGTCCTCGAACATCAGGGCCAGGGGCAGGGCGATGTGATCTGGGAGGGGGTGGTGGCGGCAGGCGGGTCGTGTGGCTCCTGCACCTCCAGCTGCGGCCCTCGCCCCACCCCCCGGGGGCCCCTCACCTGCGCCTGGAGGGTTAAGCGGCAGCTGGTCTTGGGGAGGGGTGACACAGGCCACGTGGGGCCCTTCCACGTGAGCCAAGCTCTCATAGTCCCCAAAGGCACAGTGGTAGTATTCGTCCGCGGCGAGGGCCGGTAGCCGGGGCACGGACAAGGTGACCTGGGACACGTGCGAGGAAAACACAGCGGGCGGGGGCTTCCAGGGGGCCCACCTGGCCCCGGGGAGATGGAGCCAGGGCAGCGAGGGGTGGGCGCAGAGGCGGGGGGAGAGGAGGGGGAAGGGGCAGGCGGCGGCAGGTGGCTCACCTGGCCCTGCTCCTGGCGGGGGTGCTGGGCCGGCAGCAGGCTCTGGATGAGCAGGCAGTGGCTGTCCCCGTAGCTCCACAGCCACTGGTGGGGCTGGGCTGCCCTCCGGCACTGACCCTTGCGGGTGCACCTGCGGGCCAGGGGCCCATTTGGTCCCCGTGTGAGTCTCAGACTCCCTGGGATTTGGGAGGATGGCTCCTCCGGAGCGCAGTGAGCAGTGGGGGCGAGAGGGAGGAAGTGGCCAAGCACAGAGGGCTTCGCGGCCCCGTGTGTGGGCTTGGCCTTGACTCTCAGGAGTGGAGGGGGGCGCTGCTTGGAGGGGCACACGTGGACCTATCTGACTTAAGGTTGCCAGAAGGGATTCCTGGGAATGCCCTGCGGAGCATGGCCTGGAGGGGAGCTGGTGTGGGCCAGGGGACCCCTGAGAGAGCTTCCTGGCTTGGCAGGCTGGGGCGGGCTGGGGGCGCTCGCCGGTGCCCTGTGTTCCACTTAAGGGAGACGAGCCGGCCTGGAGCACTCACCCGCCCTGGAGAACACACCAGCCGCACAGTGGGTCCCGGGCCTGGAGGCAGCTGGTGCAGTCAGGGAGCTGGGGGCAGGCTGCCACTGGCACCCGGTCCACCTGGACAGGCAGCAGGGGACAGGGGTGGTGGGTGCAGGGCCTCAGGCCTCGTGTGCCCGGCCCCGGGACAGGCCTCACCTGCTGGGAAGTGAGGACATAGAGGTGGCTGCCGCCGCTGTCCACCAGCAGGTCCGGGCTGATGGCTGAGCCCGGGGGTCCCACTTGTTGCGAGTGGTACACCTGGCCTTGGGTGCCATTGACAAAGACCTGGGAGGATGACAAGGACGGAGTGTGTATTTTCCTGGCTGGGAGGGAACACCCCGCCCCACAGAACCGGCTCCCCTTCTCGCCAGACCAGGGAGCCCTGGCCATGCTGGGGGGGCCGAGCAGACCCATCGGCATCCAGCCCCAGCCAGGTGAACGGGGCATGGGGGGGCCCTTGGGTGCCGGGGACAGAAGAGCAGCTGTGGAAGACAGGGAGGCCACGAGAAGCCAGTGTCTCCCGTTCCTGGCTCCCGTGAGCCGCCTCAGGGTAGGAGCACACCCGGGCGGGCCACTGAGGTCGGCCCGGCCTGGCAGCGTGGAGGCCGTGGGCTGGGGGTCTGGCCTAGGGCCGCCCCCTCCTTCGCCAGGTTCTTACCTTGTGCAGCTGGCCCTGGACGTCCCCCAGAAAGGCTATTATGTGCCCATCGGCCCGGAGGGCCGCCACGGCGCTGATGGCCTGTCCCAGCTGCAGTAGAGGCCCGGCCTCCAGGGGCTGGCGGCCCGCAATGGGGCTGGGTGTGTGTTCATCGCCGCAGGGGTAGGAATCGGGGGAGTCCTGTAGGGGCAGAGAGCGGGGAAGCGGTTCTTGGAGGCAGAAGGGGGGAGGATGGAACACAGCCGGCGAGGAGAGCCCAGGATCGCACTGCGGACGGACAAACAGGCTGAGGCGAGCCAGGAGACAGACGGGGCCGGCTCCTCCTTGGCATCCTCTAGACCAGAGGCCATGGGCCACTGTCGCGTGGGAGCATCCGGCTGCCCCCAGCCCAGGACTACATGTGGCAGCCCCGGCCCTGGGCCAAGAGACGCTGCAGAAGGACAGGGACAGAGGGGATGGCAGGCCGGGCAAGATGAGGCCCAGAAGACTGCCGAAGCCCCTGCCAGAAGGTGGTGGGAAGGCCTCCGGCGAGAGAGAGAGAGAGAGAGAGGGAGAGAGAGAGAGAGAGAGAGAGGGAGAGAGAGAGGGAGAGAGGGAAAGAGAGAGATGGAGAGCGCGAGCGCCCAGCCACTCACAGGGGGCAGGGAGACGCAGCGCGACGTCACGCCATACTCCACAGCGGCTTCCTCCATGCCGCTGGGGCCCAGGCCTCCTGCTGTGTAGCAAAGGCGGCGGGCCCGCTCCATCCTCGCGTCCAGCTCCGCCAAGGGGAAGGCGCACAGGGCCGCCCGCGCCCCCCTTGGGCCCGCTGCAAATGCCCCCAGCAAGGTGCCCGGGGTGAGGAAGGCGGCCTGGACGAGGCCCTGGCCCCGGCAGGCGAGGGGCACCTCCACGTAGGAGTACAGGTTGGAGTCTCCAAGACACACCCGGGCCACGTACGAGCGGTACTCGGCTTGGGCCCGGGCCCCCCGGCGGCGGAAGACGAAGTAGGCAGAGCGCACGTCGGCAAAGGCAGCCACGTAGCTGTTGTTGTAGTCGGAGAGGTCGCCCACGACCAGGCGGCCCAGGCCCTCGCTAGAGAAGGGCTGCGGCCCGGCCAGCTGGCGCACGGTCAGGGGTGGCACCCCACCCGACAGCTTCCCCGCCAGGCCCCTGGCCACCAACAGGAGGTCCCGGCCCGACCCGGGCACCACCAGGCCCACCGTGGCCACCCCCGGGGTGTTGGCGGCCACAAACTGTCCATCGCCGGGGTCCTCGGCCTGGTACAGCACCTGCGCCACGTCCTCCAGGCGCCGCTTCTCACACACGCCCTGCCGCACCTGCCCGCAGGCCACCAGCTCCTGGGCCCGGCTGCTCACCAGCAGCAGCTGATTGGCGTTGTCGGTCATCCGGGCCTGCGGGCACTCGGCCGGGTCCCGGAAGGGCACGCAGTCGGGACTGTCGAAGACGGGGCCTGTGATGGCCACAGACTCGAGTCGCAGCTCGGGGCTAAGCTGGAAGAGGCGGTTCACCGCGCCCACGTAGAGCGCGCCCCGGCCCGGCGCCAGTGCCAGGCGGTTGAGGGTGGTGTTGGGTGCCGAGAAGCGGTGGGCCCACGTCGGGCTGAGCGGCGGCCATAGCAGCGGCAGCACGAGCAGCAGACGGGCGCCGAGCAGAGGCTGGCGAGCCATCGCGGGGCCCTGGGGGATGCGGGGCCAGAAGGCAAGAGTCAGGGTGGTGACGGCAACGGGAGGAGGCCGGTCCTTTGCCCCCTGGGCCCCAGCATGGGGTCTAGCGCCGGCATGGGGAGCGCTGGTGCCGGGAGAGAGGGGACGGAGAAGGCCTAGACTGAGGGCAGGACTTGAAAGAAAGTCTTGGGAGGAGCCGCTCTCCACAGCCTCCTCCCAACCCTGGATGCAGAAGGGCAGAAGCACGTCCTAAGCTGAGCTGGGGCCCCGCACAGCCGGGCGCGCGGGCGTGTGCCAGCCGGGAGCAGACGCAATGTCACTCAGCATCCTGCCGGCTTGGGGCCCCGGCGGGCGCGCCAGCCGCGGGTAGAGCCCCCGAGCCCTTATCTCAGGAACACAGACAGGAAGGTCAGGACTGGCTCGGGAACAGGGCCATTTCCTCTAGAACCCCAGTTATCAGCGCCAGCGTCTGGGGAGGGTGACCGCAGCGGGAGGTGTGGCGCTGCGCTTCCCCGGGGAGTGGTCTCCAGGGACCCAGGCACTTACCGCGGCGAAAGGGAGCAGCAGAGGCGCCTCCCGGGCGGCGTGGCACTGAGAGAGGCACATCTCAGTTCAGCTGCTCTGGGGCCGTGGTGACGGGCACAAGGCGGCCGCGGGGGGCATTGTCCTGAGTGGGAGGGAGACAGTGGAGGCCTCATTCACGCCCCACCAGGGGAGGCCGGGGGAGGGGGCGAGGGCCGGGCAGCCAGGCGCCACCACAGCTGGCAGCTTTGTCAATAGTGGCCGGGCCAAGGCAGCCCTGCCTCCACCCCAACAATGTCCCCTCTGTCCCCTCTGTCCAGAAGCCCAGGCCAGGGACCCGCTATCTGGTATTCTTATCCCCACCCAGGGGGCTCCCTGTCACTCCCCACCCCCAGAGAGACACCCCCTGCGATCTGGGGACAAAGGGACAGGGTTTCCTTCAGCCAGATAAAGGAGAGCCACACAGCCGGCACCCTTCCCCCATGCCCCATGTCACCCCTCATGGAGCCCCCATGCAAAGGCCAGGCTCTGAGCCCCTGCAATGCCAGCTTCAGCCTCGGTAGCCTTGGTGCCGGGCCGGAGGCGAGTCCCGGCCCTCAATGCCTGCCTTTGTCCAGGCTGGGGGCAGGGGCGAGGCTGGCCAAGGCAGCAGCCAGGGACATCTTCTCCTGCACCCCCCCCCCCGCCCCCTTAGCCCGGAATAAGATTGGCCCCGTCCAGCCCCACCCCAGGGACTGGGAAAGTCGTGCCAGGTACAGTCTGGTGGCAGTGGGCAGTGCCGGTGGAGGTGGAGGTGGAGGCACGGGAAGGGAGGGGAACCCAGCCCTTAGCTTCAGACTTGGCAGCTTGCTGCAGGCTGTCCCCCTCTCCCTCCCCCGAGAGACACGGTCCTGCACACATGGGTAGGGAAGGGAGTGGCAGCGGTGCAGTGACAGGTGTGCTCAGGTTGGGGTCCCCATCTTCTCCACTGCGCGGTGGCAGCAGTGGGCTCCTGGCTGGGCTGCTTGCGTGGCTGTGGGGGCGGGGAGCCAGGCGGCCTGCTTCCCCACTCCGTGCCCTGCCCTGTGTCCAGGGGTGCCAGGTCTCCCATTTCGGGACAGCAGCCCCGAGTGTTCCCTCCCAGCTCCAGGGCCACCCAGGACTTGGCGGGGATCAAACGGTGTCGTCACAGGGCTGGGGCTGGCGTCTGAGGGCCTTTGCCGGATTGGGGTTAGTCAGCCTGCGGACCCCTGGCTTCTCCTGGGCCCCAGCACGCCCCCCAGATGGCACCCCCCCACACTGACCTGGTGACCCGGCGACCCCTGACCCCGGTGCCCTCGCCAGCCCAGGCTCCTGCCTACCTGGGTGGGCCGCCGGCAGGGGCTGAGAAGGAGCTGGTGGTGCCAGGAGTGTGTCCCGGAGGAGTCCCAGCCTCCTGCCCCACAATGCAATCGTGCCCAACGCCCAACCCGACTTGTCCCGGCGGGCCACCGGGGCGGCCCAGCCCCTTGGCGCCCGCCCCTTCACCCGACGGCACAGGCCGGGGCACTGCTGCCCTCTGCCGGACACGCGGGGAATGACGGCGGGCTGGCTGTGTGCACCTGCCGGGAAAAGGTTTGGGAGGGGCATTTCACAGCCTTCCATGAAGTGCCTACTGGGTGCCAGACTTGGCCCTTGCACTGGTGCCAGCAGAGAAGACGAAGAGACCCTGTTGCTAGGACAGCGCATCTGTGGAGGGCATTGTGGGTCACCAAGGAGGGGGAGTCCAGCCTAGCGGCGCTCAGAGTATCACAGAGAGCTTCCCAGAGGAATTGAGGTTTAAGCTGACCTTGAACCCCGCGGTTCTACTCCTACTGTCATCCTTCAGTGCTGTTATTGCTCCTGGTTCACAGGTGGGGAAACCAGCACGAGAGGTTAGGCAACTTGCACAAAGTCACATCAGGAGAGGGGAGGCGTCCGATCCACGGGCTGAGCAACCCGAAGTGCTGCGTGCCGGCTTCTGCAGATGCTGCCGGGACTCGCCGGGTCACACGGCCCGTGCGCTCCCAGTTTGCCAGGCGCAGACGAGCTGATTTCCACGCTGCTGCCCCCCGCCCCCGACACTCCCATTGCCACTGTGTACTCATTTATTTCTGCTTCTCCTCATCTTCGCCCAAACTTGGACCTAGCACAACGGGTGTGAAATGGTGATACCTCACAGCGCTTTTATCTGGCATTTGCTGAGCTCTGGTAATGTCGAGCCTGTGCAAGTGCCTGATCGTGTCTTTGCCAATTTTTCTTTGCAGGTGGTCTCTTCCTCACTGTTTTGAGGGATTCTTTATATATATATATTCTAGATACCAGTCCTTGGTCTGTTATATCTTCTTCCTGCCTGTTACTCATCTTTTTTTGCAGTTTGCTTGTGATACCATTTGACGAATGCAACTTTTTCCTTTTGGTCATGCCCACGGCATGCGGGGAGTTCCCAGGCTGGGGATCAAACCTGCACCACAGCAGTGACCTGAGCCACTGCAGTGACAATGCCGGATCCTTAAACTGCGTCACAAGGGAACTCGAACACGTCTTTTTTTTTTTTTCTTATTAACAATGAATTTTATTTCAGTTATAGGTGTACAAAGATCATAAGTCAATTCAATAGATTTTGTGTCCCAAACCCACAGTGCATCCCCCCACCCCCCAGATTGTCTTATTTGAAAAACCAAGGTTTTCCAGAATATGTGAGTCATTGTCTGTTCTTCAAAGAAGTTCATTGTGTCTCGTTAGTTTCCACATGTAAGCGGTAGCATTGGGTGCTGCTGTCTAATTGTCTGACTGGTTTCACTTCGTATGATAATTTCTACATTCATCCATGTTGCTATAAATGTTGTTATTCCGTTCCTTTTAATGGCTGAGTAATATTCCATTGTGTGTATGTACCATATCTTCCCTATCCACTCCTCTGTTGATGGGCATTTAGGTTGTTTCCATGACCAGGCTTCTTCCCTCTCTAGCTGCTTTAGATGTAAGGTTAGGTTGTTCATTTGAGCTTTTTCTTGTGTCCTGAGGTAGGCTTGTATTGATATATACTTTCCTCTTAGAACTGCTTTTGCAGCATCCCAGAGGTTTTGGAGTGTCGTGTCTTTGTTGTCATTTGCTTCTAGGTATTTTTTAATTTCCTCTTTGATTTCTTCAGTGATCCATTGGTTGTTTTCTTGTTTTTGTATCCATTCAGCTAGTCTATGTCTTTTGGTTGGGGCATTCAGTCCATTAACATTTAAGGTAATTACTGATATATATGTTCTTATTGCCA